>CM024694.1:28622126-28984769 GCA_014182845.1 Corymbia calophylla
TTTGCTCCCTAAATGTACAAAGCCCAGTGGCCTTCAATTTTGTTCTGTGACCACATGAAAATGGAGAGGGAATCCTGTCAGGCGGGCGTGAACTCTGGTCCCTTTCTTCTTCATTTCTTTCCCTCAATGTTAAGACAACATGGTCCTGATTTTCCTTTTCTTTGGCAGGAGACATGGACAACATGGTTTTTCCAAAAACGATATGGCTCGACAAACTATGAAGTCGGTATTTATCTTGAATGTGGTCTGGCATCTAATCTTCTCTTTTTCCTCAGATGTGAACTTAGATTTACAAAAGTTTGCCTTTCGTGAGTGGCAATAAGTCAAATTAAAAATGGAGCTTCATTAAGTTTACTCTCGATGCAAGGAAAAAGGGTTTTACTTATTTGTTTTTTTTTCCTTTTTTTGGTCAGTAGATTTTATTCATTCATCGAAGATTGATACGTGAAACTCGATTACAATAAAAAATATATATTCTTACTCCAATGAGAGCCCTGCCTTTGTCCAGAGGCCCAGAATGCAAAAGCCCAGCCCAAAATCATCGATCCATTCCATTTGACACATCCAGGCTTGGAATTTGGAAAGACGAATCACGCAATTTTGCTCCTGCCTTGGACTTAAGTAATCATTCTTATATTGTTTTTCCACCAAACTCTGTGAGGACATATATCGCAATTTGGGTTCGAGGCATATCCCATAGTCTTTCAAACGCGGCTCAAATCTCCGGCAAGGCTCAAATCCTATTTTTCAATTTCCACCCGCCTATCGCCTTCAAAACTTTCACCAATACCGACTTCACAACTTACCCCCCAAATCTAATCCTCCCACAAGATCACAAGCCATATCTAATTGCCAAAACCAGATTTCACCATTGATGGACTTGGTATCAAATATCACGAACTTTTAACGTGTTTTGGAGGTGGGTTCAATCGCAATTACAAGTCTATTTATTTTCTCCTTTTTCGTAAGGATAATTAATTCTTTGAAAAGCAGTATAATATGAAATCGGAATTAGATCTCAGATGCTAAAGTAATGATCATAAACAAAATGAATTCAAAAGAAGTCATCCAACAAGCATCTTCCATCTCTCGTGCCCTCTACACAAGCTCAAGCACCTTCCATCTTTGACTAAATCACCAGGCTTACCACCAAGCCCTCTAACCAATTTTCCTTTAATTTATTTTTTAAAATTTGTTGTCATCGCAATTTGCAAGTGGAAAGCAGACTGGCAAAGAGGGAAAAATAAAAATAAAAAGAAGAAAAGATCGATCCTAACGAAGAAGCCCAACCGGGTGCCCTAATTTCACGAGGAGGGCGACGCTGACCGCCTACAGCCGGTACACCGCCCAGGAGGGCGACCGGCAAAAAGACGTCCCTCCCAAAATGGCTATCTCCACTCTCCTCCTCCTCCATCTCTTGCATCCCCCTCCTCCTCCTTCCTGCCTATGAATTTTTTTGCTCCAACATTGTTGTTTTTTCTCTGGAGAGAAAGGAAAATAAAAGAAAAAACACAGCGATTTTAATTATCCTATTCCCTCCCTCTCTGTCTCTCTCTCTTCGTTAGGTTCTTCACATATCCTCGCAAATAGCATCATCATCTTCACACGAAACTCTCAAATCTCTCTCTGCAATTCATTTTTTGTTTCCCTCTGGTTTCCGCTTCTGCTTCCTGCGCTTTTCAGAAGCAAACCGAGGAAAGCCGCAGCCTTCTTCCTCCTCTTCCTCCTCGTCTTCTTTCTCTCTTCTTTTTTTCTTCTTCCTCTTCCTCTTCCTCTTCCTCTTCTTCTTCTTCTTCTTATTCTTCCAGCGAGTGCTCGTTCCGCCACTCCGACGATCCTCCCGACTCGTTTCGCGGCAGCTTCTGGTCTCGACATTCTCCTCTGCTCTGCGCGTTCGTCTCTCTGTCTCTCTGTCTCTCTCTGTCGGCGCTTCGTCGTGTCGTTACCTTTATATTCAAGCAACGTGGAAACCGCGCATCGGCCTCGGTTTTTCCGGGACGCGCTGGAGGGACTGTTCCGCGGGCGGCGATCGGAGCCGGCGGCTCGAGGTTCAATCCTAGCGCGTTGTGTTTTCTCTCTTTTTCTGGCTTCTTCCAAAACCTGCGCGGTTAGATCTGCTCCGCGCGTGCTTCCTTTGGTTTTCGAATATGCGGTCGTTGATTGCGGGATTTTGGATTTGATTGGAACAGCGAGCATGATGTGGCGTTGAGATAGTGAAGCGAAGAGGGCTCGGCTTGTTTTTTCCCCTTACCCCCGGTTTCGAAGATGAAGAGGTCTAGAGATGATGTCTACATGGGCTCTCAACTGAAGAGGCCTGTAGTCTCTTCTCGCGGAGAAAAGTAAGTTCTATCTTTCCCCTATCTCTATATATTTTGGGTTTTGTCGTGTGGATCAACTTGTTTGCTGAGGATTTGATTGCGCAAGCTCAGCATGACTTGCCTTGTTGAGGATGAGAGATTAGGTCCTTCTGATCGGGGCATTGTTAGTGCATCTGTCTTCTATACGCTTGCGTTTCGGCTTTCGCTTGATTAAAATTGGTTTTTGGACGAAGTCCCAGCTAATTTCTTGTTTACAACCTGCTGGAACAAGATCAGATTTTTCTCAGCGTCGGATTGCTTAGATATCTAGCATGTTCTGTTTCTTCTTATAGGTCCTATGCTCACTGAAAGTCTAAGGTAGGTGCTATTCTTGCTGGATTCGCATGGATGGACTTTTGCGCGATTGTTGGTTGATTATTTATTTTAAGAGAGCTTATGTTTACATCCATACAGAAAGATGTTGCCCGGGTGTTGATATGAGGGATGGGTTTGTATACCTCAAAAGAACTAATTTCTTTCTTTTTATGTGTAGCTCTGGGCAAGCCCAGGTCATGGGGAGTGGAAGTGCACAAAAGCTGACTACAAATGATGCCTTGGCATACCTTAAAGCAGTGAAAGACATCTTTGAGCATAATAGAGAGAAGTACGATGACTTCCTTGAAGTCATGAAAGATTTTAAGGCTCAGAGGTAAGATAGTGTGACGGAGTTTTCTTTATTCTGGATCTGCGAGCATGATCTTGGATGAGTTTCTGACCAAATAGTTGATTGTGCTGACAGAATTGACACTGTGGGTGTCATAGCAAGGGTCAAAGACTTATTTAAGGGATATAGGCAACTGATTTTAGGTTTCAATACTTTCCTGCCTAAGGGATTTGAGATAACTCTTCCTCCTGAAGATGAGCAAGAGCAAGAGCAAGCACCTCCACAAAAGAAGCCTGTTGAATTTGAAGAAGCTATTAACTTTGTGAACAAGATTAAGGTAGTAGAGATGGATGTCACTATAGAACATGGTGCATTGATGCTATTGAGGTCTAACAGCATGCATTTTGTGTGTAGACAAGGTTTCAAGGCGACGATCGTGTTTACAAGTCGTTTTTAGACATTTTGAATATGTATAGAAAAGAAAATAAGTCCATTACTGAGGTCTATCAGGAGGTAAGGCAGTTGCACTCTCAACCTCACTTATTACTGTAGTTTTATATATTCTTTGTTCTCAGTTTTCAAATGAATTGCATCTGTCAATGGAAAAGTTATTAGATTTCCATTTCCCAGTATCACTCTCTCTCTGTCTTTGTGATTAGTGGCATGTTCCTCACTTGCGATGGCTATTTTCCCCCTACAGGTCGCCATACTTTTTAAAGACCATTCTGACCTCCTCGAGGAATTCACACACTTTCTACCCGATGCTTCCTCTGCAGCGTCTAATATGTATCCTCAATCAGGAAGAAACTCTATGCTCCGTGATAGGAGCTCCGCCATGCTATCCATGCGGCAAATGCACATTGACAAGGTTTTCGTGTGCTCAATTATGCTGATTTTCTTAATTCATATCTAACCCTGGCTTATACATGATTAATTGATCTTCAGAAGGAGAGGATATCTGCTTCACATGCTGATAATGATCACAGTGTAGACCGACCTGATTTAGACCATGACAGAGCTTTGCTGAAAGCAGAAAAGGAGCAGAAAAGGCATGGGGAAAGAGAAAAGGAGAGAAGAGACGATAGAGATAGGAGGGAACGGGACCGTGATGAGAGAGAATTTGAACATGATAGCACTAGGGACATCAACCTGCAACAGTTTTCCAACAAACGGAAAGCATTTCGCTCAGCTGCTGATCAATTGCATCAAGACGGCGAAGTGGAAGAGAACTTCAGTACACTTCCCAGTTCATCCTCATATGATGATAAAAGCACTGTTAAAAGTGAGTTTTTTTACATGCTGTACCTTATTTACAAGCCACTGGTTTTGGAAGTAGGAAGACAGATTATGTCCATATCTAATGTGAAAAGCTTGCTTTATGAAATATTTCTTCCTTTTCCAGAAGAAATATTATGTTATAGATCAGCCTGTCACTTATCAAATTTGTACTTCAATATTGATCGACTGCCACTCACTGCTGACTTTTGTGTCATTGCAGATATCTATAGCAAAGAATTTGCTTTCTTTGATAAAGTAAAGGAAAAGTTACGTAATCCTGATGACCACCAGGAATTTTTGAGGTGCCTTCATATTTTCAGTGAGGGGATAATTTCTAGGCCAGAATTGCAAACACTGGTATGGCTATGAACATACTTGTTACAAGTGATTTTATTTCATCAATTTTTCAGACTCTTTGTAGCAAAAAATTGTTTATGCTTGTTACTTCAGCTGGTATATATGATTGACTTCAGCATGTGGCCACCACTCTATATGGAACTGAAGTGGCCACAGACCTCTGGATTTTGACTATAAAAAATGTTTGGGCTTAAATGGCACATTTGGCTGGAGTGGATCCTTATGTTCTGTACTTGTAGTTCCTCGAGTGTATTGACAGTCTCAGTATTAAAATTCTAATTAACTCAAGGCTTAGTTGCACAGACCCTCCCAGTTATAAGGTTTGTTGGAAAAACCACCATCCTTTAGATTTAAACTATTACACACATGTAACCTTTCAATTTTTTTTTTTTAGACCCCCTTCCCCCTTACTCATATTGAAAGGTTTTTTTCCCACTCATCATGAAAAAAAAGGCTTTTAAAGAGGTTGGAAAAGTTAGGTGGGAACAATTTGAAGTTTCATTGAGACAGGACATTTATGGATTAAATTTTAATGTAAAAATTAAGAAGACGTGGAAGTATTTGCAATGGACTCCTCAGTGTGGGGAGTTATTTGTAATTAGCCCTTAATTTAACTGAGCCTGAGTAGATGTAGAAAGTTGAAGAAGGCATTTATTTGGTAGAGAATGCTCATTTTAGGGGTGCCATTGGTGCCTTGGGGATGGATGATGCTATGTAGTCCTTGATACTCCAAGATAGGGCATCTAGATCAAAGACAAATATAATGATCTCACTTAGCAATTGCAATAGTCTCCTTGCCCTTGTAAAACAACTAACTTGTGATGTGTAGTAAAAGAACATTTTTCTTTTTGTATAATTCTAGTTTTATCACCATTAGTGCCTCAAAGTTGTTTAGCTCTCGATGATAGTCTTTTGCCCCGTCACGTTCCTGAGAATTTCTCCAACTAGCATGTATTCAGTTCATGATGATTTGTTGGAACTCCTTTTCTCCAGGTGAGTGATCTCCTTGGCAAATATCCTGAACTTATGGATGGGTTAAATGAATTTTTAGCCCATTGTGACAAGAATGGTAAGATTTGAAAGCATAAGCATCCAGCCGTTTGTTCTTGAACGTCTATATATTAAATGGTTTCTCTTTGTTTGTTTGCAGAAGGGTTTCTTGCTGATTTCATGAGCAAGAGTACGTGAACATGTCCTTTCATTTATTACTGTTTCTTTGTGTGATCCCTTCCAGTTCAGTAGGGGAGATTTGTTCTATAGATGCAAGATTTCGATTTCTGTAGTCACATTTTTCAGGTCATGATGATTGCTGATGCTTACTTTCTGTGCATTTTAATTGATGAAGGACACCTGCCCAGATCAGTGAAGTCTGAGGAAAGAGAGAGAGACCGCGATCGTGAGAAGGATGGAGGGGTTAAGGATAAGGATCGCGAAACACGTGAGAGGGATAGGCTTGATAGGTCCAGAGATGCTCACAAGATGTCCTTGTTTTCAAGCAAGGATAAGTATTTGGCTAAACCAATTAACGAACTTGACCTCTCTAACTGTGAGCGCTGCACTCCCAGTTATCGCCTACTGCCTAAAAATGTATGTGAACTTACACTGTAACCTTTATACCTAAGTGATGAGATATTAATATGGAAACTAAAACTTTTCGATCGCTGGCATCCTGCAGTATCCTATTCCCTCTGTGAGCCAAAGAACAGAGCTTGGTGCTGAAGTGTTGAATGACCATTGGGTGTCTGTAACTTCTGGAAGCGAGGACTACTCATTCAAACACATGCGCAAAAACCAATATGAAGAAAGCCTGTTTCGTTGTGAAGATGACAGGTCAGAAGTTGCCTGCAAAATGGTTTACAAACAATGGGCATTCTAGTCACTCCGACCGCATGATTTGCTTGAATTGATATGGGCAAATTTCGTTGTGTTTTTTGATTGTCTTTGACAATCCTTTCAGGTTTGAATTGGACATGTTGTTGGAGTCTGTGAATGTAACTACTAAGCGTGTTGAAGAACTGCTAGAGAAGATTAATAACAACATAATCAAACCGGACAGCCCAGTTCGTATTGAGGATTACTTTACAGGTTATACATAATTGATCTTTTATGTGTAAATAGTCTAGTTATGTCCTTTTTATGTCGCATTCTGATGTAGTGCTCCTGGTTTGTTGTTCTTTCAGCTCTTACTTTGAGATGCATTGAGCGCTTGTATGGTGACCATGGGCTTGATGTGATGGATGTACTAAGGAAGAATGCACCCCTTGCTCTGCCTGTAATATTAACTCGTTTGAAGCAGAAGCAAGAAGAGTGGGCAAGATGTCGTTCGGATTTCAATAAAGTTTGGGCTGAAATTTATGCCAAGAACTATCACAAATCACTTGATCATCGTAGTTTCTACTTTAAGCAGCAGGATACCAAGAGTTTGAGCACAAAAGGTAATGGTACCGGATATATAATGATTTTGCTATGATGTCTACTTAATACAATGCACAACCGCTTCATAATTTGTGATTCCTGTTAGTCTACCAGAAGTTAATATTTATAGTTTAAAAGCTAGTGCATGACCTGTTGAACATTTCAAAGCTAAATATGTTCCTCCTTTGAATAGCTCTTCCTGGGCTTGGGCGAAACTATCCTTGCGTACCTCTTATTTTTCAGCAGCCTGTCAGCTTCTATAAGCTGCTTTATTCGCATAAATGATTTTATTAGTTACTTCTTGATATTGATGTAGTGTGGATGTCCTGCACATGCTTATTGAAATTTTAGGAGGGCTAGTTTGTTCAATTTGCCTGATGACGTGAAACATTGAATTGATTTTTCAAATTCTGATGTCCACTTTTCCCCTATAATCTTTTGCAGCCCTGTTGGCTGAGATAAAAGAAATTAATGAGAAAAAACGTAATGAAGATGATATACTTCTGGCTGTTGCTGCTGGAAATCGACGAACCGTTGCTCCAGATTTGGAATTTGAGTTCCCAGATCCTGACATTCATGAAGATTTGTACAAGATTATCAAATTTTCTTGTGGAGAAGTTTGTACAACTGAGCAAGTAGATAAAGTTTTGAAGATATGGACCACTTTTTTGGAACCTATGCTAGGTGTTCCTTCCCGGCCTCATGGTGTTGAAGACACAGAAGATGGGGTAAAGGCTAAAAGACAAGCTGGTAGAGGTGGTACTGCCAATGGGGGCCATGATGACAGTGTACTGAACACCAGACAGGTAAATCCTCTAAAAAATGGGGATGACATAATTCTACCAGAACCATCAATTACTTGCAGGGCAGTGGATAATGGAGATGGTAGGGATGCTGAAGTCCCTTCTCTTGGCGTGGATCATGTTGCTTGTAGAACTTCTGAACAAGGAAAAGTACACGATATTGCATCTCTAGCTGATGAAATGTCGGGTGTCGGTAGACCAGTCAACTCAAATGAAAGATTGGCAGTGGTGGAGCAAAGTAAGGGGAAAACTGGCATTGACAACACACCAGGTTTGCACTTTGCTGATTGATGTTGGACAAGCTGCCTCGAACTTATCTTGATACCATTTGGTTTCTCATACAATGGCTGAATTTCTGAAGTTTTTTTTTTTTTTACCCTGATTTTAAAGGGCTGAATTCTGCCCCATCTAGACCTGGAACTGTTGCTGCAGAGACTGCTGTGGATATGCGATCAAGTAACGATAACTTACCTTCATCGGAGGTATGACTTAATGCAATCTTTTCTTCTACACGGAACGCATCTTGTTTTCCCTTAAAGGATAGATTTTCGTTTACCACTTATATCTGTTCCTTTGACTGGACTTCTGATTTTTGAGTCGGGTACCATGGAACTACGGTCTTGCTATAATTGAAAGCTGCAGGTGTGAGCATGGTTTGTGAGTAAGGCAGGTGGTTGTAAAAATTGCTTCTTGTGTTGGGGTTGTAGATTGCGATTTTATAGAGGCTGAATCTCAGCATTTGCATTTGATGTGTTGTGTTTGTTAATGTGTCTCTCTTTGCATTTCTTAGGGTGATGAGTGTACGCGGGCCAATCTGTCCGCCAATGGTGTGGTGAAGGATACCAGCAGCATTCATAGGTACCATGAAGAATCAGTTGGGCACTCAAAAGTTGAAAGAGAAGAAGGTGAATTATCTCCTAATGGGGATTTTGAGGAGGATAATTTTGCTGCTTATGGGGACGCTGCTTTAGAAGCTGTACATAAAGTGAAGGATAGTGCAACCAGTAGGCAATATCAAACCAGAAATGGAGAAGTAATTAGCTGTCCCGAGGTGGCAGGAGAAAATGATGATGATGCAGATGATGAAGGCGAGGAAAGTGCGCAGAGGTCATCAGAGGACAGTGATAATGCTTCTGAGAATGGAGAGGTCTCAGGCAGTGAGGAATGCTCTCGTGAAGAGCATGAAGAAGATGGTGACCATGATGACAACAGGGCAGAGAGTGAAGGTGAGGCTGAAGGGGTGGCAGATGCTCATGATCCCGAAGGAGAAGGAATTATATTACCAGGTTCAGAACGTTTCCTTCAAACTGTGAAGCCTCTGGTGAAGCATGTCCCCACAGCTTTGCGTGAAAAAGAAGGGGATTCTCGGGTTTTCTATGGAAATGACTCCTTTTATGTGCTTTTTAGGCTTCATCAGGTACGGCTCTTCATATTCTTTTGTTATCCATTTGAAGTGTTTGATATTATTGTTTTACTTCTACATATGTTACTGTATTGACATTTTGTTACACTATAGACATTGTATGAGCGAATACAATCAGCAAAAATCAATTCATCATCCGCCGAAAAGAAATGGAGGGCTTCAAGTGACACTTGTCCCACTGATTCCTATGCCAGGTAGTGGGCGTGTTTTTTCTTTTCTTTTTTCCTTTTTGGTGGGGGGAACTGAAATGAGACTGGAAAACTGACAAAGTTCGACGAGTCAAAAGGGGTCATAACTGTGCATGTAAAATTGGAGCTTGTTTATTTTAATTCCCAGGTTTATGAGTGCTCTTTTCAACTTGCTTGATGGTTCTTCGGATAATACAAAATTTGAGGATGACTGCCGAGCTATTATTGGAACTCAGTCCTATGTTCTGTTCACATTAGACAAGTTGATATACAAGCTAGTAAAACAGGTGAGCTACTTTTCTCTCTTTTCCAAGCTTCTGGACGTTCCTCCTTTTTCCAATGGATAATTTTTCTCAATCTTGTGTTTTCCAGCTTCAAACCATTGCGACTGATGAGATGGACAACAAGCTGCTCCAACTATATTTGTATGAAAAATCCAGAAAACGTGGAAGATTTGTCGATGTTATTTATCATGAAAATGCATGCTTTCTCCTTCATGACGAGAATATATACCGCATTGAATGTGTAGGTTCAATGTCATTGATGCTGAATTTTCTTGTAATATCTGCATGAAGCTGGACTTTTAATATGTTATTTACTTGCAGTCAACAGCACATTTGTCGATACAACTTATGGATAATGGACATGATAAACCTGAAGTGACTCCAGTGTCCATGGATCCTAATTTTGCGGCCTATCTGCACAATGACTTTCTCTCTATTGTTCCTGACAAAAGGAGAAATTTGGGATTTTCTTGAAGAGGTAGATAATTGTGAATTTTCAACAGTCTTTGCCATCTGGCTCTGGCTAACAGTTGCATATGGCTGCAGAAATAAACGGAAATCTGTATGCGTTGATGATGGTCATGCTCTGGAAGGAGTTAAAGTCATCAATGGTTTGGAGTGTAAGATTGCTTGCAATTCATCAAAGGTCCGATCCCTCAGTCCCTCCATTATTTTTAGATATAACTGCCAATCTCTTATAGAAATCTGCTGGTGGAGATCACTGCCACATTGTGAGTTGGAATTCTGAATGTAGCAGGTATCATATGTTTTGGATACTGAAGATTTTTTGTTCCGCACGAAAAGGAAAAGGCAAGCTTCCATTATAAAGAACTCGTGTCAGGACCAGACAAAGTCTGAGAATGGTGATTCGATTAGAATACAGAGGTTTCATAGATTGCTCTGCGGCTCATAGTGGAACGTAATACCACTATGTCTCTCCGATTAGGTATGTCCTAATATCAAGATGAAAAATCTCGTCCCATACTATGTTTCCTTGATTCAGCAATATTTGACAAAGTGGAAACTGTGAACTTCTCAAATGACAGAATGTTGCTCTTAATTTCCCGTTGATAGTACCATTCATGGGGTTTTGTTTTATATTTTGGTCATTTTGGTTTCGGTTTCTCAAGTTTGAAGACATTTTTCGACCCAAAAAAAAAGAAGTCTGAAGACATTAAAGCCAGATCTTGATTTCATTTTTTTTTCTTGCAGTATCATTCCGCAAGCATTGAGTACACGAGAGCCATACAAACTTATTGGTGGTGCCACGTTGGGAAATCCTTTCGTGGGGATTTGTAAGATTTTCAGGTTTTTATCTCACTCAGACAGGTCATTATACTGTCTCACCAAGAGAATAAGGGATCGAGAGGAAAGGCAACCTTGTTCAGAATTTGTAGAGTAGCATAATCTCGTGGGGGGTTTTGATCCACCATTGTGTAAATAAGGTCATATTGCGATGTAAAATTGAGATACTTGGTTCTTTTCATTCATCAACCATTCTTGTTAGATATCTTTTTGTCACTAAGCTAATGTAGGATCTTCTTGCAGTTATTTGATTGTTTGCTGCTCCTCTTATTTTTGTGCAATCAGTTGCATTTGTCTCTGGGTTCTTTTTCCCGTGCAAAATTGAGGCAAAACTAACACATTTGATAGTAGGGGTGGTCTGCTCTCGGTCTGATTCAATCCCATCCAAGAACTGGGAACTAGATTGACTGGTCTAGTCCGAATCCCAGGCAGTCCAATAAAATTGGTGATACGCCTATCTTGATCACGAGTTTTTGATTAATTGAAACAGGGATTTCCAAGATTTGCAAAGAACACTAACAGATGATGGGGCGTGATTGTAGGGGATGCTCCCAAAGAGGAGGATTTGATGGATTCTATTCCATAATTGATGAGCTCATAAATTTAAGGAAGGTGCAAGTAAATGAGGGAGGTAAAATCAGTGAATCTCTGCGGAGAAAGTAAAATAAATAAAGAAACAAGAAACAAAATGAGCAAGTTGGATGAATCAATGCAACAACATGAAAGAAATAAATATTTGCTTCAGAATCTAAAATATATGGCATCCGTATTTTAGGTTTACACTTTATTTCTTTAAAAGATAAGAACATATATATCAGTCTTGGAATTAGAATCGAGATTGAAAATCACCAATTTCTTAATTGGGAACTGGATTGGCACCCTTAGAACCGCCCAAAATTAGTTGATTCAGTCCGATTCAAGCAATTTTACATGCTTACCCCTAGGTAATAGAGTGGATCAACTTGGAAAAATGTATAAGTGGATGGTGAATTTAGGACGGTAGATTGACATGACGTGCTGATTTAGATAAGCAGGAATGAGGGCTTTATGCCCGCTTTACTTGGTCCCCCTGTTTCGTCTTCAAAGTCGTGGGCTCGGAACCAGACAGGGAATCCTTGATTAACATGCAAAATCTTGACAGGAAATCTCTGCGTTATCTCTTTCGATGAAGATGCAAAATCTAAACAGGAAATACTTGCTCGGATTGTTCCATGCAATTGATGCAGCCTTGTTGGTGAATAAATCGCAACAGAAACCTTTTTTTTTTTTTTTCCTGTGATAAACAATTAGGAAGAACCATCACAAATGTTGAGTGGGGAGCACCAACTTAACCTGCCAACTCACTTATGGGTGGACGATCCATTACATTGGATGCGGCAAGAGCATTCTTTTGCAACTGTGGATCAATATCGGGCAGCTTAGGAATCTGAGCAAGTAGATCAATCGTTCGCCTTAAGAGACGAGCCAAATCTCCCTCATCCATCGCACAATCCATCATTATCTCCCTCCATGTCAATCCTGATGCCCATGCTTCGACCATGCCTGAGAATTGACTGTCCAAACAGCAGGGTATCTGCACTCCATGTTTCTCTTGCAGATTCAAAAGGGAATTTCTTTGATCATCCAAGAGATCAATGACATCAGTCACTGTCGTGGATGGTTCGAATATATAGGTGTTGTTCTTCCAAGGTCGGACTTTGATCCCTTCTGAAACTAAACCGGCGCAGACAGCAGCAAGCTGGGCTGGTTTCAAGCCCAGTAAAATTTTACTTCTCAGAACCATAGCAAGCCAGAGCTCGTTTTCTCCCCTTATCGCAGCCGCAGTTTCTCCAAGAGGGAATATGACGTTCGTGTTGATATCGAGTGCTCTAGATTCGTGTATAACGTAGCTCACCTTCAAAAACTCCTTCCATCCAGACGGTTCGATTTGCTCTATACGATTAATTAGGCGCTTCGATCTAGTCTTCAAGCGCTTTATCTTTTCCTCAGTGAACTTGGTCATGTCTATGATCTTCTTATATTCCCTAAAGCCTTCTGTACGAGCTATCTTTTTCTTCAACCGTGCAACTTTAGTCCTTTGTGCTTTGTAGCATTCTACAGCATCATGGAATTCTTGAGACATGTATAATGCCTCGTCTTTGTCAGACAGACTATTCAAGACGGGCACATTTAAACTCCAAGACCACGTTTCCAGGGACCCTTCTCTGTACCATAAACCCCCGAATTCACTGTAACTAAGCTTATCCCACTGCGTATCACCCTTATCTAGAAGTGTCACCATTAGTTCCCGAGGCAAAGCATCTCCTTCAGTTAAGGCCACATTAGGAAGACCAGTCCGATAGACTGTTCTAATCCACTGTTCCGTAAATAAGTACCATGAGTTATCTGAACCAAGGGCTGCGTGATAAGAAGGTTCATATCCCTCCACTCCAACTACACTTATTGCAAAAGAATTGTCACCAAGAATTCTGTTCTTTACTTTTGACCCGTTGAGAGAGTCAACCTTTCCCAGGTAAACAGCTGGAATAGAGTGTAAAACTCCTTCAGAATCCTTATATTGCAAACATATAAAGGGCAACTGTCCATTCTCCAACTCCTCAAGTAGAGGTTTCACAGCAGATATTCTTTTCAATTCCATTTTTTTGCGTAGTTCAGTCCTAAGGCGTTTTTCAGCCCTTAATTCTTCCTGTAGATCAGCGATCTCCTTATAAGCTGCATCTGACAAAATACTTCTCGCTTTTCGGTCTATAGCTTCGTCAGTAATTTCAGATGTTAACATCTCAATCTCCTTGTCTATTTTGGAGAGCTCCTCCTTGGCAGCAAGCATAACATTGCTGCCCACGTAGTTACCAAAACTTTGCTCCACTAACTTCCTAGCTTCTTCCAGTGTTCGTCCTGCTCGAGAAATTTTCACTTCACCTGACTCGCTTGAGTGACTTGTAAGTTTTGCACCAGCCAAAAGGTTTAGCACCATTCCATATGAAGCAGTAAACTGTGACACCAGAGGCTCTATTCCAGCAAAAAGCAGCTTGCAGCACTCTTCAGCACCCTCATAAGCAGTTTGGACAAGGACAACATTACCACTTTTGTCAATGCCTCTACGACCAGCACGACCAGCCATTTGAAGCAGTTCATTTGAGGTTAATTGATTACGTCCACTGCTACTTCTCTTGCTGAGAGCTGCAATTACTGCTGTCCTGGCAGGCATGTTGATTCCTGCAGCCAGGGTTTCTGTAGCAAAGACAACCTTCACAAGTCCTCGTCCAAAAAGTTGTTCAATAAATGATTTCCATAGAGGCAAACACCCTGCATGATGTGCAGCAACACCGTGCCTAAGTCCCTTCACAGCTGATTCCCTGACAGCATCAGGATACTGAATACTGAACCGCTTCAAAGCCAGTTCAACTTCACTCATCTCGCAGCTATCCAGGAGGTTGCATCCTTCAAGGTACTGAACGGCTGCATCACAGCCTCTCCGGCTGAATATGAACCAAATGGCTGGAAGCATATCCCTTGCTTCGATTTGATGCAGAGTGTCAATCACCTGAGGAACCTGAAATATATACTCTTTATATTGGTATGATCGTGCTCTTTAACCCTATAAGGGTTGGATATATATATATATTCTCTAATATTACTTGAGAAAAAGACTATTGATGACTTTTTCTTTTCTGCTGCAACATGAGACAATTTCATTTAACCCATTGATGAACTTAGTCCATACTTGTGAACGGCGAATGGCATTCATGTTGTTCTTTGAAAGAGGTGCTTCCATGGTGATACCATCAACATTATTGATGTTAATATCACCCCCACGTCTTCTTGATTTCCTTCTTTTGATACTATCTTCCTTGTATGAGTTACGCTCCATGGCCTGAAGTTGCAGATAATTAAGTGATAGTTTCCTGTTCGCAGGTCAATGGGAAGAAAGACAACACATATTGTCAGCATACGTAGTATATTACTTATATAATTCAGAAACTATGGAAAAAATTAAGAAAACTATGATGAATAATTTTCTTTTTGGGAGGGGCGTTGGGGAAGAATACAAAAAATGACCAATATAGAGAAGCAAAGTACATCACCAACACTGCGAAGTTTTTAATTAAAAAGGATTATAATCGGCTATGTGCAGACAAAACTAGGGAAAAAGGTGCCGTGGCTGCAGCCATTAACTTATTTTGAACTACCATCTGGGAAAAAAAAAATTGTTATCATTTCATTTCACTTCTCCAGAAAAATGGTAAGAACTACAAAATGAGCATCATCTACATTGTTAATGAATACCACAGCCTAAGAGTGAGACGACTGAAATACAATGTTCATGTAGAGCATCTAAGTGAAGGAGTAAACATTTCTCTACACATTCAAGGTAAATATAAAGCCCTGCAATTAACTATGACATACCGATTCATCTTCCTTCCTTTTTCATCAAGAAGGGGTAACAAGGAAGTCTTTGTGGAGAAGTGCCAAGTCAGTGGGACCGGACGTCTTGATGAGGTAACCAACTCTGTTTTACTGTGGATCTGAGAACAAAAATGCAAGCATGTAAATGATGCTACGCCAGGAAACTTTTAAAGTGCCTGTATGTGTGTGTGAATTGATCTGTTTGGATTGGGCACAGCCCCAACAGGTGCAGATGGGCAGAGTAAGACCATCTCTACCAATCAGCCCTAGACCTCTCTCTATGCTTTGGTTCCAGGAAAATTAAGGGATCTTTTTTTTCTTTTTTACTTTTCTTTGGTAAGCAAGTGCTGTATTCCATATAGTTACTCATTAACAGTGGATTAAGCCTGTTAGAATTACAGTAACTCTTACAATCTGCTCATCATCAACCTATGTCTCACTTTTTTTTATGTACATATAATGCGTAAGCAAACAAAACTATAGCAGCCTCCAGTTCCTACGTATCTCAAAATGCTGCACACCAAGACCTATTTTTTTTAACATCAGAAAATCTATAAAATACATCAGTAAGGATCTTACCAAAAATAGATTTACCATCAACATCGAAACCAGTCACGCGAATCAATGAATTACTAGCAGCCCATATATGACAAACTGCAACATACCAAGCTGTCTTAAAGATCTAAAGAGAGATGGATTTCCCTCTTGTATATTGAGAAGCCCATTGTAACTCCAACCTCCAGCTCTGGATGGTACTTCCCACTAACTTACTAGACATAATTCCAAATGTCCTTGGCAACCAGTCCATGAACAAATTCACAGAATATTTTAACCTCAAGATCCACTCAGTTGTTAAACACTTTCCATTTAAAACTTCCCAAGAACCTGGTCCAAAATGCAGCATCCCTCCCTAACAAGTATCAATGTTTTATTGTTACCTTGAAGAACCACAAAAAAAGCATTACAAATTATCTCCTACATCCACAAAGAATAGTTTAACAGACGATGTGATATTAACCATATCGTTTTTGACTACCATCATTTGACATACAGGTCAAATAAAGAAAGGCTGGTGATATGAAGAGGTGAGTCATGGCAGAGTACTATGTTGATGAAAAAGAAAACGGTGTCAGTAAGCTTCAGTTAGAACTTAAATGGGACAAGTACTCATTATATTAGTGTTGTAATTGTCTTCCTAGTATGAAATGAAACAGAATTCTGGTCAAGAACTCTCCCTAAAAAATAAATGACTCCCTTTTCAATGTCATGGAAAGAAGAAAATATTGGATGCAAATGTAATCTGCAATTCACATGGAGTTGCAACCTTGAATCTTACTTTCACATAGATATCAGTATTCAGTAAACTAACTTTGCCTGAAAAGGTAGAAGAAGTTTTAAAGCATGGTTTGACAACAATCATCTGCAAAAATTTCACGGCAAATGATGACGGTTTAAAACTAACCCAGTCAAATTTATAAGCATTTGAAGAGTACTTAGTTGTACCTGGCTTATCCAGCCAGCAAGCTCATCTGCATTTGCAACTGTTGCTGATAGACATATAAGTTGGACTTCATTTGGAGAATAAATAACCTGGCACATTCTTGCCTATTGAGTTTCCATGGATAAAGGCTTAAGTAGAAAATTTGTGAGCTGCTGAATAGAATGGGGATAAAAGAGATGAGAGAGAGAGGGAGGGAGGGAGAGAGAGAGGAGAGGGAGGGAGATTACGCACTATTTCTTCCCACACTGTCCCCCGAGAAATATCACTTAAATAGTGAACTTCATCCAAGACAATAGCATCCACCTGAAAAAGTCCACTCCCTGAAGAGGCCTTTCCAATACTGTGCGAGAAGACAAATTGTGCAACTCAATATACACAAAGCAAGACAAAATTATGCAAGGAATATCAATATCAATATAGCAATGTGGAAATGATGATTAAGAACTTAACCCACCCCTCATGTACAGGGAATAGGCACAACAATCAAGAATCAAAAGCACTGCTGAATGAATGTGTGGATCCTAAACAAGAGAGAGATACTTCCACAATACTTAAAGGCTGTTCTCAGATCAAGCCTGATTATACCTAAACAACCTAGTCACACAACCAAAATAAACCCGCAAAGTCTCAAATTAGTACGGCTATACTGAAATAACAGCTTCCTTAACAAAATGTGCACCTCTGATACAGCATATTCCGCAGTATCTCTGTAGTCATGATTACTACTTGAGCATCCTTGTTTACTGCACTATCTCCTGTTAGAAGGCCAACATAATTGTCTCCAAATGTTTCACTGCACAAGCAAGTATAGAGAATGAAAAATGGCAGATAATTAACTAAAGCAGTGACTTTGACAGATGATGAAGCTCCAATCCACAAACCGAAACTCGCGAAATTTCTGGTTAGACAATGCCTTGAGAGGAGTCGTGTAGAACAATCGCCTCCCTCTGGCTACCGTGGCCACTGCCGCAGCTTCAGCAATCAATGTCTTTCCGCTGCTAGTAGGCGCCGAAACCACAACAGAAGATCCTCTCAGAAACGCTTCGATCGCCAATCGCTACCAAAACCAATTCACAAATCACTACAAAAACCGGAGAGTTCGAAGAAAGCTCTATAAGTCTTGCCTACAGGACAAAATCCTCTAAAAAGAACAAAAAATTTCCCTACACATAAGCGGCACAACTCAATGAAGATGTGAACCTGGAATTTGTCGATGCGAAAGTCATAGACCGAAGCGAGCTCGTCGACGTCGATGAGCTCGGAGCCGAACTCCCTGACTTCGTTGCAGAGCTTTTCCACTCTCTGCGACTTGGATTCGCTAAACGAGGCGCGCACGCTCGCCGCGGCATCATCCTCCGAGGCCTCGGTCTCGTCCTCGCTCTGCTCGGTTCCGTCGTAAGTGTCGCCGGAGACGTCGTCGTACTCGTCGGCGGCGAACTCTTCGCCGTCCTCCTCCTCCTCCTCCTCCTCGGCGTCGGAGAGCTGGGAATCATCGGAAAGTAGGGGGGTTGGGGCTTTGTAGCGAGCGCGAAGGAGTGGCTTGGTGCGCAAAAACCCTGGGGAGGGATGGTAGCGGAGGGGGAGATGGCCGGTCTTGTTCTGCAGGATCGAGGGGAAGAGAGGAAGGGGCGACAGGATAGAGGAGAGACAGCGCATGGCGGGAGATTTTTCCGGCGCCGGAGGAACTCCCGTGGGACTTTTATTCCGGATTTTTTCATTTCTTTTTTAAGCTAAAAGGCTGTATTTAATTGGCCGGATATACGCCAGTATTTGATATATTTTATTTTATCCCGTATTTAATAGCGGTTTAAAATAAAATACAGTTGAATATAAATCGGATATAGCCCAAATAAAGAAAACCGAGAAGGAGGGCGGGTTAAATCGAAATAGGATTTCATTTCTATTGTTTATTTTTCTAAAAACCCTAAGTTCCGCTCGCCGTTGTTTTCGTCCCCACACTTTGCGTACCTTCACCAAAAATTTCTCGGTTTCTTTTCCTTCACCGCCTCCCCCTGACGACCGCATCCTCGACATTAGCTGCGGCGTCGGCGGCACCATGCTCGCGCTCGCCACTCACTCCTGCCATCACCACCACCGCTCATCTTCAGGACGAGGTTTGTGATTCTCTCCATCCCTGCCATCACTACCGCTGCCACCGCCAAACTCTTCTCCTCCATTCTCTCACCCTACCTCCATTGCGCAGCCGCCATGTCGCTGCCGCAACTGCAACCGCAACCACATTTGATTCCCTTAAATGCCCCTGAATCTCCGGTTAGTACCCCACGCCCGTATTAGAGTACAAGACGGAGCTCTGGACAATGAGAGCCCATGGAAATTGTCCATCTTTGCACCCTGGGAGGCGCTCATTCGCTCCACGCCTAGCCGGTAAATCCCCTCGTCCACGATTGATTTCCGGATGATCTTGTAAATGGCGACACGCTCTTTCCCGTAGTGCTCCAGACAACGAGAACCCATGGACAGCGTTCACCCAAGTTGGTAACTCGTCTCGCCGTATGAGACCGTGTTTGTCTCAGTCGCTCGTCACCTGACCGGGAAGGACTCGAGGATCTCCTCTCACCAGAGAGTTGGGGTCGAGCTCTTCATCAGAAGCTTCTCGATGGTCTCAAAAGAAGAGGAAGGACTTAGGCTACGTTTGATTCATTTTGGAGCTGGCTTTCAGTTGAAAGCTACTTGAAAATACTTGAAAGCTCAAAAGTTTAGTAGGGGCCAGGGTGCGTTTGGTGACGTTACCGAGAACTTTCGGGCGCAGCCAGGAAATTCTTGGCTGAATCAGTTTGGCTCAATTTGAAGCCAGAACTTTCAATTGAAAGGCTGCGCTTCAAAATGCCGAAAGCCCTTAAGGCTACTAGAGATCAGCCTTGGGCTTTCAAAGATCCCCCAAATGCCGAAACCATATTTTTCTTTCCAAAACTGTCCTCACCGATTTTTCATATTTCCGCTTTTTACCCCCGAATTTTATTTTTTTTAATTAAAAAATGGGGCAACCCTTCGCCGGCCCGGCGAAGGGCTACGGCCGCCGGCGAGCGGATCTGGCGCCGGCGGCCGTCGGCGGAGGTCGCCCGACCTCGGGCGACCCTCGGCGAGGGCCGCGCGACCGGCCGAGGCGCCGGAGGTCGCCCGAGCCCGAGGTCGGGTGACCCGGGGCCGCGTGACCCGGGCGGCCCTCGGCGGTCGCGCGACCCTCGCCGTGGTCGCCCGAGGTCGGGCGACCTCCATCGACGCCGCCGCGCGCCAGATCCGGCTCGCCGGCGGCCGTAGCCTTCGCCGGTCCGACGAAGGGTTTTAGGTCAATTTTTTTAAAAAATTATATATATATACACATATATTATACCCATTATACCCATCAAAGTCCATTTGCAAAATTTTTTTACCAAACGCAATAGCATTTCCCCAAGTAGCTTTGGGCTTTCAGCATTTGCATTGGACTCAAAGCCCCTTGCAAATGCTGAACCAAACGCACCCTAGTTTTGGGTTTTCAGCATTTGGCTGAATGCTAAAATTAAATTTTCCCTTCCAAAACTATCGTCACTAATTTTTCATATTTCCGATTTTGCTCTTGATTTTTTTTTTTTAAATTGAGAAAGAAGTCAGCCTTTCGCCGCCGAACCTAAGAAAGACTACGAGACCCGGGCGGGCCACTTGAGGTTGAGAGACCCAAGCAGCGGTCGCCTGGGTTGCACAACGCCTAGGTCGTCTGAGGTCAAGCGACCTCTGGCGGAAAAATGTCACAAAAAACCCCAAATTATACCACTTGGGATAATTTTATCCTGAATTTTTTCTTATGACACAAAAAATCCTAAACTATGCCACTTGGGACACATTTATCACAAACTCTTTAACTAAATGGCATTTTCATTTTTTTACTTTTTTTCTTTCTTCCTCTCTGCCATAGCCGAGGGTGGCCCTCGCCGAGGAAAGTCGCCCTCGATCAAACGAAGGCCGCCCTCGCCGGATCTGGCAGGGGCACCCCTCGCCCAACTCAAGTGAGGGCGACCTCGCCCGACAATGAGGAGGGCCACCCTCGCTGAATGTCGCTGCTGGCGAGGGTGGCCCTCACCGGCTTTCCTCTACCAGCCATGGCAAAGGGAAGAGGAGGAAAGAAAAAAACTAAAAAGTAAAAAAATGAAAATGCCCTTCAGTTAAAAAATTTATAGTAAATGTGTCACAAGTTGTATAATTTAAGGTTTTTTGTGGTACAAGAAAAAGTTCAGGGTAAAATTGTTCAAAGTAACATAGTTTGGGATTTTTGATGGCATAAAAAAAAGTTTATGATAAAATTGTCCAAAATGGCATAGTTTTGGATTTTTTATGGCACGAAAAAAGTTCAAGGTAAAATTGTCCCAAGTAGCATAGTTTGGGATTTTTGGTGGCATTTTCCCAAAAAAAAGAGAAAGAGATACATATAGATATATTATATCCCTCAAAGCCCATCGTGAAAGTTTTTTTTTAACCAAGCGCATATTCAACTCAAAATCCATTTGCAAACAAATTTTATTAAACACAATTATATTTTTCTAAATAACTTTGGGCTTTCAGCATTTGCATTAGACTAAAAGCCCATTTGCAAAACTGAACCAAACGCACTTTTAGCATTGACGGAGTAGAACTGCAGCAACGGAGAGCAAGGGAGTGAATCTCTCTTTCTAATAGGATATTCAATTTTAAATTCGCAGCTTACTAAACCGTCTGGATTTTTTATTATATTCTATCTAATCTTATTCTCTTTATAAATCCGAATGATTAAATGTAGCCAAAATGACTTTACAAGGGTGATGTGCACGTTCGATTCTAATTAGAGATAAATAAAATTGTTTGTGTAAAATCAACTCTAAAATTCATTTCATGTTTCTTTGTCTTTCATCTACTTTGTGTAGTTAATGGACATAGAAACGTTCATTTTTCCTTTCGTGATCGTGATTTTATAACTTACAGTCATATGATCAGTTTGGAGTGCTTTGGTATGGTCTTATCAAAATAGCAAAATCACAAAATCTGATACCATAGTTGTTCAATCCACTTTCAAGATACAATAAATAAAAATGCAAGTTATGGCGCCACTATAATGCAACGATATTCATGTTGAGTGGACTTGTTTTTAGGGTAAATTATTATAAAAATATTAAATATATTATAGTTAAGTCAATTTAATAACAAAATTTTTAATTTGGTCAATTTAGTCATAAACATTTTGGTATTTTGTCAATATAGTTTTTCTAACTAATTTTGATTGGAAATCACTAACATAAACATTAGCTATCTTGTATGATAATGCCAACACTAATGATGATAATTTTTACAGTTTTAATTTTTTTTTTATGAATTTTTGCATATCAAATTCTTTTAGATTTTTTTTCTTTTTTTTATTATGGCCGGTGAGGCCCTTGCCCAAGCAAGGCCAGCACTTAAGATTGGCCACGGCAATAATGAAAAAGAAAAAAATAAAAAAGAAATATATTTTTTTATTAGTTCTACTCTACTCCTAGTTTAATGCTAGGCTTTTGTCTTATTTTCTTACAGGGTGTAGGAGTCGAAACCCACTCATACCATATAGGACAACAAATGCTAGCTGGATTGCAAAGACAACAATTTCTGATAAGTCAAAAGGTTTAAGTTATGAATTGATATAATTGAAATGTTTATGATTGAACTAGTATAAATGTAATTTTTTGATAATTTCCTCTTATTTTTATAAAAAGGTATGATGCAAATAGTAGTGTGAATGCTCGAATAAATGGAGTTCCAATTTGAATGGAGAGAGAGAGAGAGAGAGAGAGTTGTTGGGAGCGCGTAGTAGAAGCCTAATACATTTTGCTTAGGGAGATCACCAAGAGGGAGCTTGTAGAAGCCCAAGACATTTCACTTCGAGAGATCGCCAAGAAAGAGCCAAAACTCGTTAATATATTCAATTGAACACACATTTACTTAAAAACTTAAGTCAATGAATTATGAGTTAATTAGAATATATTAACTACTCAATATCATGTCGATTCTCCGATGCGAGACTTCTCCATAACAATTCACTCGTACGTGAATCTTAATAATTTTCCCCTCACGTGTAAGCAAACAACCCATTCACACTTGGATCCTAACAATTTCTCACACACCCTTACATATGAGCACACAGTTCACTCATACGTGGATTTTAACAATCTTCCTCTCACGTGTGAACTCACACGTAAACCATAACAATCTTCCCATCAAATGTGTGCTTAATGTCCCCGTCAACTCACTCGTACATGGATCCTAACAATCTCATTCTCATATATAAACTCACACATAGATTATAACAATCTCCCCCGAAGTGTGAATTGCTCACACCCCTCACATGTGAGCTCAATCCCCCCTCACGTGGGAGCACATAACTCATTTATACGTGTAATTTGTGAACTCGGTGTTAAGTCTACTCCCCTTTAATTCATGTTCCTTCTAGCTTGACTAATCATAACAATCTCCCTTAGTGTTAGGTCTGCTCCCCCTTAATTCATGTATCCTTTTAGCTTAACTAATATTAACAATCCCTTCCTCACGCTTGGGCTCAGTATTATGTCTACTCTCCCTTAATTCATACATCATTCTGGCTTAACTAATTATAACAATCTTCCCCTCATGTGTGAGCTCAGTGTTAGGTCTGCTCCCTCTCAATTCATGCATCCTTCTAGCTTAACTTTATCCTTACAAGCCCATGTTGCTACACCACAATGTTTACGGCCTACTGCTCGGAACCGCAACCATCAATCCCGATACGATAGTTGAGAATGTGCAGCATAAGCCCAATATCTCTCACCTAGTAAGATTGTCAAGAGGGAGTCCAAACCCGAACCTATTAATATATTTAGTTAGATCCACATTTATTCAAAAGTTTAAGCTAGTTATGAGCTAACTAATATATATTAATTACTGAACACCATATCAAACACATCAATTCTTTAATGTAAGATTTCTCTAATGCAACTCAATCGCATGTGGACATTAGGTGTTGTTGCCCTCTTTGATGGAGACTAGTTCACATGTCAATAAAATAATGTTCAGTAAATCAGATACATTTGAAGTGAATATGGCTAAATTATCAAATTAGGCGGTTTAAAGTGGGGCTCGTTAAAATTGCAACTTTTGATCCTTGATAGGTTTTTCACTCAAATCACGTTGGCTGCTAGCGCAACCTCCCCTTATGGCCCGAGATGATGGTCGCCTCTGAGCGGCGATCACTTTGGGATGTTCCCTCTTAAAATTGAAATTGGTCGTGAGTTGGAATGACCATAGAATAATCAAACATGGATTTCAATGGGAAGTTCTCCCTCCCCCACTGGATACTATAGACACCATGGACTTCAATGGGCCCGAAAATTATCAAACGAGCCCATGTTACTTAAATGGGCTTCAATCCTCTTGCTCCTTTGGAGCTTCGGGCCCCACTAGCCCTTTTCATGCTCTTTTCAAATACTTCTCGACTTGAGCGCATCTGTCGCGGTCCTGTCCGTAGGCGCGAAAGGGGTCGACGGGGACCAACCATTTTGCGCCAATGACAGGCCAGCACATCTTTGTTTACTTTCCGGATGAACATGTCCCCAACAACGACGTCGTTTCCTCGGATCACAAAATATCGCTGCGGCGGGGGCGGAGAATCCGAATGGCTCCTCTCTTAACGGACGTCATCGCGACTCGTGCGAGGACGCCGCGGCTTCCCATCCTACCCCTGTCGCTTGGAATGGTCAGAGGTCAACTCTCTCCGTGACGATGAAATGCAAATGCAAACGGGATGACAACTCGGCTGAAAAACGGCGTCGAAATGAATAAACTTCAGCATCGAAGGGGAAGCAAGAAACAAGGAAACAACATTCGAGAGAAAACGAAAAGTGGGCCGGCAAAAATATAGGAAAACATGAACCCGACGCGAGATGGGTTTGGCCTGTATGTCGTGATCCAAGGACCGATTGCTATTAAGCTAGCCAACACAACCGAATAGAAATCGAGCCATGCGGTGTCTAGAGTAACCCATCTTATTAATTTTCTTTTTGAAAATGCCGGTTGCACATAAAGAAAATGCTCACTTGACAACATGGTGGCATGACTTTGATAGAGAGCATGTGGACTTTTCAAAACCTTTTAAGAAGTATATAAATCAGTTGAAACATTTTCTCATTGTTAACTATTGAACGACAACGCTATATATCCATGTTAACAACGTTCATAATTAGAAAAAACTAAGGACATTAGCATGAAGACCATTTTGGAAGCATGACAATGATCATTCTATCGCGATAAAAGTGTAACCTTGTGTTTTTTTTGGGAATTAGGAAATATTACAAGAAGAATTCTCGAAAAAATTAATACAGAACATTACCAAGTGCTAAATATTTCAAATAGCACAATTAAGCCTTGAATTTTTTGAAATCCACGAATTCAATTTCTAAGCTCGCCACATATGACTCCCACTTGTTAGAAAAGTGGGACCCTTAGGCAAAGTAAGCATTAATTCGACCATTGCCAAGCATTAGAACTTAAGAGTTTTTATGGTCTATTATTGTTAATGTCGATTACGAGGATAAGTCAAAGACAAGACTCTAATATCACAGCTGATAAAGAAAATCGATTAAGGTTCAATTAATTAGTTATGGGTTCGGATGATCATGCATGTGGAGCCCATCTTTACGAATTTAATTCGAATTATCTAACATGATTTCATCCATAGACTATAAATTTGGATTTTTAACATCTAGGAATTCCTCACTCCATGCCTAATTTTTACATTGCTTATGGTCGAACTCATGCATAAGTTGGTGGAAGGTTGGAATTTTACGAAGCCCCGAACGCCACCGACGGCGAGTTTCCGTTCGATCGCACGAACAGAACGGAAGCAAATTAGCGGGGCACGTGACCGCCACCAACCGCCGCTGGTGGTCAGCGTTTCAGTGCTGAAAGCCCCAAGGGCAACGATGTCATTTAATCTCCAATCAGCCAACGGCAGCGCGATTTTCATTCATTTATTTATTTAATCTCGCGTGCTGCTTCTTTTCCATCTGCCTCGACGCCCACCAACCCAGACCTCTCCACCCCTCTCCACCCCGACGCTCTCTCTCCGGCTCGCCTCCGCATCTCGACAGTCTCTCCTCCCCACTCGAATCGACCGGACATGGCCTTATCCCGGGCAGCTTCGTCCCCGTCGCACGGCGGCCTCCTCAAGCCCCTCGCCGCCGCCATTTCCTCCTCCTTCCGCCGCCCGATCTCCACGGACACCACGCCGATCACCGTCGAGACCTCCGTCCCCTTCACCGCCCACAACTGCGAGGCCCCGTCCCGGACTGTCGAGACGACCGCCCAGGAGCTGGTCGGGTTCTTCCGCATCATGGCCTTGATGCGCCGTATGGAGATCGCCGCCGACTCCCTCTACAAGGCCAAGCTGATCCGAGGGTTCTGCCACCTCTACGACGGGCAGGAGGCCGTAGCCATCGGCATGGAGGCCGCCATCACCAAGAAGGACTGCATCATCACCGCGTACCGCGACCACTGCACCTTCCTCGGCCGCGGGGGCACTCTCCTGGAGGTGTTCTCAGAGCTTATGGGGAGGCAGGCCGGCTGTTCCAAGGGAAAGGGAGGATCGATGCACTTTTACCGGAAGGAAGCTGGATTTTACGGCGGTCATGGAATCGTCGGTGCTCAGATTCCGTTGGGTATTGGATTGGCCTTTGCGCAGAAATATAAGAAGGACGAGAGCGTGAGTTTTGCTTTGTATGGCGATGGCGCTGCGAACCAAGGGCAGTTGTTCGAGGCGCTTAACATGGCCGCGCTGTGGGATTTGCCAGCTATTTTGGTCTGCGAGAACAATCATTGTAAGATTTTGAGGGTCTTGACTTGTGCGATTGCTTTGGCGATGGTGGATAGACGGTCATGCAATCGTATGTATTTTGCAGATGGAATGGGGACGGCTGAGTGGAGAGCTGCGAAGAGTCCTGCATATTACAAACGTGGAGATTACGTGCCGGGTTTAAAGGTGATTTCTAAGCTTCGTTCGATTGTTCCACAACGGTTGTTCGCATTCACATCAATAAGCTTTCCGTTTGTTTAATGAATTATTTTTTTCATTACTTTTGCCCTATGTTTGGTTTTTCCACTTTGTCCTTTGCTTTTGCTTCTGGCTGTTCCAATTGTTTTGGAGTCGGTGCAATGTATACTAGATAAATATCGGGATAAGGGATTGTAGATGGGTTTGTATATGTAATTTTAACTCTCTTAGTTGTTGTGGGTGCACTGCGCTTGTGTGCATGTACATCAAGAAGATTGCTTGGATTCTGATCTGTCTGAGCAGTAGTGTGCATATTACAATATTACTTGGTACTAAGGTGAATTGATTGATGTCAATGAGATGGGATCTCCCTTGTGTTGAGTTGTCCTGTACGGTTAGCAGATAAATGAGGGAGGGGTGGAAATAAATCATATGTTGGCAAGTTCTACCTTGCTGGCTTTGCTCTTAAAGTTGTTCCAGTTACAAGAGTTTAGATCCTATGCTGTTCAAAATAGTAGCATATTGATGGTACCACCTCAAAGAGTGGCTCAATGTGTGCTGGCTTAGAATTCAGAATTGTAGCTGGTTTTCATGATTCGAGAGGACGTTTGACTGATCATGCCCTGTAGCTGTTATGAAGGTCCAAATATTTTATACAAATTGTTGTGGCGTGCTGACAGCTGAAGCACTGGATTGAATGATTTTTGGGAAGTTTGAGATTGCACAGAATTTACAAGTCTAGGTTACTTTTAGGAAGAAAATGGCTTGCGGTAGACTTAGATGTTTGATGTTGTGGAATGGTGGTGGTTCAAAGGTATGTCTTTATCTTATTAACTGATTACTGGAACATGTACTCTACTTTTCTAACAATTCTAGTGCTGAATCATTGTTCATAGATCCGAGCTTTTGTGATATACTTCTTCTCATACTTGAGTATTTTTGCAATGTTCACTTTCTTTTTACTCATTTAGTTCAGTGTTTGTCCCTTACTGCAGGTGGACGGTATGGATGCCCTTGCTGTTAAGCAGGCATGCAAATTTGCTAAGGAGCATGCTTTGAAGAATGGCCCTATTGTGAGTGATTGATTTTGTTTATACGTGTTTATCTGCTTGTTAATCATCATAAACTTTTGTTTTCACGATCTTGATGCTTGTACTTGCTACTAGCGTTAGCTTTAAAGATAGCATCTTCTTCCTCTTAGAGCTGTCCACTAGTTATATGAGGAGGCTGTAAGTCATTGAGACGAGGACAGTTTCAATTTATTTGCACTTGGTGCAATCTATATCTTTCCCTTGGTTTGCCCGCCATGCAGGTGTGCACCCCTATTTGCTAGGCTAATCAAAGTGAAAGTGACATTTCTTTAGTATCTGGCGGACTAACCGGTTGTCTCTCACCACTACTAGTTAATGCCCTCTCGAGATATTCAAATTGCTACCACAGTTGCCAGGATGGTGTTCCACAATAAAAGATAGACTGCTGGATTCTGCAAAGCAAAAGAAGTGGAGAATGATGAGTGTATATTATCTTGATGACTTGAGAATACGTTGGAGGCTTCTAGCACCCATATTATTGAAAGTGAATCACATGGATGGAGGTTCAATCGAATTTAGAGATGCGGACCGGCATTTTCTTGAGATTTCAACAAATGAGTCACCTGCAACACAGAAATTGAAGATATGTTTTGGTTCCTAAATGATGTGCATTGTTTTAAGGAGCTATTAAATGGTCATTACCAGCATCAGGCGGTATAGAAGTAGAATGTTTGAGGTAATGTTCACTTGAGGATGTGATATCTAAGACATTCTTGGGAGGGAATAGTGGCAGGTGAGTTGTTACTCAGCCCAACTTCATGGGAATGTGTGAGCTTGAAAAGTGTCGAGCATGTTCGGGACATGGGAGCTGGGTTTTATTGATGCAGCATAAATTTTTTCCCCTACTGGTGCTGCATAGTCAGGTTGTTGTTCTGCAATTAAGTACACAAACGAATTTGCTAATGTAGAGCCAGGAATGGCCAAGGAGGATGCATGTTCATTTGTTAATAACATTATAGATATGTTGAAGAATAAGAAGTTCCTGGAGTTAAGCTGGTGATTGGCCATTGTCATAGCACCTTCGTTGTCATATTGTCCTGTTCATGGGAATGCAACCCAAAGACTCATGGTACTTGGCTTGTTGTTCTCTGTCCACTCTTTTCTTATGGGAAGGTGCAGTATGGAATTTCTGGTGTTTGCTCGAGCTTTCTAGTTAGGTGCAAATTGACATGTATGTAGTCAGTTGCTCCGACTGATAATTACTTGCCTTGGCTGTACTTGATTTCCCCCCTAACCTCTGTTACTCCAACTATTAGGCCCCACACATTTGTTTTGACACGATAGAACATAGATGATAGGTAGGACATGGATCTGCTTTGTCTGTCTATCTCAAGGACGGCCATGCCTTTGAGAATTCATTGTGGACTCACTTTTGCATGAAATCATGCCATGCTTAAATGATGGAGAGAAATGCTGAAGTTTACAGAGTTTCAGGAGATCATCCACATCGGTGTAGATGTTCTCTGACGGGAATGTATCCACAGATCCAGGTTTCTAAATTTTTTATATTGTGGATTCATGCTATCGAACTTAGAATTAGGGAACTCTGACGAGCCATTTTCTCATGGCTCCTGTATCTTCAATCCAAGAAATATGGATGTTATTTGTTGCTGAATTGGTGGCATCATTTTCAAGTTCCTCTCAAGCAGCTGATCCTTCCAGCTGTCTGAAGATTAGCAAAGCTTCTCTCGCTATTTCAGATTTTTCTTTTCTGGTCTTGAGCAACACCAGGAAGCATTAGTGTCCCTTCTTTACCTTATGCTTTTGCTTTAAGTGAGTGAGTAGAATACTTGAGGCTGCAGGGCAACTTTTCTTCTTTGTGATTTTTGTAGTCTGTACCTTCAATCTCATATTTAAAAACATTTTGAGTTTGATATATAACCTACTTATTTATAGCCATGCTCAGCTAAGAAAGTTCTTTATTGTGTATCCACGGTAGATGGAAAGTATGAATTTTTCTATGTTCTACAAACTATTGCAAATGGCAATTCATCTTCACATTTGATGCTGTGTTCAGATTCTTGAAATGGACACCTATAGGTATCATGGCCACTCCATGTCAGACCCTGGGAGCACATACCGTACTCGTGATGAAATCAGTGGTGTACGACAGGTGAATACATGGTTATGTCTGATAAGGATTTGTGCCATTATTGACTTTGGGGTTTAAAATCTGTACTGTTTCCCCTTTAGGAGCGTGATCCAATTGAAAGGATTAGAAAGCTGCTATTATCTCTTGACCTGGCAACAGAAAAGGAGCTGAAGGTAACTTTCTCAATCTGGATTTATGTATATGTGGGCCATGGGTAGCATCGAATATTCCATAATTTGCATGGTTAAATGTCTAAAAAGTTCATTTATGCCAAAGATAGTGAAGAAGCTTTTTGGAGTTCAAAGGAATGTTGCAATGCGGATATGAAGTCTTTACTTTCCTTTCACATTCTAATTTGCTGTCCATATTTCCATCTTTCAGGATACTGAGAAGGAAGTAAGAAAAGAGGTTGATGACGCTATTGCTCAAGCCAAGGTAAGGATTATGTTTAGATTGTTCTGATTGTTGGGAGGTAACTATCTTGAGCAAAATTAATTATCTAATTGGCAGTTTGGTTAGCATTTGTTGGAAGTAATCGTCCTCACTTCTTACTGCTGATGCCATCACATGTGTTTTTTCCACTTCTCCAGGAAAGTCCAATGCCCGATCCATCTGAACTGTTCTCCAATGTGTATGTGAAAGGTTACGGAGCTGAGGTAATTCTTATTAGATTTCTTTCATGTCATTTATCATGTATAGGGAGTTTCTTCTTTCAAAATTTTTCATTTGGGCCTGCTGTTGGCTTCGCCAGTGAGATGGAGCACAATGCTATATGGTAGTTGGTAGTGCTTCCAAATTCCAACTACAACAAAACTTGTTTTGCTTATTAGAGCAGATAGTTGATATGCTGAAACATGCTCGTACAGATATCTTTCAATGAAATATTGCCTGAGTACTTTGTATGATAAGGTTTATATGCTATCTGATGGCCAAGGTATTGGAGATAACAACTCCTGTGGTCCATCGTTTTGAAGGTTCAACTAGAAAATTTGCTTTTTTTAAAAGAAATAATTCCATGTGCACATAGCTATACCGTCAAACTTCTTTTTTTGTTACATGTGAGTCTTTTTATATAACAAGCTAGAACATGAATTGAGGATAGATAATGAAATCAGTTGGATCAGATGAAGAATGAGCTGTTTTTCATAACTGTCTGAGTGTCAGAATGCTCTGGCATTAGTTTTTGCATGATGAACATGAGATCTCAGTGTTCTTTGTAATCCAACTAATAACTTTTTTCGCATAAGAATACTATACAAGTGAAGTTGCTGGGACTTTTCTCTTTTAGGATTTGAATTAAATCTTTTGTATGAATGAGGCAAATCAAGTAGTGGAATAGGGTCAATTCTGCACCTGGATGTGTGAATTTTTCTTGTGTATGCAGGAGAAATCTGCAATCAGGGAATGAGTGAGTGAAGATTGAATTTTAACATGGTTAACTAGGAGACTTACTGCGAATAAATTTGATATCAAGATTAATTCATTTGTTTTCACTATGTACCCCTTGTAGAGAAGATAAGTTTGTGTCTATAAGGTCCATAAATGCATTTTTAAATGTAGATGATAATCTTTATATTTCAATTTGTAATTCTGGCTTTCTGAATCTATTGCAGAGCTTTGGAGCAGATAGAAAAGAAGTGAGAGCCGTGCTTCCATGAAAGTGAATTTTATTGGGAAGCATCAAGAAGTATTTGACCTTTGCTAATGCCTAAGTCACGAACAAAAGGAAGAATAACAGGTGGGACCAAGATGACTGCCACTTTGTGGCCTCCTTGTCGTCTTCTTTTTATGTTTTGGTACGTGTAGCAGAGGTGAACTAAAATCATTTTTTACTTTTCACCTTTCCTTTTATGCTTTGTCTATTTTTTGGGGTTTCCCTGGTTACTTCTTTTCTTCGGTTTAAAAGGTTCAATGAATGTGCCAAGGTTGTATGGAATCATATCGGAGTGACCTTTGAAAAAGGTCCGTTGATTTAGCAGTTGCCATGCTGTTTGTGTTTCGCCAAAATAAAAGAGCATTGATGAAATTCACTTTTACTCTGAGCACAATAATAGTTGTGGACCAGCCCTTGAGGGCTATGAATTTTTTCACACATTCTTTGGGTTGTGCTCCTTTAGTATGGCTGTTGCTTGGACAGGCCACTAGTAGGTGACATCTGATTCCCTTTTGGTTGGATAAGGGTGCCACAATGAAGTCCAGTGGATTTCTCCCAACTTATATTGCTTTGAGCAGACTCTTGATTTTCCAGTGTAGGATTTTAATATTTTCTTAGCCATCCTTATTGCAATTCTGGGGATCTGTCAGCTTTTAATGTTACCTTCCTTGTGTTAATTTAATCAGTACCTTTCCTGTAGAATTCATTTAATTTATGTTTGCTAGCTGAAACTGTTGTGATAGCTATTCAGGGTAGTAATTTGCAAATCCTGAGCAATATTTGCGTGATAATATGCTTTGTTTCATAGATAGGTAATAAAACATATTCTACTTTTCTTCTTTCTTTCCACCAAGTACAAGCAACAAGCCCTCTTCATCTAATAGGCTTCTGGACTTCTGCTCATTTTTTTCTCTGTCAAATCCATGCTAACAGCAAAAGAAGTAGGAAAGAAAACACTTGGGCATTTTCTCGTACTTTTCAAGCGGCATTGAAGAGTCTGCTGCTTATAATTTTGCAGCAGATCATTCATAGTGATATAAAGGGTAGGTCTACTCAGTAGGGAATGTTCTTTCCAGTGGTCTCGAGTCTCTCGGTGCCCTTAGTGACTTTACATGACAAAACGATAAGTATATGTAAACAATGCACTAAGTTGCCACTGGCGAATCTGTTGATATTTGTTGAGGGATGGTGTTTACTTCTTGCTCTTGGGCATGTCTGAAAAGAGATTAGTTGAGTTCCACCTAAACGAACTCCATTTTCTTTTTTCTGTGACCTGGAATTTCTGAGGCTCGACAATGTAATGGGAGTTATTTGGTCTTTGGCAATCTCGTTGCTGACGATTTCCCAACAGATTTCATCATAGCTTTAACTGCTATTATCTTGATGAGTGTTGAAATGCATATTCTTCTGAAGAAAAGAGTAATGGTTGCAAGAATTCGTAAAACAGGAGTTTATACTGGCTTCTGTTTAATTGGGGTTTCTTATATGCTTGTTGGGCGTGTCATTTGCTATGCTTGTTAAGTATGTGCAGAGTATGACCAAAAAGAAAAAAGTTATGTGCAAAGCATTTTCACGCCACAACTCTGTAAATACTAAGCCATCGTACAGCGTAACAAGCTCACCATTGATGCAGGTCAACTGGTCGAATCCATCCTACATAATTTAAACCCTCTGGAGCATGCTTTTCCACAAGTGAGAATTGGATAACTTATTCGTGCTAACTAGAATAATTCAACCAACAGCTGTATATTGCGGTTTCTACTAGTAAAGACAGCTTTCATCCTCCAAGGTTCTTGCGGATTTTGGCTATGTCTTGCCCCGTTATCTGGAACGCTTTTCCTAATACTTCGTCAGGTATCTCCGGTTTTGACATGAACGCAGCAATTGAAGCAATTTGAGCACCTGGGTTTTGACTGCTGAGCCCTGAGATGGCCAAAGCTGAGTTTTTCGGGTCAGAGTTGTAAAGGTAATGAATCAGACCTTTAGGGAATATGAATGACTCGCCCGGTCGCAATATTTGTGTGAACAGGCGGTTGGAAGTGTCCACAAAGCCGACACCGATCACCCCCTTGAGGCAAATGGTCACCTCCGAGGCCCTCGGGTGCGAGTGGAGTGGCACCAGACCGTGGCCCGCAATATCAATTCTAGCCATGGTCAAGCCCATGGTGTTGAGCCCCGGTAAATTGGCTATGTTAGTGAGCGTGACATTGAACCCAAAATGGTTGGCCTTCGCGTTGCCTGGCTTGGATAGAGCAGAGGTGGTGAAGTGGGAAATGCTAACTGAATCTGGGTCGATGCAGGGCGCACCATTGAACGAATAAGGATGCTGGTTCTCCATGTCCGCAACGCAGTAATCTTGAAGCGGATCCGGGTCAGTTCGGGCATGGCTCAATATGAGAGCTAGGACGACCAACGTCTGAAGTGGGGAAGGTGTAACCTTAGTGAAGGCCATTGGCCTGATGTAAAGATATGGGTTTTTGGCGCCTGGATAGGATTTAGGAGAAGCTGTCGCATGTTATATATAGAAGCTGTCGGAGAGTGATGCTTTGATAGGAAAAGAATGAATATGTGCTGATGTCAAGGGATTGAGTAACTTAAGAGCATAAAAAAGAGGGGGAAAAGGAGCAAAGGCAAGTTTAAAGGGATTGAGTTTCAAGTCACAAAGAGGGCCACAAGTGGTGATGGCACGTGCGATATGTCTATTGGTCAAGTGGGATCAAACCAGCAGAAGCTCCTTTAATCTCAAGGATGCTCTCGCTTCAATCTCTGCAGCCAAAAGACACAGCAGGAAATGAAAGCGTGTTTGATAAGTACGTGGGGCACGCAGACTTCCAGACAAGCCTTACCTAGACCTATCAAAATGGGTTAAATGGGTAGTAAATGATTTAAATATAATATGAATATTAAATGAGTTATAAATGGATTTATAATTATCTAACTTACTTTTATAATTCTCTCTTCATTTTTTATCACCCTTACTCGATCTCATGCTTACTCACTCTGTACTCTCATTTCAATTTGGGTATATTTTTTTGTAAATTGAGTTAAATATGAAAATATTTTAACAATATAGATTGAGTCGAGTATGAGTCGAGTATAAGACAAGCCGGTTATGGATTACTAGATTTACATTACATAGAAATAAATCAAAACGAATTAAATTGGTCTATTTAGGTAAGATCATTTTTGATCTGATAAGTCTAACCTTACCCTGAATCAAATTGATTAGGTCTTAATATGTCCCTTGTGTAGTGAAATGGTGAACTCAACTGTGCTTGCTGTGGAGATAATGTTCGGCATGAATCTTAGGGTATATTTGTTTCACTGACAAATAATAATAAAGGAAATACTACCAGTGGATATTATTTTCAAAGAAAATAGTTAATTTTCATCTTGTTAGAAGAGGAAGTTGTTTTTCCTTTATCTAAGCTTATTATTTTCAGTTCATGAAAAATAATTTTCGTAAATTTATTAATTTCTTGCCATCCAAACATCGAAAAAATCAATACTTAGTGGAAACAGTTTTCCTTCGATCAAATGAACCCTTAAAGTTAGTACATCCAAGACACGTTGCGGATCCTTATTAGTGGTTGAGTATAACTCATCTGTCTTGATACCCATCTATAATTTCCCAATTCGTACACTACATTTGTAATTGGTCTTTGTATGCCTAGCATTATTTCGCTAGAGAACGAACTATTCCTATTTTCAACTAATAATTTTGAAGATAATGGTAAATGAAAAGCTAATTACTTCATAACTAGAACAGGAGGTACTGCAATAACCAATACGATAAACGAAATGCTTGGATCTAATACGTTGGCAAAATCTACATGTTACGTTATATGAGACTTGTGACCATTCAATCCGGCGTTTAATAAGCTTTTCAGGCGCACAGGACCAAGAGTGCGAGTCAGAAACACGTGCTGGAGATTAGGACACGGCCTTTTGATTTAACATCTCGTTAATGAGTGGAAAGAAAGGTCAAATCTTCATCTGTCCAAAGTCAAACACCCAACTTTTCAAAGTGCATCGATTTTGACTCACTCTCTTGCAAATTAATAAGGATAATTAATAGATCTTTGCCGCAATCTCGCTTGGACTAGAGTTTATTCCCAAAAGTAATGACGCAATGATAATGCTACCCCATAACAAGGTGAATAATCGAACTCAACATACTAAAACCATCGAAATCGGGACATACTTATGGACTTGGACCGAGAACAGGTCGAAATCAAATCCTCCTTTTGATCCACCGTCTACCAATAAACATCCCATTCGTACCCCACTCTTTGCTTATGCTTCAACTTTCATTAATTTTTTCCCTTTTCTGCGGGACTTATACTTCAATTTTCGCAGTTGCAACACATTGAAGAATACACGGAGATTCTACCCTACTGAGCTGTCTAACACCTCCAAAGCACCGTTTATCATTTATGAAACTACAAACTTTTTTTTTTTGTTGCTTCTTATCTACTTATGCTTTAACTCTCACTCTCAGACTTTTATTCTGCCTTTTTGCAGGGCATGAGAGTTAAAATTTACATATGAAGTTAAATTGTTCCTACCCCAACTCTTTGAAAAAATGAGGAATTCAAATTTCTCACCTTCCTCTTTTTGTGTGGGAAGTATAGGCACTCAAAACCCTAAAAAATTTCTTCACAAGATGGAATCGAGTTCACGGTGTTTTGCACTCCAGATGCATTGGTTGAACGGCCTTTTTAGGTATCCGTATTCATTACCGTAATAAAAGTTCCAATTATGAAGCGGGGGATAAAGGGTCCATGTCGTATTAGTTGAAGCAATTCAATCTCAGTGGCCCACAGGAGTTGAGAAGAAAAGATGCGTCGTTGAATCAGAGGCTCATAATGTAATTCAGACAGTCGCCATCGGTGGTGGGGCCTCGCTTCACCATCTCCTTCCTAATCAATCTCTCACGCGATTGTACCTCAGCTGACCCCAACGAATGATGCAGAAAGAGTTAAAGGGGAACCATAGAAAAAGGTTGCAAGAAGCCAAGAAGAGGTACCTATATTTGGAATTTTAGACAGAAGTTCCTGTTGCTCAGCTTCGTTATTGAGCCGCGACAGTTCGTAAAGTACTAAGGAAGAAATGCTTAATTTCCGATTATGGAAATTGCTCTTTGGCTCGAAACAAGATCAGATCCGAGGAAGCTCGAAAGGAGGGTCCAAATTTTGGCAAAGGCGACCTTGATCGCCACTAGAAAAGGGATCGTTACTCGATTAGATTACTCTAAGTATTTCGAGAGATTTAGAAAAATGTATTTTTGAAGAAATGATTTCGACACTTGTTAAAATACTTAATAATAATTATTTTGATTTTCATGGCATCAGTTTCCCGTACCACTAAAAAAAGCAGCAAATTAAAAATATAGATATTCATTATTTGATTGCTCAATAAAATGTCCTTGGCGATATTTATTCCCTTGTGTGGAAAGCAGGGAGTAAACATGACAAAAGCTAAAAAGGTCGTGAAAATCTCCAATCTTCTGATCATGGGCTTCATCATCATCATGTTAGGTGTCTCCACAAGTACCGCAAACGGACAAGGTTCTCTCTCCGAGTCAGTGTGGAAAGAAAGCCTGTGGGAAGAGAGAGAGAGAGAGAGAGAGACGGTGCGGGTCTTCCAGGCAAGCAACACTAACCCCTAACACATGCTGCTCATGCGCTTCTTCTTTTTGTCCTCATCGTTCTCAAAGATCTCTCATCCCTGACCCATGAAAGAAAAATGCCCCATTCATCATCGTGTCGCGGTGCATGCAGTTGAGACGAAGTTTGTCCCTTCTCTAGTTAACCTCCGGCTGTGCAATCTTGATTGAGGTAACACCCATTTGTGGTTTGAATTTGTTTGAGTCAAGAACCCATTTGGTTGAATCTTGGTTTGATCACTGTTGTGTGAGCATATATCTTTGTTCTTTTTCCTTTGATCTAGGGGTGCAATCTTGTTCTGATTAGTTTTGGACTGAAGGTAAACTCTGCCCATCTTGTGGTTCTTGCTCCGGGCTGTGATCCGGACAGATGATGGGTGAGAGTACAGCTTCGAATGCTGCTCTCGAAGTGTCGGTTTCGTTCGGTAGGTTCGAGAGTGATTCGCTCTCCTGGGAAAGATGGTCGTCTTTTTCGCCGAATAAGTACTTGGAAGAGGTCGAGAAGTGTGCAACTCCTGGATCAGTTGCCCAGAAGAAGGCCTACTTTGAAGCCCATTACAAGAAGATTGCTGCTCGAAAAGCAGAGCTGCTGAATCAGGAGAAGCAGAGGGAGAATGGCTCTTCCGGATCAGATGACCGAAAATGCGAAGATCCAGGGAGTGAAATTAATGGGGGCGTTTTTGAGATTGATGGGTCGAAGGATGAGAATTTGGTTGCGGTCATTGAGCCAGTCGAGGACTCGGTTGATGAAGTGGGTCAAAGTTCCCTTGAAGAGCAAATTCATAATGTCGACGTCACAGTGGAAGACCAAATTGCACTGGTCGAGGGAGTCAGAGAAGAACCAGATTCGAGCCAGAGCGTACATGGCATAAACTTGGAAAAGCTAGAAGATGATGAATTTGTTAAGGAGGTAGTACAAGAAATTCCAATTGGATCTTCAGAAGCGAAGGAACTTCATCAAAATGTTAAGAATGACATGGTCAAGACCAAAAAGGTTCAACAGGAAAATGTGAAATTGAATCTGATCAGAAAACCTCAAAAGGTAAGGCAATCAAGTGTCTTTCTTTTGTTTTCTTTTTCTTTCTCAACTGAATCATGACTTTAAATAGTGAGGTTTTATATGCTTTCTAAGTTTGACCTGGTCGTTAATCTCTCTGTGCTTATGTTTTATAGATCAATCCAGCCAATAAGGAGAGGAACGCAACGAAAACAAAGAAAATGCCAGATTCACTGGTTGTCAAGTCATCATCACAAGCATCTTCCCTGAGGCTGTCTAAGCCAACTTCCGCTTCCATTGCAAAATCTGGAACAAAGCCTTCAGCAAAGAAGGAAACACTCCCGACGTTACCCCGGAAGAAGAACCCTCTCAATGTAGAGATCAAGAAAGTTCCTCCTAAATCACTGAACATGTCCATTAGTTCAGATTTTACAAATATCAGTAGATCCGATATCTCCACGTCGAGGAAATCTCTAATTATGGAGACAATGGGCGATAAGGACATTGTTAAACGGGCATTCAAGACTTTTCAGGGCAGTCCAACATTGTCGAAATCATTCTGTGGAGATAGATCTTCTGTGCCAAAGCCAGTGAGTTGTCATATATTCCCAAGAAAATAACCCTTGAGCTGTGCTAGTTTGCATTTCCGGACTTTAGTGTTTGTTACTCTGCAAGCAGTTGATCCAGACTTTTAATGTGTGATTCTCTTGGAATTTTCCATGTGCAGGCCCCTTCACTGGTGACTGACGCAAGGGATTCTAATTCTGCGACTGAACGGGAAGGCAAAGACGGGTAATGTTAGAATACAATAATTGGGGATCATGTTGAAGAAGCTTGCTTAATTATAGGAATTATGATAGTCCCTTTGAATTTGTAAAATAGTAGTTATTTTTTAACCCTGCATTTTTCATGCCTTGGTTTATTCTCATATAAAATATAGGGCAACTAACAGAAAGTGAAACTCCTGAATGGGGGCAATGTGATGTAATTGAGCAACTTGTCTTCCTCTGTGTTGTTAATATAAAGCAGGCCAGCTATTATATAGTCAATATGGTGTTTCCTTTAGATTAAAAATGAAGCAATCATTTACCTGATTGTAGTTTACAAGAAGTCTCGTTTGGATAGTTTGGTTGCTCATAGAAAGAGATGGCAGGCTTACTTTGTTATAGGACTGAAAAGGAAATTAGTCTCAGTTCCTTTAAAACAATAATGATGATGAAATTATGGATCCAGTACTGGCTATTGCTCGTAAATTTCCAAAAGCTTATGACATTTTCTCCTTTTATAGCAAAATTGTTGTTTCATGGGACCTGGTCCCTCGAGCGCCCCTGATATGATCAGTGTTTCCTTTTATGTAATGTGTATAATACCTGTTTTCCATTTCAGCCTCTTGGATTATGAGAGACTGGCCAGTTCAAATTTTTTATTTATTGTTGTTTTTTCCTCCTAATCTGGTCCAGCAAGAATAAATCCGTTCATACTATCCATTCTTAAGAATGTCTGTGTCTTTCTGGTATTTGACATTCAGCAACCATAGTCTGTCAAAATATGTTTGCGTCTGCATTTATCTTTTCTTTCTTTATAAAACTAATCATCTTAATGGTCCCATTGCATGAGTTTGATGCGTCAGCAACACAATAGTTTGGGAAATTAGGAACTTCTCTTGATCCTTATTTACACCATTCTTGATGTGGAGATATGTCAAAAATGCGGTCCATGTTATGCCTGAAGATTTTATAAGATGCACATTTCTTTTTGCATGAGTCTATTTGCTAGTTGGTCTAGAGTTTCAGTCTTGCCTTTCTATTCTCTCAAAATCTCACTGTAGCAAACACGCGCAACAGGCAAACCAAAGCTGGAAGTGTAGGCAAAAAGGTTCCTAAGATTCTTCCATCTTCTTTTGGGTCGAGAAGCGACGGACAGGCAGAGAAGAGGAAAGAGGTATTTTAGGAAATATCATTTACAATGCCCCTCTCCGTTTTTCTGTCATCGTGCGTAAATTTATCTCTCTTAATGAATTCACACCAGGTTAGGAAGAACCTGGAGGAGAAATCTACCGTCAAGGAAATAGAGAAAACGCGCCTTCAATCAAAACCAAAGGTACAAATAAACGATTCACATAATTTTCTTGGTTGTGGTATATTTTGAAAGTCTTTGTGATGAAGCCTTTAATGACTCTAGCCTGGATGATTTGAATGATTACTTTTCCTTTAATCCACTGCTTCTGTCCAAATGGTTGTGTGATAAGTATAAAGATTCGTGGCCTTTTTTCCTGAACCCGAGTGATTCTGTCCAGGAAAAAAAGGAGGAGGAGATGAAAAAATTAAGGCAAAGTCTCAATTTCAAGGCTACGCCCTTGCCAGCTTTTTACCATGGGCAAACTAAATCAAAGAGCTATCTTGCGAAGGTAAATGATCTCTATTATATAGTTTACACAGATTGGGGATTGCGTTGTATTGTCTTGGGCTCTGGAACTTTAAGAACTACTATCATCCAGTAAGACTTAGCGACCCTTCATTGCTTTGCCAATTCATAGTAAGGCAAAATCCAACTCTGATTTTTCTAGGCACTTGCTACTCACAAATTCCGAGAGATCACGAATCTTTATTTATTGACAAGTTGCCCTAATGTCCCCAAGAAGAAGCTAGTGGTTTTATTTTCTTTTGATTTCGTCAATCGCTCTGAAGAGAAAGAACCCATAATTGCACATCACAAAGAACCACCAGTAACTTTTCGAACATTGCATAATTTTGGCATGAATTCAGCTTATGGTGTTTCAAGCTTGCCGTTTTCAGAAACCAAATTAACACTGCTGAAGAAGATGGTGTTATGAATTCGATTTCACAAGATAGGCACGTGTTTGGTTTACAGGAAGGTTCCAAGAGTGAAACTCGTGGTTGAGCAAAGTTGACTTGGGAAGAAGGACAAGCTCTCCATGAGCAGATGATTGTATAAAGAGACTGAAGAGTGTGTCACTGATAAGAAGCTCGAACTGGTCAAGTGACAGGAAGATATATATGAACAAGTTGGACCGATGCCCTCACTCAGTTATCTGACGTTGAGTCCAGGGTGAGCGGCGGATTGTACATAGGAATATCTATAGCAGAGACAATAATAATAATCAATGTAGTTTCTGTCTCAATAATTTAATGGAGTTAAGGCTTACTAGCTTTCTTTCTAGTGACATTAGTTACATTACATGTCTGTAGTTTATCATGAACTATATGCACTGCGCAAGTGAACTTTGATGCTTATATGATATAAATTTTGAAATCCTACCAATATTTCTTCATATGATCTTGATTTGAGACATAAACATCAAGGAAATGCTGTGAACTGAATGCCATCTGAATTCTGTTCAGTAATGAAAAAAGTTCGTGTGTTTCTGTAATCCAGCCATTAAGTTAAAAAGAGGGAGGGACACCATGCTGAAGTTGAGACAACATGAAAGAATCTTTTGGTATTCAATGATAGAAGATATGATTCAAGTTGTTGACAATGACAAAAAGGGCAATGTACATTGATGAATTATGCAAGAATCTGATGTCTATCTTGGAGGGGTAAAAATCACCGGGTCAATTCATCAATACAGTGAATGAGAACTATGTACAGCAATCGATTCGCCATCATCGAAGGGTCTTCTTTAGAACTCTTCATCAGAATCGCCAGGAGTGCTGTTCTTAAACTTCTCCAACAAGAAATGCGACGACAAGTTTGGAAACCTTGCGGGAGACTTTGCCGGTGACTTTGGTGATGCCGACAACGATGACGGCGCAGAGCTCACCATGGCAGTCTTCCTCCTCTGCAAGTTCCTAGTGATTTCGACGCACGCCTGATCGACCATGCGTAGAAAATCTTTGACCACGACGAACAAGTGAAGCGGTTTCTCTCCATTTCGCGTAGATGCTCCCGATTGATAATACTCAGTCGTCCTCTTCACGAGCTCCATCGCTTTCCTCTGTTCTTCCCTTAAAGAGCCCAATTCTTCTTCTGCCGATTCGATGAATCTCCCCAGCTCCTCGCCTAATCCACTGCCGTCGCCTGCACATAGATCCGCAAGTTGCCGAATCTCCGCGATACCACGTGCTAGATCCGCACACGAGGAGGCGAAGCTGTCGTAGTCGATCATCGCTGCTTTCTTCACGTTAGAGAACTCGGCGCTGAGTCCTCCTACTATTGGTAACCCCAGCATGATATACTCGTTCTCTCTTTCGTCTTTCGGCTGCGAACTCTCTGAATCTGTGCTCGAGCTGGTGCTTCTCCGGCTGCTCGTTCGGCTCAAGCTATAATCCCGATTGAGAGCACACCGCTTCCCCTCGGATCGCACAACCTGTTCGACCACGAAGTGAAGCAGCGTGGTCTTGCCGTCGGTGCTCTTGACGTCCGACAGCTTTTTCAGCGCATTGAGGTTGAACGCTTGCGCGTTGCCTCTGGAAGTCCCTGCATTCATTCGGTTTCCGGCTTTGAGGATCGCTTCCAGAAGCTTTACGAAGAGTCCGCGAGTACGAAGCTCCTCGCATGCGAGTTCCAGCGTCCGGATAGATTCCTTCAGGTGAATGATGTCCGACTTGAAGTTCGATCTGAAAAGCATGGCGTTAAAGCGAGCAAATGCTGATGGAACCGACTTTAGGAGGTGGTACAGGTAGGACTCCGCGTCCGCGAGCCTGGTGGTGTCTCCGTTGAATTGAAGGATCTGAGACTGTTCTTCTTTTGTCGGCGCAACCTTGTTGAGCTTCTCGAGGACTTCTACGCTTAGGCCTTGATCTTCTCTGACCGCATAGAGGATCTCGTCACGGGAAACTCCTAGGGACTTGAGCACAATCGCAGTGTTCTGCGACCTGCGAGAGTCCAGGATGAAAATTTTCGAGGATGGATTCGAGTCAGATTTGGCAGTAGAAGTCGAACCCAAGGAGGTCCCCTTTTCTCGAGTGGAGTTCTGATTGCCCGGAATGAACCCAAACAGATCTTCCATAAGATCATCGTCGAACCTGCAGGAGCACCCAAAATTACATTAATCCTAGAATTGTCGAGCCTGCATCATTTTGGACATGGTCGAACTGTTGCATTATCTGAGCTTCAGGGTTGAATTTTCACAACTTGAGTTTTTGATCAAAGTCTCAATGTATTGGAGTGATGTTCACAAATGTGACTGCTTGCAGACCTTGATTTAGAAACGACTCTGCAAATTAGGTGAAAAGAATCAGATTTTACCTGAAAGAACCATCGCCGACCTTGTCCCAAACCATGGAGTGATCGGCATTGGCCTCGAACTTCTCCCAGTGAAGAGGCTTCAGTTTCACCTGACCAGGTGAAGCTGAAGGCTCTCCCTGCTTCCCCTGCTTTCCTAGTGCTTTTGTTGGAGCCGGTGGTTTTTTTGATGAATCCAAACCGCGCAGTTTACTCGGTGGAGGTGGCGGTGGTGCTACTGGTGACGGTCTTGCTGGCGGTGGGGGAGGTGGTGGTGCCACCGATGGCGGACGTGATGGAGCTGCCAGGGGCTGCGGCGGTGGCGGCGCTGATGATGGCGGAAGTGGTGCTGCTGCTGGCAGCGATCGTGGCAGCGGTCCAGCAGCTGAAACCGCAGAAAAAGTCGATGGCTTTTGTGGTCTCCTAGGTGGTATTGGTGGCGGTGGTGGCGGTTCAGCAGTTGAAATCGCGGAAAAAGTCAATGGCTCCTGTGGTTTCATAGGCGGTGTTGGTGGCGGTGGTGGCGGCTCCGATGGCAGACGTGACGGGGCTGCCGGAGGCTGCGGCACCAGTGCTGGTGCTGCTGATGGCGGACGTGGTTGAGGTGGTGCTGTCGGCGGCGACACTGCTGCTGATGGTGGACGCGAGGGTGCTGCTAATATTGGCGGCGGCGGCTGTTCAGCAGTTGAAATCGCAGAAAAGGTCAATGGCGCCTGTGGTTTCATTGGCAGCGATGGCTGCGGCGGCGGCGGCGGTTGAATCGGTTTGGGTCTCTCGACGGCCATGAGGAGAGCTACTTGGGCTGACGGAGGCGGTGGCAATGGATACAGAGCTCCATTCACGCTAATCGCACCCTCATCGACTCTCTCTCGTTGAACTCGAACATGGCCATCTTCGCAAGATGACGATAGCTCCTCTCTCAGCAAGGGCGCTTCTTGAATGCGCTTGTCAAAGCTCACGCCGTCCCCGTCTCTCCTCCGGCTCGCATCCACCGCTTCATCACGGCCTCTCGGACTCCGCACCACCGCTCTGCTCAGGCTCTTCTTCAGGCGACTCCCGGCGCTCTCCCCATTCGCCTGGAGCCTCCGCCAATAAAGAACGTCCATTCCATTCTCGTCCACAATCAGCCCCTTAATCACGTTCCCTCCGAACCGCAAGAAGTCCCCGCGAGGCGTCGGCGCGAAGCGTCCCGCCTCCGCCTCCGCCGACCCTTGCTCCGGACCCTTTCGGCGACTCCGCCTCTGGATCGCGAAGAAGAACAGCGTGGCGACGACCAGCGAGCTGGACGCGGTGGCCGCCACCGCCTTGACGATCGTCTTGCTCGAGGGCGACGAGGAGTACGTCGGCGGCGACGGAGGGGTTGGACGCGAGTTCTTTAAAAAAGGAGGAGGAGAGTGGGTGGTCGCGGTGGTGGCGGGGGTTGGCGGGTAGAAGGTCTCGATGTTCTGTTGAGAACAAGCGAGACCAAACCAGCAAGCCGAAAGAAGTAGAAACTTACAGAGGAATAGCCTGGGCTCGAGACGAAGAATCGGAGACATGGCGGGTTTGCTATTTGGGTTCGAAGAGGAAGAGACGAGAAAACATCTGGGAACACCAAGTCGTCTGCCTTATCTAGTCACAGCAACGAGAAAAGCTCGGCCTTCAAATTCAAATTCATCGTCGCGTTAGGCACCGTTGACCGGTTCAACACGAGCACGCACTTGGAATTCTTTTTTATCGTTTACGTGGTTCTGCTCCAAACTGCTGCGACCCATGTGACACCCAGTTGACCTCTTCTTCCGCTGCCTTTTAGGTCAATACCCAATTCATCCGTGCAGCAAAATTACGTTTCGACTGCTCTTATCGACGCAGAATCAGTCGCGCATAGTGGCGCCCCTAGGCTCGTTCTTTGTTCATTCACTTGAAGAAAAAAAACACGCGCGATGTCATTCTAGAAATGGTCGGTGATTACTCCGTCAGACTAGGACGAGGAGGAGTTGGAACGGTACCTTCAAAGGGCGCGGATATTAATTTCAGTCCCCATCGATTCGTCGCCGTTGCCGTGAGTGTGCTGATGACGACTGATCTAAAGCTTTACCTCATGGGCGAATTTCACATGCCCGTCGGATTAATCTAATGAAACGACTCCTACTCCGAAGCAGACGACAAAATGAGAACCGAAGCTAGAAGCGACTTTCGTTCCGTCTACCTAACGACGGACTTTGCTCACCGTTCAACCTTCGGATTTCTCAACCGCAATAGTGGCAGCGTACCAACCAGCCGTGGAAAAGTGGCAGCCCAGATCGCGGGTGCAAGTTTGCAAATTTGGCGTTTGGATGTTAGTTAATGGACCACATAGATGTCGGTCAAAAAGGGGAAACTCTTCGTCAACCCAATTTGGTCGGATTCTCGATTGAATAGCGCATTGAAGAATCTCGGGTTTTTCTTAGGCAAGGTCATCCGACTGAGGAACTATAGCAAGACGGTTGAGAAAAAACGAGAGTAAATTCGTCATCCTTAAGATTCATCCTTAAGATTCTACAACTCGAGATCGTAAACTGGGGGGGGGGAGTTCACGGATGTTTTCATGCCGCTAATTGGGCTTTCGTTCTCTTTCTATCTCCACGTTTGCGCAAACGTCACGAGATGAACGAGAACGCGCACGTGGAGCGACTTGACCTCCCGAGGTCTAGCAACAGAGAGATTCTTTAACTAGCTAGAAATCACTGGATGGACGAGAGAGAGAGAGAGAGTTTCTGATACGCAAGAACTGAATCACCGTGATCATCGCTCCTCCGGGCACTTTGAAATTTGAGAGGGATTGATCGAGGCACTGGCTATTGGGATTTCGCTGTACACGATTGACTCATTTGGAAGTCCACTTGATGCAGCTGCAGGCAGGCACGTGGCTCATCACCATCTGGATCGTGGAGGGTAATGGGTTCCTCGTTGTAAAAGCACCACTTGCCCCTTCGAACAACAACATTGCACCTGCTCCACTAAAATTTCTTCCAACTAGACCTTCGCAAGTCTGCCACTTTGGGACTACGCGGCAGCGATTGATTCAGTTTGATTTTGATTTCGCTCGCTTGTCGAATTGGATAAGCCATGCACGATACAATCACCACTTCCATCGACGGATTTGTTCTACGAAGACACATTTGTGATTGTGCAGATTCCATGACATGGTTGGAAAAGATAAATTCGAATCGCTCGATCGATTTTAGGAATATCATTATCATTGGCTATACTTGAGAACCGAGCAAGGTTTTGATGAAACCCAGCAAATCAATGGTGTCATTAGTCAAGGAGGTGCGTGGCGCAGCCCTTATGATCGCATGCCTCTCGACCGGTGCATGCTTCAGTCGATTTGCGCACATTTCGTAATGAAAAAAACTGCGTTACCCTCTTATATTATGATGTTTATCCATTCATTTCGCAGGAGCGACTAGCATTCTATTTAGAAAAAAATGAGGGAAGTTGTCAAATTTGTACTTTGGAGCTCTTGCGCTAGAAGAAAAGGCCGTAAGAAATCGCTCCACCTCGAACATTACTGACCAACTAATTACTAACAAAAGAAAGGCATAAGGAAGCCCATCATCTCCTCTCAAACTTTTGGGCCTTGAGCCCAATTGCTCGGCCCATCTAACTTAATGGGCAGGAGAAAAGGAGTGCATCTGATACTGCGATGATCGATGGACGGAATAACATGATTGGGATAGGGACGTTTCCAGCCATATAGAAAGAGAAAAAACGGAGTGGCTACATTTGAGAGTGGCGACTTTGCATTTTCGTAGAGTGATTGATTTTGTCTATCGCAACCAACAACAAACCTATTTTACTTGATTGAAAGGTGTCCAAGATGCAAAAGTGTTTTAGGTGAACAAAATTATTGGGGCATGACACGTCGAATGTTTTGTCCTACCTTAAAGTCATACAATTTATTAGAAGTGAAAATAGAAGTACCAAGATGTTGGAAATTGGTTATTTTGTACTTAAAAATGGCCTAATTCCCTAAAAAACCCCAATTTTGTTCTGAATTTTTTTGTCTAAAAAAAACCCCCAAAATTTATCCTAAACTTTTTGATGAAGACAAAAATCACCAATTTTTACCCTAGTCCCAAATTTGCCACCATTAGACCTGCGTTAAAAAATCGTCATTAATTGTCTTTAATTTTCAAATTCTAGAATGGCATTTTAGAGATAATTTTCCACGGCATCTTAGTGATGTGAATTTACTAATAATTTGGAAATGTTATGTCAAGTTTAGACTGGACCATGGGGGAAGATTTGAGAATAGATTGAGAGTTGATAATTTTTTTAAGACAAACAAAGTTTGGGACAGATTTGTAATTGATCTAAAGTTTAGAGTTTTTTCTAAGATAAAAATAAGTTCGGAGCAAAATTGGGACTAGACCTTAAATTGGGGTTTTTCTAGAATAAGGCCCTTAAAAAGTGCTTTATCTAACATTTTACTTCCTCGAAACTGAAATTGTGCTAATTTTTCAAAAGTTATGAAAAAGATGCATATGATTTTACATGTCGAGAATTTAGCACTTCCCACTAAATAAATGTCAAATGGTGAGTCCAAAAATTTCAAGAAAAAGAAGAAGAAGAAGAGGAGAACTACAGATAAATCGTCTTTACAAACAAACTTGCGGAAATAAAGCAGACCAAATTCATCACGTTTCCTATGTCATGCATGAATGAGAAGAATCAAAGTGACATGCTCATTCGTCTTTCCTCCTTTCTTCCATACACGCTAAATATAACAGGCCAGAAAAGGGGAATTTGGAAGGGAAAAGGGAAAACACATGGCAAAGATCAGGGGATGTAAGTGGATGTACCAACAAGGGAGACAGTAGCTTTCATATCTTTCTAGATGGTCCACCCCACTCCTTTGTGAGCTGTGTGATCTTACAAGACCCACCCAGCACATCCCTTGTTTGAGGGGAAAATCAACACTATCCCCCCCCCGCCCAATTCATAATCATAACCAATCTCTCTCTCTCTCTCTCTCTCTCTCTCTGTGATATCTTTGTAGGGTCCAAAGATCTTCCTTTCTCTTCTTTTTCATCCCCTGTTTCTGGGTGTACTGTAGCTGTTTCGAAGCTGTTGTAGGCGTGAAGCGAAGTCGTGGGCAATTCCAACGCATGCCCCCCCCTTCGCTCCTCCTCACCTGCTCTTTTTACCAACTTCAGGACAGCTGCCGGTGTGCGCGTGTTTGTCATGCGGTGCATCACAGCAAGAGACAACCGGACACAAAAACGCTGTCCCACCTTGGATCAGTGCAACACATGACATGCTCCCACAGAGATTTGTCCGTCCGTCTCATGATCCCATTCCCATCCCCAAATATTCTCTCCCACCAGACATATCATATCAGATCATATCGTATCCCCCTTCTTTCTTCCCTCTCTAGTCTCCCTCCATCTCTCTCTCTCTCTCTCTCTCTCTCTCTCTGTTTTAGCTCACTTTTCTTGTAGAGAGGAAGTTGTCCACGGCTCTTAATTGTTTCATCTGTTCATCGTGAATTATATATCAGATCGTGCATGGATTGAAACTTCCTCAATTACTAAAACGACGTACGGGGTTCTGTAAAACCCGTCCATTCGATTTTCAAAGAGACCTGTTCTTGATCTAGTGGGAACTAGATTCGATTAGTTTTATTCAAGTAGGGATCTTGACCATCCCACCATAAGCGGATCCATTACATTATGCGTCGTCACTAGCAAGCAGAGGAGAAAAGTGATCGATGTCCGTCCGTACACATTCAGTTCATATTTCTAAATTTATAGAAACCAAGGCGGTCGAAACCCCGAAAATGAAAGAGATCGAGAGAACAGATAAGATTAAAACAAGATATAACTGTGAACTCGAGCTGACAATTCCAGCCCAAACCGAGAAAATTTTGAAAAAACAAAGAGAAAAAAGGTTAAAATTTGGGACGATCCTAGTCACAGCAGCTAGTCATTTTGAGCCTTCTCGTGGGAGATTCCAGCGACGACGGTGAACACGGTACCGTCGACCTCGTGGACGGCGACGGCGACGATGGCTCGGACAAAGAAACCGACGGCGACGGCGACCGAGACGGTGTCGTGGGCTGTGAGGATGATGATGATGACGACGATGCGGAAGAGACGGACGGTGAGCAGGAGGACACGTCGGAGCTCTCTTGCAGCTTCCTCTTGTGGGTGGGGCCTCCACCGTCGCTCCTCACTCTGTCTCCGACGTCTCTCGTCATGAAATCCCTCAACCGCTTCACGTCCGACAGCTTCACCGGCTTCACGATGAAATCCTCCGCACCTTCCTCCAAACACCTGCATCCATATGTCAAATCCCCAAAAAGATCAAACTTTGTGACCGAAAATTCGAAATTTGGTGCGTGAAATTATCATAACGATGGAGAAAAGGAGAGAAATCGAAACAAAAAAGAGCGAAAGATGTACCGGTCGATTCGTGCCAAGACGTTCTCGGACGACATGATCACCACCGGAATTTCCCTCAGAGCAGAGGATTCCTGCACAGCAACAAATAACTCCTCATTTAGCAAAGAATTGTCCCATAATATGTTCCTGCTCGATACAAGAGGAGGCGATTTGCATGCATTCGAGGAATTTCCGAAGCTTTGATGCCCACTTTGAAGAAATATTTATGAAAAAAGAAGAAGATTAAATTACCTTGATTTTCTTGAGGAGCTCGTAGCCAGTCATTCCGGGCATACAGTAGTCTGTTATTATCAAATCCACCTTCAACCCCTGTTTCGAAGCACAGCACACAGGAGTAATCATCAACTTCCGGTTCAGGATACCTGTACTAAGCTTCATAGCTGGAATCTTTAACGAGAGAAAGAATGAAATTTGAGCTCACGTTAAAGTCCCCAGCCGTTTTCTCCTCGTCCAGACCAAGAAATTGAAGAGCCCTGATTCCACTATCCACTGCTGTAACTGCGGATGCCAATGAAAACAGAACGAGCTTTTTCTTAAGAGAACTCAAGGAAACGACATCATCTCTAGCAAATCCGTGCGCGAGTGGTACCTTTGCAGGAAGAGATTTTAAGCAAGCGCTCGATGACTTTACGATCGACGAGGCTGTCGTCGACGGCGAGGACGTGGACCTCCTCGGACCCGCACGGCGACGGGTCGCTGCCGTCGAACTGGTCCGACGACCTCCTCCGCCACGAGACCACACCGTTCCTTGCCATAACAGTTTACTGAAGAAGCGCAGGTCCCAGAAGAAGCAAAGACTTGGGCACTTTTCTTTCCTTCTCTATTCGGCTTCTCTTTCAGAACTCTACTCTTCCAAGCAAAGCAAAAACAGGGTCGTGCCGCATGGTGCCCCTTCGCTTTATATACCCCCGTTAAAGGGCGCAATTGTATCGTAATAACACGGAGTCAATTCAACGTCAATGTCAGCGTCTCGCATTTTTTTTCTTTTCAGACAAGATCGCGAGAAAAAAGAAAATACCGAAATCCAATATCTTCCCGATTCTTTCACTTTCAGAGGAAATCTCAAATCTCCCCTCTTCTTTATTTTATTCAAATTTCTCGAAAGTTTTAAGCTTTAATTAAATACAAACAACGACAGCCTGCGCTGAGATTCCGAAAAATCCCAACTTCTCCTTTTCTTTTTCCCGGTCCTGGCGAGATGTCCAAACGTCGAAGGGAAGCCCGTGTGTTTCACGACCAATCCGCTCGTCCCGTGGCGTTTCGACGAAACCGCAGGGGGGCTTTTGGGGGGTTCAATCTCTAGATGGGTGTCAGTGAATTTGGTCGGACCGGAGGTGGGAACGGAGAGTTGGGGTTGACCGGAGGTCAAAGGAAAGGACGGACCGCCGTCAAATCAAAGGACTCCGGAAACGAGCGGAACATGGTTTCCCAATCGGCGGCATTGACGAAGGGAGTCGCGAATTCCCACATCGTTTTTCGATTTACCTTTCTGCTCGCCCCCACAAGGCGATCGTACTGTAGTTTCATACTCGGAACTGTGTGAACAGATCAGATTCCCTCGATGGGGGTTTAGGACAGTAGGGGGGAGGGGACAGACAGGATCTTGACGCGATCTCTGTGATTTTACCCAAAATTTCTTTCCACACTGTCAGTGCGCCTGCACTGCACGTGTTGCCTTGGCCTCCGGGGCGCGGACCGGACGACAGAGCCAACAGGGCTCGTCATCTTCTCCTCTCCTTTTCTCTCCTATTCCCTTGCCTGTACTCAAAAGCCTTCTCAAACGGGCAAAAGAAGTTGCCGTGTTTTTCTTTTTTTTCTTTTTTTGAAAAAGCCATTCAAAACCCTAAATTTTATCCATCCACAAATATGTACCTTAAATTATTTTTTTATAAAAAAAATCTCAAATTTATACCTATGTGATGTATTTACCTTAAAATAATAAAATTATATATCATGATATAGTTATCCCAAAAAAAAATTTGTGATGCCAAAAATCCAAAACTTATATTCATATGACACATTTATCTCAATAATTTAGTATCGAGAAAAAATATTTGGAATATTTGGTATCATAGAAAAAAAATTAGAATAAATATGTCACGTATGTACAAATTTAAGATTTTTCATGTCTCAAAATATAATATCAGATAAATATCTCATAATGGCAAAGTTTGAGGGTTTTGGTGGCTTTTACTTATTTTGTAAAAAATGGAATGTGTATCATGTAAAAATAAAACATTGACTGAGTTTCTAACATGTACGTATTAAGGAATTAATTAAGTAATTGTATATAGCTAAGCATCAATCATGCACAACCGATTTATAGATTAAATTGAGAATATGTAAAGAGTGCTTTTGTTTTTTGTTAGACAATACTTTATGTCTCCGTTTGTTTGATTTAGAGAATACTTTCTCAAATTAATTACTTGTATTTTTTACAAAAATGAATTAACGAAAAATATTTTCATCGTTCATGAAAATATTAGAAAATAAATTATTTTCTATTGATTACTTATTTCAAACGATATAAATTATTAATTTTTAAAAAATATTTTCAAAATCATTTATTTTTTTGTAAAATAAATGGAGGCAAAATGCTTTATAATAAATATATATAAGACTTTACAGAGACACAAAGATTAAAAGTTGAGGATGTCGAAGCATTGATAACATAATCTCGACTATTTTTAATGGTAACTTTCATAAAGCATATGGAAAATTATAAAAAAAATTGTTAGTCAGTTGTCAAAAAAAAAAAATGGCTTTTGACTTTTTCGGTGTTGTGATCATGAGTTAGCTTCGCCCACCCAATTGGGGACGCGTTTAAAAGAATTTTCCTAGACAATTTTAAACTTTGAGCAAGAGCAAAAAGTAGTTGCTTTGAGAATCCAAAGTTATTTTTAATTATATTTCCACAAGCTCACTTTTAAGTTGATCTCTCTAGTCCGGTCAAACGTAGAAAAGACTTCATCTCCAAACTAAAGAGTCTCAAAGAATTGCCTCTTTGCAGAATGATCTCGAGTAGTTGCACCAAATAGGAATTGAACCCGACAACGACTTAGGGTGCGTTCAGGAATGCTTTACATGATAGTTCTCACCATCTCTACAATCTTTCCAGTGAAATTTTTTGTGCTTGTCGAAAAATTTTTGGACCACTTGGATTGAAATTTGCTTTGGTAATAAATTCAAGGCAGGTGCCCATTGCGTTGGTTTTGGGATTTTGGAAAACAATTCTTCTCAACTAATTAAAGATTTTGATCCCCATTTTATCCTAATTTTTTTAATCCCAAAAATATCATTATCTTTTTCGATTTGCACAGTTCGCCACGGCAGTTCTGCCAGCACCCTCCAGGTCGTTGCCGGCTGGCCGGCCTCAGGGAAGCTCGCCGAGGGTTGCGTTGCAACTATTTTCTAATCCATTTTTTTTTCTTTTACCCTTTTGTTCTTTTCTATTAGTTAATCAAACTGGCCATAGATGGTTAAACAAACCGAGGAAAATGTCTAGTGGGAAATTGGGGGGCTGTATTGAATTTGGGATCGAAAGGAGGCAAAGAGGACAAGGAGGGGTCGGGGTCCAAGGCATCGCCTTAGACTTTTGTCCCCTCGCGGATCAAAATCTTTTTGGGAGATCGTCTTTGAACGGTCGCCCCGAGATTGATTTCTATCTCCCCTCTCCTTCTATCGATCGCGTTTCACAAGAAAAGCCTATCCCGAAAGAGTCAAACGTCACGTCGTAACTCGCGACTCCGTCTCCATTTGTTTCGCTAATTGCGGATTTCATTCTCGAGATTTACGACGGCATGGGCTAACAGGACCAAAATACTTTGACACGAGCACGAACACGAACACGATCGACCGGACGAGAATTCTATACGGAATATCTTCGATTTTTCAAAAATCACGAATCGCGATACTCCATCGACCATATTTAATCGAATTAAAAGAATGTTGACAATCATCGATTTAAAATCTTAATAGTGAATATCTTAAAAAGAACGATGGTTTAGCAAAGTGGGTTATGTATGAGTCATGTTGGCCCTACTACTAAGTTAAATTGGTAGTATGAGTAAATATCGATTGAACACGTACACGATAAGATTATCAAATATTGTCACAATTTAAATTGAAATTGACTTGAGTATGTCTAGTCTTTGTCCAAATCTCATGTCGTGTTAGAAATTGTCACCCTAATTACAATTTTGATGCGTGAAGTTACTAACCATGCTTTCCCCGAAGAGACCATTTAGATCCCTTTCTCTTGACATATATATTTCGTCCTTGTCTCTTAGGCTTGTAAGTCTGTGTCATGGATTTTCTAGATTTGTTTTAGTGATGGACCCAGAAGTCTTAACTTATTCGATTTGTTCAATGGCAGACGGACAGATTTACCTAAGAAGGCCCGAGATAAAAAATTAGAAAATTCCTCTCTGTTTGTATGACATGGCGGGGACATGTCAATCTCACAACTCTCACGGCCACTTGATAAACTTCGTAAAAGGTGCCTCTTCCACGCCCCATTGTCATAGTTGAGATCAGTCTCATAACCATTACGGATTTAAACGTAAGATCTCAAGTCCGTCTCGTTGAAGTACTTGAAACACATTGAAGTTCAATTAAGGTGTGTTTGGTTTGATTTTGGAGAATGTCTTTGAAAAAATGTAAAGATCTTTGGGTAAAAAAGGGTTTTCCAAATTGCAAGTTAAGTTTGGTAAAATGTATTTTAACATTATATTGAAAAATAATCTTTGACGTAAATGTTGCTCAATAAAAACTACATTTGATAAAAAAAAATTGCTAATTTCTTTTATATAAAGAAACCTCAAACTATTTATTGGCGGAACTCAACTGCCGCCGGCAAGCTAAAATAACTATCAACCAACCTCACTTAAAATCATCGACCTCAGGCTACTTGTCAATGGCACATCGGCCACATACTAGTTGCTCGTCAATGGCTGAGATAAAATTAAGGTTTTCAAAGATATTCTCATAATTATTAAGTTGAGCGAGGGCAAAGTTGGAAGAAAAAAAGTCTATTTGCATTCTGAAAATTCAATGTTCCCAAATATCTTTGAATCTACCTTGGGCTAAAGGTTTTTAGAGAGTTTTGGAGATGCAATTGCATCTTTCCAAAGCAACCTAAAAAAAAAATATGCAGCATTCACATTTTTTGAAAGGGTTTTGGGGCCCAAAGGGCTTTGCAAATTCTAAATCACATGCATTCTTAAGGTCAACATAAGATGAGAACCTTGAAAAAGCATACCTACTTCCATCACTAAGATGGTGGGTTGATCTAGATCCAGCGGCAAAGACTTTACTAGTGTAAAGACAGTAAATGTGAGATTTGCAATTGAATTTTTGGCTGTAGTATTTAAGAAATTTGCCAAAAGTGGTTGGCTTAACTAGCAAGAATCAGACCCTTCACACACCATATCAAAATTTAATTCCCGCTGCGAGTAGTCCCCTTCGATAGGCGAATTGTAAATCCACCATAGGACCTGTCAATAAAAGCTCAACCACACCATCATGCAGCAACTGCTAAAACATACTATTTATGCAGTCATTTCATTGAATAAAACAACTTAAATTAGGAAAGGTAAAGAATCTGAAAATTTTTCCTAGAAACACAAGTCCGAACAGATTCCTCGTGTTGTGAACGTTCTTGTCGCCCATAAAACAAAATTACATGATATTCTTCCTTTTTCGCGGGGTTTTGGAGTCCAAAAGACTGGTCTTTTTCTCATTAGTATTTTTATTAGTTTTACTGCTGTGCTAAAAGTAAGTATTGTTGACCATTCATCACATACTATTGGGGGAAGACACTAAGACCCGCGTTAATTCACTAAACCAATTGGAGTTCGAGCTTTGAAGATGGCCATATCACATGCCATTGATATACATTTCAAACTTTCATGTGTTGGGAGAGGTGCATGCATTTCGACCTCCCTTTCCTTTATTATATATGCCCTTAGATTTCATTATCTCTAACGAGCACGATGCACGGCCGATTGAACAGTCCACCAAATCTATTGCGCCACATCACGAGCTTCCCGACAGAAGATCTCTCATCGAGTGCATTAACAATTAGTTTGACTTTTAATCCGTGAAAAAGCAAAGCTAAACCGACTAATCAATTAAAGCTCATCGCAATTGCTCAACCAAAGATTAACAAAGGAAACCCAACTCTCTCTCTCTCTCTCTCTCAAGTCAAACAGAATCTCTCTCCATCCCCACCAATTTATATTGTCCCGTTTACTTTTCCATGATTATCAAATTGTCCCCATTCAAATCTCATGGGGCCTCTCTAACGAGAGGGAATGTGCTTGTGCTTCAGCATTTGCAAAATTCTTTAGGACCCCAAAGCTCGTTGGCTAAATGCAAATGTTGTTTGGCAAATTTTTTAGGTTGCTTTGAGGAGATGCCATTGCATCTCCAAAACTCTCTAAAGGTTTTTAGCTCAAAATATGTCGAAAAATGCTTTACTATGTTGCATTTTCAAAATGCAAATAGATTTTTTTCTTTCAAATTTTGTCCTTGCTCAACTTTCATGATTTCGGAAATATTCTTGAAAACCCTAACTTTATCTAGACCACTAACTAGTGGCTGGTGTGTAGTCGGCATGCCATCACCCCACTTGCCAGCAGTGGCTGAGTTCTATTGATAAATAGTTTGAAATTTTTTATAAAAATAAAATTAGCAAAATTCCTTTACAAAGTATACTTTTTATCAAAAAGCATTTACATTAAAGTTGCTTTCTAATACATTTTTAAAAGACACTTTTTTAAATTATTATTTGCATTTCGAAAAACCTTTTTAATCCAAAGACTTTCATATTTTCTCCATTGAACTAAACATAGACAGAGATGCATAGGATCCGGTTCACCCGCTTGGTCTCAAGGTGGTGGTACCACCTAAGATTTGAGAATTATTTATCTTTCCCTTTACTTTTTAAGAGGCCCAGAGATTTTATTTAATTATTTTACGTCATGTGTGCATAATATGATGTGCGGCCTATGTGAGGCCTATGTGCGAGTTGGATGTATGGCAGACCAACTGAACTAACCGTATAGATCGATAGAGATCCCATGTTTCTTTACAAGGATATGAAAACACGGAGAGGATCTTCGTAAGTTGACAAGCTTAGCTAAATTAGCTCACCAAAGTCGTATTCTTTCTTTCTATTTTTTGGTTAAAAAAAGGTTGGAATGAGGGGCGAAGAGGAAAAGATTGAAATTGTTTAGGGGCTGTCTTATCATCTGGCGGAAGATTTGCATCTGCTTTTCACATATTTGAGTGTGATATGAAGCATCATATTTTCGATTTTTGTTTTGTTTTGTCTCCCTTCATATTTTCTTGTACTATCGGATTTTGTTTGGGAACCTTTGGATCTCCCTTTACCCAGACAAGCAATCAATCCTCTTCCTTCTTTTCAAACACTATCAATAAAAGTCAAGAGCATATATGGCTAAGAGACAGCTAATGATATGTTTTTCAAGAACTATCCGATGTTTACATCATTCATTTAACATATGTTCCTTGTCCATATCAATGACGCCAATTGAGGCATTGCCAAAAGATAGTCCTTATCGTTTAAAACAGTAATCGATGAAGAAATTATGACAAAGATAACATAGTAAAGAAAAATATTAAACTCTTTCTGGGGAGGGGGGGGATTTGAAGGTTAAATAAAGAAAATTCATGTGAAATTTTGTAAAGTAGAATACATTTTAAGAAACTGCATCAAAGACTACTTACCAAGTAGTTTGAGGGGCACTGCCTCCCCCTCTTGCAAGAAACCATTTTTAAGAACAATGTAGAATCAACTAAAAATAATTACACTTTCGGATACAAGGTAGAGTTCGACAGACATAGATGATATTGCACATCGTCGTAAATTCAATTTATTGAATTTCCTCATGTCAACTTTAGATACAAATACATATGCGAAGTGTCCACAGATTATGTCTCCTTTCATCCTCATCGAAAGGATGCTCACATTTATACAATTGTGTTTCACCAGAAAATAAGAATTTACCAAAATAGTTGATTCTTGATTTTATTTTTACCAATAGTTCTGTAATGATTTTGAATAGGAAAGTGTTTAATTTTCAGAGAAATATGAAGAAATGAACACAAGAATTTAAAGTGTAGAGAAATAAATTTTGCAAGGAGATAAATGGAAAATTAAAAACTTCATTGATTCACATGTCTTTGGAATCAAATTAATTTTTAAAGAGAAAAATGAAGAAATGAGCACAAGAATTTATAGTGCAGAGAAATAAATTTTGCAAGGAGATAAATAAAATTTTAAAACTTCATCGATTCACGTGTCTTGGTAATCAAGTCCTTTTGGACCGCGCTTTTTCCACTTATCTTTTGGTTTAGACATTCCATTTTTTTTTAATTTTAACTCTATCATCCCTTGTTTAGCTCATCAATTTTGTACAACCCTACAAAAGTCGTATTTTTTTTTATCAACTCTTTTTATTTTGTATTTTCTTCTTTTTCCTTGTGGGTCACACTTTACTTCTTTCTTTCCATGCCTTTGACATATCAGTTCTTGGCTCTTACAAATCGTCTCTCTATTTTCTTTCTTGCAAACCATTCTTTGCTTTTGCTGACCGAATCAATTAATGAGAAGCAACGACAACATCCTAAAACCCATAATGAAGAACTTGTGGAAGTGATAGTAATAAACCGAAATTAAAGGGAACACAAGTCCATAGGATGCAAATATGCTACAGACTATAAAGTAACCAAGCCTTTGACATAATTTCTTACTCTATATCCATATCACACACTAGTCTATTGTTCCGACTTCTGTCAACCACGAGCCCTCTTTCAACTTGAACATTTCATAGTGGACAAGCAAAAAAATTTGTCATCTAGGGGAGTGGCGCAGAGAGGGATTTTTCTAGTTTGTGGGAACCAGTTGAAACCGGTCCAGGAACCGAGTTCAAGTAAAGATCCACCTGGAACCGAACCGGTTTTGGAACTGATTTTTACTCTATTAAAAAAATAAAATAATCTCTCTATGTAGTGTTTCTGAGTCTTTCTATCTTTGAAGAATTGTTAAAAAAAGAAAGACACTCTCTAAATCAAGTTAATGGAGCATTGTCTTCGAAGAATTGTTAAAAAAACTATTCTTATACATTGTTTTTTCTCTTTTAATGGTCCCACCTTCAACCACAGTAATAGTCACAAGACAAGTACTACCAATTGTTATGACACTAATTAAAGCATTTTCAGTCTAGCTTAGGAAAGATGTCCTTTTAATAACAGATTCATTGCATACACATGAGCATGCACATTAGATCATATCAGTTGTATTTGTGGGAATGAGACTAATATTAAACCTATATTTGTTGCTAATGTTTATGCAATGTTAGGATTTTTGCTTTGTCTTATAATGTTAGGAAGATTACGTTGTTGTCTTTTCGTGAATCAATATAAAATTCGAAACTGTATAGGATATCGGATGGTTGTAAAATAACTTCCAATGAAAACAAGATAGACCATGTTTCCGGACTGAAAAAATAGGGTCATGTCCAAAATAGCATCTAGTGAAAACATAATAGGGTACAAAATCTAAAAAAGAGAAACCGGTTATAATAGGGTCGGGTACAAGGTTTAGATCTAGACCCTATTCACCTTAGACCTGATCATCCCTACCGAATTACACACTAGTCTATTATTTCGGCCTCTTTCAACCACGAGCCCTCTTTCAACTTGAACTTTTCATAGTGGACAAGCAAAAAACTTTATCATCTACAGGAGTGACATTGCGAGGGATTTTTCCATTGGTAACTTGACTTAATCAATACCTCTTGGCTTTTGCCGACCAAATCACGTAAGTTATAGATCATTAGATCTTGCTTTCTCTTCACGGGATCCATAGTGGTTCTACACATACTCCAAGGTTTTTCCTTAAATAAGATCTTCACCAAGTCTTTATTGGTAAGCAACAATCTTAAGCTTTGAATTTCAGGTAAAAGTGTAGAGAAGTAAAGCAACTACTCATAGACAACAAAGCAAAACCTCCAACATGGGAATCAAGACCACTTGGAATAAAGAGAAAGAACAACTTTTTTTAGGATTGCAGATGCATGAGAGATTGGTGAAAGAAGAAGAAGAATTGAGGGTGTACAAAGAAGAGAATGGCCATCAAAAGAAGAGAAAACAGAAAGATAATTTGCAATAGCTGAGAATTGAGACATTAAAGGCATGGACAGAAGGAAGAAGGAAAGTGGGACCTACAAGTTAAAAAAAAAGAGCTGACCAAAGGAAAAAAGGATTATTCAAAAGTTTTTGGTCTCGTAAAGGGTAACATGATCAAAATAATAAAAAAGAGCGTTTAAGCTAAATGAAAAGTGAAAAAAACGTGTTTTGTCTGATAAATATAATAAGCTACTAACCATGATTACAAACAAACAGTTATTACTCTAAATACAATTATTGCTATACAATCTTAGGATCCTGAAAACTACAACTTCCAAAGGGAAATACGATTCTAACCTAGTAAAGAAGCCTCCATTAGAAATTCATAATTCAAACATTCCCTTCGTTTCCATGTCCAACACTTCAGCAAAATTTACATCAGTTGGTCTCCTCAGAAGCTTTATTGATAAGTCATGATCCTTGTTGATCATCCTTCATCTTACGTCAATAATCATATCATGTAGTCATCAATTCTCCCAATGTCCTTGGAGTCATATTTCCCAACCAAACTCAAATCAACCGATCAAAAGCTTCATCATTTGTTGATTATACGGGTTACTGTACTATATTTTCGTATACACGTATGCACTTTAAAAGAATTCTATAATTTTTATTGATTTTTTCAATTCTATAAAATATTTGAAAATGAACATCATTGCTTCTAACAACTTGAATAGACGGGCATTAATGCACGAAAAGGTTTGATCTTTTTCCCTTTTAGAAACTCGCCACGGCTACACGACCTGGCACGTCCTGCGAACCGTCCTGTCCTTTGAATAGTACAAAATACCGGGCAAAAGACCGCGCCGCCTTCCTTCCAGTTTCTCTTGCAAAGCTCGAATCTTCCATCGCAACCTTCTCTAGCTCAAGCTCGAATTTTTCACAGTATATCCATGGCCCCCAAAACCAAAAACCGCACGTTCCCTCAAAAAGTATCGGCCTTCTCCGTACTTGATTCGTTTCTACGAACTTAAGGAAGAAATTGGGCACAGCAAATCCAAAGAAGACTTCGACCAGGTTACGTTCTCGGATCACGTTGCAAATCCATGCACGTTTCCTCGTCCTCCACGAGAAAATTTTTCAATTTACGAAAGACTTTATCTCGGAGTGTGTTGGGTCTTAAGAAATCTCTTCGACTTAGAGCTTTCCTCTCTTTTGACCCTAAAAAGTTTTTTCGATGGCATATGCGAATGCAAATTGCACGTTACTCATCCCTGGGAACAAAGCCAAAATACACTTTGGCACTAGTTTATTGTTGGTCTCCATCAACCAACCATTTCTTCTTTCCTACAATTCAAATGTCGATCACTGTCGTCAACATGGCGACCGTTGTCGCCCTTACCCCTTGTGGAAAAGAAGCCCATGAAATCGAAATCAGTCGACGCAGTTATTGGCTTGGAAGAAGAAACCGACGGGGGCGGCGACGGAGACGGCGTGGTCGACGCTGAGGACGATGACGATGCGGAGGAGACGAACGACGACGATGAAGGCGCGTGGAAGCTCTCTTGCAGCTTCCTCTTGCGGGTCGTGTCTCCCTCGTCGCTCCTCGTTCTATCTCCGACGTCTCTCGTCATGAAATCCCTCAGCCGCTTCACGTCCGACAGCTTCACCGGCTTCACGATGAAATCCTCCGCACCTTCCTCCATGCACCTGCATATCGTATCGACAATCTCCAAAAGATCAATTTATTGACCAAAAATTCGAAATTTGGTGCGTGAAATTATCAAGAATTAACGGGAAAGAGACCGAAAGAAGAATTAAAGATGTACCTGTCGATTCGTGCCAAGACGTTTTCGGACGACATGATCACCACCGGAATTTCCCTCAGAGCAGAGGATTCCTGCTCAAGAACAGATGACCCCACACTTAGCAAACAATCGACCCATGATTAGTTCTCTTCCTCGATATATGTAGAGGCGATTCGCATGCATTCGAGAACTTAGCACCCAAGTTTCGATGCCTACGGTGAAGAGATATCAAAGGAAAAAAACTGATGAAATTACCTTTATTTTCTTGAGGAGCTCGTAACCAGTCATTCCGGGCATACAATAGTCTGTGATTATCAAATCCACCTTCAACTCCTGTTTCGAAGCAGAGCACACAGGAGTAAATCATCATATTCCGGATAAGAATACCTGTATTAAGCTTCATAACTGGAATCTTAACGAGAAAAAAAAGAAAGAAATTTGAGCTCACGTTAAAACCTCCAGCCGTTTTCTCCTCATCCAGACCAAGAAATCTAAGGGCTCTGAGTCCACTATCCACGGCTGTAACTGTGGATTACATGAAAGACAGAACGAGCTTTTTCTTAAAAGAACTCAACAGGAAACGACTTCACCTTTAGCAAATTCGTGCACGAGTGGTACCTTTACACGAAGAGATTTTAAGCAAGCGCTCGATGACTTTCCGATCGACGAGGCTGTCATCGACGGCGAGGACGTGGACCTCCTCGGAACCGCACGGAGAAGGGTCGCTGCCATCCAATTGGTCCGACGACCTCCTCCGCCGCGAGATCAAGCCGTTCCTCGCCATTATACTAGTTGCGGAACAAGCCCCGGTGGAAATGATCCCCAGCTGAAGCGAAACTGGTGCTCTTATTATTTTCGGTCTCTCTATCGATGAACTCTCTTATCCTTTCAAGAAGCAGAGCCCAAAATCAGAGTCGTGACATTCGGTGGCTGGCCTTCGCCTTTATATACCCTACAAAGAGCCAAGTTAACAGTGTATAATTGTAATAACAGAGTCGATTTTCAATGTCAGCGTCAGAGCCTAGCATCTTCTTTCCATGACAAGATCGTGAATAAAGAATGGCCAAAATCCAAAATCTCGCCCGCTTCTTTCGCTTTCAGAGAAATCTCCCAAATCTCCCTCTTCTTTATTTATTCAATTCTTGGAAGTTGCGTTTCGTGAATTAAGTAATGGCGCTGGGATTCCGAAATCCAACTTCCCTGTTTCGGGGGTCCTTGGCGAGATCTCCAAAATCAGAGGGAAGGACCACCGCCGTCGAATCGAGAACTCGGAAACAAGCGAACCCGGTTTCCCTGATCGGCGGCATTCATAAGTAGTCGTGAATTCCTTTCTTCCTTTTTTGGCCTTTTCTCGCACCACATGCGAGGTTACTGTCGCTCCACGCTTGGGACCGCGTGAACAGATGAGATTCTCTCGATGGGTTTAGGGACAGTAGGGATGGTAGGGGAGGGGACAGACAGGATCCTAACACGATCTCTGTGATTTTACCAATTTTTCCCCCACCGTCAGTGCCTCTGCCTGCCTTACACGCATTGCTTTGGCCTCCGCGGTGGATAGGACAACAGAGCCACCAGGCTCACCTCTTCTCTCTATCTCTTTCTCTCTTTCTCATTCTTTGCCCTTTTGTTCAAAAACTTTTAAAAGACAAAATGTAAATCATACGAAAGGAATTAATTTGATCGAGTGTTAATATCATAAAAAATTCTAAATTAATACATCTATAATAAGTTCATATCGAATTAATATTTGATCATTGAAAATTTTAAATTGATACACATATAACAAATTTACTCTCCGTTGATTTCCATTAAACTTAATTATACGTGGTATTTGATAGATATACTAGTTTAGGTTTTACCATCTGTTTATCACAAATATATCAATTTACCATATACATATTAATCAAGGTTTTTTTGTGATTGACCCCTTGGTCTTCAACATATGAACCCCCAATAAAAACAAACGAGTTTCTAATATGTACTTATTAAGGAATTAATTAAGTAATTCTCAATAATTATTTATAAACTTGGAGTAAGAGCAAAGGGTAAAATGCTACGAGAATCCAGAGCTAATTTTAATTATTTTTTTAAGCAAGCTCACCTCGAGATCGTCTGTCCAGATTGCTCGGTCCAACAGAGAAAAAGAAAAGTTAATCAATATTCAAATTTAGGGACATTATTGTCATTAGGAGTTATTATTTTAATAAGCATTTGTTTTTTTAGAGACGAAGCAATTGGAACCGGGGGGGCCCAGCATCGCCTCTTCCTTTTGGACGTGGGCTGTGTTGCGGATCAAATCTTTATGGGAGATCGCTTGTACGGTCATCCCGAGATCGATTTCCGTTTCCCCTCGCTCTCAGCGTTTTACGTGGGGGATGTTTATACCGAAAGAGAAAAACGTCACGTCGTAAAACTTGCGGACCACGTCTCTATTTGCTTATTTAATTATAAAATTTATCCGTAAGATTTCCTTATCAGAAGGCCAATCCAATCAAATCGTATTTATAAAAATATTCTCAATCTACCAACGTGAATTTGACCTGCCCAAATCTTTAAAAGGCTAATGAGAAAACAAAAGGGAAAATCCTCCTAGGGAAGGTGATTCCTTATGCCCCCGTTCCTAAAGGATGGGCTGCATCCTATAGTAGGATGCCGTCAATTGAGGCGGTGGCCCCTATGTTGGGGTTCTCTCTCGACGTTACACTAAGAAAAGTAGTGGCAACTTCCTCCTCGAAAAATATAGTATGATTGAGCTCTTCTTGGTGTAAAAATTGTTGGTATTCCCTCCTATGTAGGGAATAAAATATATACTTAGAAATTTAGGGTGTAAAATGTCGGGTACTGACACATTAAAATAAAAAACCCGAGACTAATATGATCGAATTGTATCAATAAAAATATGCTCAATCTACCAATATGAACCGGACGCAAAATATGCTTGATTCTTTTTAAAAAATAACATTAACGCAATAACAATAATAAACCATGTCAATAAAATCTGCATAGCCAATGAAATATCATCAATTCATAATCTTATCAGTGAGTATTTTAAAAAATATAAATTATTAATCGTGGTTGTAGTTTGATTCGAAATTGACCCAAATACGATGAATAAGACTAGCCTCGAGCCAAATCTGCTCACTTCGTGCTGTGTTATTATATAGTGTAAAAATTATCGCCATCGGTTACCCTTCAGATTTTCGAAGATGCTAACCTTAATTTTTACCGAAGAACAGACGTGGACATAAAATCTTAATTCCGCCTCCTCTAAAGTACTCAGAACACGGTTTTAAGACAAGAACATTGTTTAAAGCAAACCTCCTCCCATCACTTATGATGGCAGGTTGATTAGGACGGCGTCGGCAGAGATTCCACCATTGCAATGACGGCAACTTTGTAAGGGTAGACAACAAGGGCACTAAAGGGCGAGAACAGAAAGAATTATCAATTATGTGCTATAAGACCCGTTACAAAAAATTTGATATCACCATGACGAGACACTGACTGAATCTTATTATAATATATGTTCATCTCACCAAATCAAACAAATTATATCTAAAAAAATAAAGAATCTAGAATAAGTTTCCCAAGAACACAAACACATTCCTCATGTTGTGAACGTTTTTTGTCACCCATAAGACAAATTTACATGACATTGTTCTTTTTTCACAGGGTTTTTGGTGTTCAAAGACTAGGGTTATTTCCTCCTTTCTAGTTCTCCTTAGTTCTTTCTAATTAGTTTATTGCCGTGCTAAAAGAAGTATGGTTGACCATTCATTGTGTACTATTGGGGGAAGACACTTAGATCCGCATTAATTCACTCGGACCAATCGGCGTCCAAACTTTAGTGCCACGGCTCGAGTGTGTTGGGTCGTTATCTATCGAGAAACTATCTTTAGAAGACAGCCCATATCACACGTCATCAATAAGTTATGAGTTTTCAAAAAAAGAAATGATTTGAGTTATTATGTTTTGGGAGAGGTTTACTACGTCTTACATTTCATTATCTCCAACGAATACAATGCACACAACACAGCCGATTGAACAGTCCACCCTAATCTATTGCACCCCATCACGAGCATCCCAGTAGGAGATCTCCCATCGATTGCATTAACAATCGGTTTGACTTTTACTTCCGTGAAAGAGCAGATCTTAACCCGGCCGATCAATCAAAGCTCATCGCAAATTGCTCGACCAAAGATTGAACAAAAGAAAACCCAATTCTCTATCTCTTTCTCTCTCAAGTCAAACATCTCTCAATCCCCACCAATTTATATTGTCCCGTTTACTTTTCCATGATTATCAATCTGTCCCAATTAAAATCTTGTGGGGGCCTCTCCAATCAGAGAGAGAACATAGGATCCGGTTCGCCTGCTTGGATTCATGGTGGTTTTTATATATCACCGCCACGTAAGATTTGAGAATTATTTATCTTGGCCTTTACTTTTCTAAAAGGCCCAAAGATATAATTTAATTTAATTATCGTATGCGTGCATAATGTCATGCGTGGCCTATGTGCGGGTTGGATGTATGGCCGACCAACCGAACTAACTGTATAGATCAAAAGAGACCGCCATGTTTCTTTCCGAAGGATATGAAAACATGAAGAGGATCTTCGCGAGTTGACAAGCTTTAAGCCAAATTAGCTCACCAAAGTGGTATTCTTCCTTCCTTTTTTTGCATTAAGAAAAAGTTGGAACGAAGGGTGAGGAGGAAAAGATTGAAATTGTTTAGGGGGCCGTCTTATCATCCCGGGGAAGATTTGCATCTGCTTTTGAGCGTGATATGGAGCATCATATTTTTGATTTTTTGTTTTGTTTTGTTTTTGTTTTTGTCTCTCTTCATGTTTTCTTGTACTATCGAATTTTGCTGGGGGAACTTTGGATCTCTCTTTTACCAGACAAGCAATCAATTCTCTTCCTCCTTTTCAAACACGATCGCTCAAAGTTGGAGCATATATGGCGATGAGACAACGAGTGAAATGTCCGAAAGGACTTTTGAGGTTATCCGGGTTTTCCTTTTTCCTGTCCGATATCATGTCAATGAACCATCCGGCGTTTATAGGCGTCCACGTAATATTTATATCTTGTGCATGTGGACGGTGCTGGTTGATCCTTGCCTAAAAGATAGTCCTTGACATTTACAAACGATGACGGGTGCAGAATTTTTTACAAAGAGATCGATACAGAGAAAATTCATTTGAATTTCGCATGATATAATATATTTTTAAGAAACTATACCAAACACCATGTAATCCGAGAGGGAGGCAGTGGCTCCTCTTTGCCGACCACCGCCTCGGTCCGTTATTGATTGCAAGAGACCATTTTCAAGATCAATTTAGAATCAACTGAAAATAAACACTTTGAAATATATACCAGAGCTCGACAGGCAACAATAATTTGTTTGCACCGTCTTACATTAAATTTGTTGGATTTTTCATGTCAACTTTGGAAGCATAAAATGTATTTGAAGTGTACATAGACTTTCGTTGATTTGTCATATAAAGTATCTCTTCATCCCCATTGATAGAATTGTCATATTTATACATGTGTAAAGCATTCTGTACTAGGATACTATACGAGGCTAATTCACTTGAGTCATCAGCATGACGCTGATTTAAAGGGAGCGAGGTCATATAATCAGCTTTTAACAGCTACTACTTTTAAATCAGAGATTAGGCAAGAATGCGGTCGGGTCGGACGGGTCTGAGCATGTTCAGCATAGGTCGGCCCAGAACAACCGGCCTTGAACCTTCTTCTGCGCCCATAAGGCCCCATAACCCCTATGGATTCTTCAATGGAAATAAAAAAACCTGTATGTTCCATTGAATTATGTGACAGCCCCCATTCAAGCCCATTAGCAACTAAACACCATTGACAAGCTGCTGTGATAATGCAAAGTTAATGACATAATGACTTAAGGCTTTGATTGTTTTGGTGAAAAATAAATGATTTGAAAAATATAGTCCTAAAAATGATTACTTGCATCGCTTAGAATAATTAGTTAACAGAAAATATTTTTATTATCGACAACAATTTATATCTAAATATTTTTATGAATGATGAAAATATTTTTTGTTTATTCATTTTTATAAGTAATACAATCAGTCATTTTTAAGTGAGCATTTTTCAAATCATTTATTTTTTGCAAAACAAATAAAGAAGATTTTCTCTGCATTTTTCGCAGTGTGGCTATAATTATTTATCGAATCTTATAGGCATAAAGACATTGCACCTTTTTAGGGCCGTTTCGTTACCTTCAAATCGTAGTTAGAAAAACTTCACTCCAACCATGTTTTTGATTGGTTGGTTATAAGCATGAACATCGGCCTCATGTGCAATTAAATTTGTATGTGCTCGATGTTCATATAACTTGTAATTCACTAAACTGGAGGTACGATCAGGAAGAATTTACACCAATTAGGGTAAGTGGAAAATATTGCTTTTTGATTACATCATTTGACAAATGGGTATGCAAAGATATTCTTTTTTTTTTTAAATTTTTGTTTTGAGGGGCTAGTTTACGGACAGATTATGATGGAGTCTCACCTAAAATCCTCTCGGTAAGGTGAGAAATTTAAATAGAGGGAGTTATGCTAACTTTCACCAAATAGCTCCAGCAAACATACATTCCGGAAGAGTCACTGGACTCCAAATAAAGGAAGCTAATGATGCCCATGCACATGTGGTCACCCAGCATGGGGAAAGGCAAAAACCTAAATACATATATACATCGTGACGAGAACATCTCAAAGGTTGTCTTTAAAATTGAAACGTAAAACCCTAGATAGCGAAAGGTCGATCATTCTCCTCGTAACAAACGCCTCTTTTGCTGCTAACTGTGATACTATGCTTGCCTCATTCAAAGCACGTTTAATATGATTGACTGAAAAAGAAAAGAGTTATAATGAGTTATAATGTTACATATTATTAATTGCGAAAATTTCTAGTATTTTCCATGACTCTTCCTATTAAGTATTTCCTCTGAAGATTTTATTGTTTCTCTCTCGGTATTCCTACTTTGGACTGCATATAAAATTTCTCTAGAATAATAAATATCAAGTAACCAATGATATTTCTTTTTTCTTCTCATATGGTGAATAAGTGCCGGAAAAGCGGTCAAATACATATGTAGGTCATGTTCGTGGGGGCTTTGGAAAGTTTTAGGTTTGGAACATGATTCAAAGATATGGCGTCGAGTGGAGTTTTACTTCGAGACACGTTCTTACTTAAAATGCAATGTTATAGTCATCTCATTAGCTCGATTAACCTATACTTTTCTCCTGCCATTGCAATTAGCGAACAAAATTGTTACATATGTCGGCAGAAAAATCCTCATCTTATGTCCTCGTTTAAGAATCTCGCCAGTCTCCCCATTATCTCATCCCCCACCAACGTGAGGCATTGCAACTGTTTGAAGCATTAGGAACTATGTTTGGCTGGCTCGTCTGCACAGATTTCTATCAATCGTAAGATTCGAAAATTTTGCAGAAGCTGACAAAAGAAGGAAATGCGCAGCGTTCAAGTCAACGATGGCGTTTTCCAACTTTTCGTCCGGGCTAATCAAGCTCTCTCTCTCTCTCTCTCTCTCAAAAGCCCTTTTGAGTCTAAGTCACAATCATTTTCCCCACTTTAACCCAACATTCCTATTGTTGCGAAGGCAAGAACCCAGCATCGCCATATCGAAAAGGTGTCCAGCTGACAATCCCTCGGAGATGGAGATTTCTGAGACTATTTTCAAGATATTATCTCAACTAATTCTGCTTAAACAAGTTAACCCTAGAGTGAAATCGAGAATTTGCGATTAAAATTCATTGGCAAAAAAATACGAAATCTCGGATAATTTCTATATTACCTATCGTCAACACGACTCACGACATTATTATTTCAAGAAGATAACATCCTAAAGGGTAAAAATTGTGATGCATTGACAGCTATGGAGCTCTTTGTCAATTGAATTTTTCGGTAAATGTGCGAGTTCTCTTTCACTTCGTGTTGAAAATGCCTATATAAAGCACTCTTTAGGTGATTGAAATTAGTCAAAATATGTCCATCAACATGCTTTGAAAGTGGAAAAATGTCGTACGATACAAGGTAAGAGGAAAAAAAAACCCCACTTGCGCCCTGCCACATAATAAAATTTACACTTTTGAATAAAAATTAATAAATGAGGTATGTAAATAGGAATTGTAACATTTTCCATAGGTCATTCAACTACTGAAGACAAGTAATATGTGGAGCTATTGAAGTGACTATTTCAACGTCATTTAAACCTAAATCTTTGAAATTTCATGAATGGGGACATGCTTTCATTTGAGGGCAAGAATTTCGAAATTCGATAAAAGCTATCTGTCAATATATCTTGATCGGACTATAGCTAATGCCAAGGTAATTCAACTAAAAAAATCCGTCAAGTGTCAAGATTAAAAAAAAATCTAGAAAAAATCATAATTTCAAAAGGGGCGAGAGAGAGAGAGGCATCTTTTCCCTCATCTTATAAATCGCTCTTGCTTGAAAGAGGGGGACGATAAGTTTGGTGGCAGCGCAGAACACCATGATTGAAGGAAGTAAGGCCTCAATGCCTCATGGCTCCTCACAAGCCCGAACACCAATAATTTTTTCACCTCTCCCACCACGAAAAGCTACATTCCTGTCACCTTTTCTCGTTTGCCCCAGATGATGGAGGCATCATCATTGCCTTCGCAAATGACAAAGTGCGTTTGACATAGGATACATTCCTCTCGGTCGACGTCTCATAAATTCCCTTGTTGACGAATGATCTCAGGCGCTCCTTAATCATGATTAGTGAAATATATTTAATACACCAGTTAGGCGAAATCGGTTGATTCTAAACTGAGCCCTGCAAGATATGTTAATCGTTAATACTTGTAATATGTGAAATAGGTTGATTTTGAGGTTCATCTAGAAAAAGCACTTCTGCATATGAATGGAAAGCTTAGAACCCTCGTCATTAATATTTCTTGTAATATGAACATACCGAGGAGTCCACTCCTCTCGCATGTGAGTTTGTTGCCTCATGAGCTCCACGACCAATAAGTTTACGATCTATCTCGAATGATCCTGTTAAACATTTCTGTGAATCTTACTTACGAATATAAGCCACTGTGATGCGCGACTCGTGGTACCGACTTACTACCAGCCGTTTGATCATTTGATGTCTTTCTCGTCCTTTTAGTCTCGTAGGGCCAAGCCAACAATGATCAACCTGTTGCTTAAAGTCAAGAGAGAAGAGGCACGCCAGAGAGTCCTAAGAGTCTAGTAGATGGATGATAAAAGCCGGTGAAAACGGAAACTTTGTGAAGGGTCAACTCTAAAGGTTAGTTGGGGATTGAAACGTGTTAGTCTAATTTCACTGTATGTAATGTTTACTTCCGAGATCTCGCATGTCAGGGCTAGCGCTAACCTCGGACTAGCTGTGGAGGAAGTGATTCTCCACAGGGATTCATGGGTTTGCTCCTCCCCAAAAATGTAGATAATTGATACGACTGACTTGCATGAAATCTTTATAATTCACGCGAGCACATCGGTTGGCAAAAGGAGATTGAAGTGATTCAAATACAAAACGATGATAGAACGAGATTAGGGTTTCATCAACATTAAGTTAAGTGAACAAATCTCGTGAGTAGTTCTGAAATCTAGGTCAGGATACACATGGACAAGGTCATCTGGTTCCATTTTATTGGGAAAAATGATGCAACAAATGAAAAGTGAGAAACGTTAGACAAATCGAAAAGAAAGACCCGTGACTCAGCCACAAGCCTCTAAGTCTCTACGGGTATTACCCTACTTGCCCATACAAATCAAGATTCTCACGACTTATCACAATCTCTACTGCAACACTAATGGTGGATACATGGCAAAACTTAAAAAGAAAAGTCCCAAGAACCTAAGCAATTAGTTTGGCGAGATCATTTTGTTTCTACCATAGATTTTCAAAGAAGAAACGACATTTTCAATCAGTGCCACGCTAAAAAAGAATACTATATTAGACAAACGAATCAAGTTAAATCGAGAAAATTTTCAAGACATAGCGCAAATAGACTCTCAATTCATACTCTAAGAGATGCATTCGAATTCATTAGAATCAATGAGAAAAGGAATCTTTAATGAACCATTTTCCCAAAAAAAATTGCAGATTTTTCGTTTGTCCGCTAACAAAACACACATGACTTCTTTTGTTCCTTTTGATAAAAAGAGATGAGCGATGTGATATCTCTCTCTCTATCTCTCTACAGGTGAAAGGGTTGTTTGACCCGAGAGAGATAGTTACCTCCATGTGTTGGAATCAAAAGGCTTGACAATATTAGTACGCCAGAGCAAAAAATAAAAATTCTTCCTCGTATATCCACCCCTATCTCATCTACTCAAAGGCAAAAACACAGCCTGAAGCAATCATCATCATCATGTCCTCCAGCTTCTTCTCCTCCTCCTCCTCCTCCTCCTTTCTCTCATCATTAATCCCTCACATTAGTCAGCCACGCATCATCTCCCAACCTCCACCAAGCCCACAAAAGTCATCATCAGCATCATTCACTCCAAATTCCAGAACTAGGAAGAGAGAAAGGATCAGATTCGAACGAGGCTTGATAGGAGATGACGATGGGCTCGCTGAAGAAGAAGAAACCCTATCTTTTGTGAGGGGAAGGACCTTGCTTCTTCCAGATCAAGGAACGTCAGTTCATTTTCTCTAGTCATCTTCTCTTCTCTCTATCCGGGGAATCGAAGCATCACGGTCCGATCGATTTGTCTGTTGTCCCGTACGAAGCCAATCCACATCTATAAAGTTGGAGCTTCTCCTTATATGTACTGATCTAATATTGTCTTTAGATTTGAATCTTGTCTGAGGTGGTTTAATTAGGTGGTGTTTAAAGAAGATGCGTCAACTTACTAAGGTATGTCAATTATGTTTTGAATCGCTGTTATGTGGCCTCCTGAATTATGTTAGTGTGAGAGAGTGCGAGAGGTCGGTGTGTGTTTTTCCTCCTAGATTGCGTATTGTGATTCTCTGACTTCAAGCGGTTTGTCTAGGGACTTTAGTATGTATTGCTTGATCTCAAACGCAACAGAAGAACGAGAAGACTATGGAAATAAAAGTTGGATTTGTCTTTGTATCTCTTATGGATTCGACGATTGCCTTCAGCATATGTCCAAGCTATAATTGTTGGTGTTTTAGCGTTTATTAGGTATTTATTTTGTTTCTACACACTAGATTTATATAGGATACTAGTGTTTAATACCCGATTTTCATCTTATCGTGCTTGACGTCCTTGGATTAGTGTTTGCATATCATCTTTGCTTCAAATCGATCGCTACATTACTAGAAGGTGATTGGAAGGTTTCCAAAACACATTTGTGTGGTAAAAAATATGAAATTGAGGGTGTGTTCGTTTGAGTCAAAGAATTTTCCGTGAATTCATTTTGGATCACATTTTGATTTGTTGAAAATCATCAGTCAACAGAAAATCGTTTTTGGGTAAAGAAAATATGCTGCTTAAAGTTAGGAAAATGTCCCCAACCTGAAAAGAGGAAAATATTTTTCCTTGGAAATGTTTTTGTGGAAGCAATTTCCTTTATCGTGAGGTTTTCCTCGAAATAAATGCATCCCCATGTCGGCATCCATTATTGACCTGTGAATAAACGCATCAGGAGGAGAATGTAAATGATTGTGTAGTATATGTTCTTGGTTTCTTGATAGCCAAACTTTTTAGAAGTTTTTGCTTGTTTGACGGGGGTATCTGGCTATATTCACGAGTTCAAATATCCTTCATATATTTTAGCTCATTACTCTTGATACTGTCTGTTTTCCTGCGGCTGATTAATTAGGTATGTCCATATATCAATGTTTCATGCTTAAATAATCTTCTACCTACATTTGGTCTACTTCTTATGTTACATTTTAAGTTAATTTCTCTTCCAAATAATTATACTTTCATTACTATTTTTCCTTTTCTACGAGTTTAAAGCTCTAATGCCAAATATAACTTTCTGGCATAGATGTTATAAAATTTGTGGCCTGATAAGAGTTGAATTCTATTTCTATTTAAGATAAGAAGGATTCCTTGTTCCTTATTGTAGTGATATCTTCTTTGTTAGCATCTTTAATTGAATAATTTGTCTCAACCAATCTTGTAAAATATTTTTATCAATCTAATGACTATAAAACGAACTCCATATTGAAAACAAATTAGGAAAATTTGGTTTAAGCTTATTAATAGGATACCTAATTTTGGCATTTATTAATTCATAAATTTTATTATTCTTTTCCATTTTTTTGGCAATATCACCTAAAATTTACTGTAGAATTTCCTGTGGAGCGCTTCTTCTTTTTTCACTTGAATAATGTCACTGGTTAAAGTGTCTCTTGGTGTTCTGACAAAAAAAAAGTATCTCTTAGTGTAATCCCAAAACTATATAAAGTCCACATGAATATGAAATTTTGAAACTAATGCTCACTAGTAGATATTGTGCTCCGATTGCCCATCCTATAGAAAATAGATTGTGTGGTCCAACTTGCATCGTTACTAGTTGGCAGTAGGCTAGTAATAGTACCGTTACACTAGCAATGTTATTTTTGTAATGTTAGTATATTTTGTTTGACGTTAATATGAGCTATCATTCAGGATGCTAATATGTCACTCATGGAGGAACAATTTAAAAACATGTAAATTTACCTTCTAAATTTAGGGAGTTTACAAAATATATATATAAATGCCATTGCATGCAAGGTATTCTCAATCTCAAACAAATTAATCACACATAGATTGCAACCAAATTCGACAGCATCAATTCAACCCTTACGATGTTTCCTTTTATTAATCGTTTCCAAAAAAAAAAAAGGATGATTTTAGCCTGAGATATTACATCATTCAGATTCTCACCATAATGTTTCTTTAACTCTCGTGCATTCTATATAGTCCCTCGGTAATAATGTCTCCTTGACATTTGACATGGTGATTAAAACGACATTATCTAGCTTGATGTAGGCACGAAGATTCATGCAGAAAACACAGCACTAAACAGCTTTAAAATGGACACACACACTTTCCGCAAAGTGCATAAATCTTTTGAAGCTAGATGGCGGAACTGTAGTTGAGGGGAAAGTTGATGATGATGAGTGTTTCTTAAAGAGAGAGAGAGAGAAAGAGAAATTTGTGGAGAATAAAAACTTATGGAAAGAGAATTTTATATATTTATTTCAAGGATCTTGAGGCGCTCATTGCCGCCAGCTACATTCGAATCGGGCTAGAGCTCCTTCCAGCTTAGCTCCATATAAAGTCTGTCCACTTTATGGCGCTACCAAATGATTGCATGCCCATGGTGTTGATGTTTCAGCAGCCAATCAAAGAGCGTCCTAGTTAAATGGAATGTCATGCAAATTAATACATGCTGCTTATTGATATATTTCAACCAGAAGTGGAAGTTCTTTTATTTAGGTCAAGAAAGGAGCTCTCCGGCTAGCTAGTTCTGAAGTATGCTGTCCGTCCTTTCTTATAACGTGCCAAGATGATTAACCGTTGTTCTACGTGGCGGTTGCTGATGCCCCTGCCTCCCCTATGTTGTTGTCGCTGCCAGAGTTGATGGAGAGCTGCTGCTATCTTGCGATCCACAGAGAGAGAGAGAGAGAGAGAGAGAGAGAGCATACATTTCAGAAAACTACATAACATAAGGAGAATTCTACAAAGGTTGCAAAAGCATTGTGCCCATGAGGGACCATGCGCTCAGCCCTAACGTACAGAGTTCTTCGATGCGATCAAGAAAATTGCATAAAATAAGGGGAACTCCAGAAATTCTCTCTCCGCGGACACGCTTAAGTTCTTTCCTAAGTTTTTAACAATCCTCGCGACAACTCTTGAGGAGACAACAAATAAGATTTTATAGTCTCTATATAGTTATGTATTAAAATTGCTGGCAGATTGGCTATCTGTTCATTCTCCCAGTTGTAGCAAAAACGTGCTGACTTTGTTTTGAATTTTGCTTCGGTCAATCTTGTACAGCACCACCTGACGACTCACGTTTACCAAAAAAACAAAGGAATCCACTAATTTTTAGTCCAACCCGTGTCTTATATAAAACTATAATCCAGGCCCGTGGTTAGATGACATTTCAAAAAACGAGTGCAAAGTGGCCTCAAAAGAAGTCACTGATTGGTGCAAATCGTCTACCTTAATGCAAAAGATTCAGCTCGTGCTTTTCTTTATTTACCACATAGATTACTTATAATCACATCTTTTGTAAAATTTCAAAGGCTGAAATGCCAAAAGTGATCCCTCCTTTCGATGCATAAAGGTTGATGACGCCAAATGCATTAATTTGTCGTTTAGTTGTTAGTCCTTTCGCTAACTGCATATGGTCCAAATGATCTTTACTATCAAAAGTATTATGTATCATAACTTAAGGGTTGTCCAAGTGAGTTTGATGCAGTGGCACCGAGGGTTATTTATCTGGCCATGGTTGACTAATGGGAATGAGGGTTTAAAGATAGCTAAAGTTAAGGTGCCGGTTGGGAATAAAACATTATCCTGTCAAAATTCTGAAATATATACTTATACAACACAAGTGGAAGATAAACATGCAAATTTCGCACCTAAACAAAAAAAACATAAAGAGAATAAAATTGTGAAATTCTACGAGATCACTAACAACTATTTCAAAAATTTATACTTTCAAGGTTTAATATTTAAATATTTTAACACACCCTTTCACACATAGGCTGGATTTTGGCCTAAATCTAAAGCGTGAAAATATGTAGTTGGATAGGTGGAAAAATATAATTGGGGAGGCAAATAGGTATTTGGAAAGATTTGAAAAATCTCCTACTCCTATATTATGTGAGAATTTTATAAGATTATTATTAATTGTTCTAAAAATTTGAACTATCAGATAAAACATAGTTTAATATTGGCATAAAATCACTAAAATTCCTAAAATTTGTCACAAAAACACAATCAAGTCATAAACCATACTTGAACCTTTGACCTCGAGGTTTGATCATCTTATAACCAAGCTACAAGACCACGAAAAAGGCAGATATAGTCAGATTGTTGATCAATTTTTATCAATGCTCTTATCACTCCCTGTTTTATTTCGGTTTGGTTTGGTTTTTCTTTCTCTAAGTTTTCCTTAGAGAATGTGGTGACTTTATGTGGACCTAAGCATACCCTTAAACTGCCATTTGGTCCAGAGGTTTCCTTTCCGAAAAAAAAAAAACTAGGAATGTGGGCCAGAGATTGGGCTCGTCGAGAAAAGGGGTGCGTGTAAAATTGCTAACCCCTGTCTTCGATCCTCCCACACGTGAGCCAGCACGTTAAAAGGGTTCCAGAGGCCCGTCTTGAAATATAGCAGCTCCTACTGGTATAGGAGGGGAAAGAGGCCTACTAATTCGTTTTTAATATAAGACGGGTTAGTAGTCTCGACAAGGTTAGTAATAACCTGGTCCTGGTGTGAGGATTACCCAGGTAACCTCTAATGATCACCAGGTACTGTGGACATTAAATTCCCAACATGTCTAGGGACTTGCTGGAGCAGAAATCCTGAGAATTTCTCGCTGAGTCAGTCTGATATTTTGGTCAAGCCTGAACTCAATTTGTAGATCATGATGACTTATTTGTGCATTTGGGATCCCAATATTGATTACCCCATCCTTTGCAAGAGTACTCTGAACCATCTCCCTTGCTGGGTATAGAATCGTTAAAGGAGAAAAAATTTGCTGAATTTGAAGCTGAACATCCTTGGTATGTACGGATTCTCCATCTCCGAAAGAGGTTCCTCCTTGAATCTCAAGCAGAATCTCATGACAAGGGAACGAATTTTGCTTCCATTTTTTAGAAGAGTTCTTCATCTTTCGATCTGACCTTCAATCTGTGTCTCTCTATTTATGTGGAAAGGAGGAGTCGAGATCAAACGATCAGCAGAGCTCCGTCCATTTGGCATATGTTGATCATCGGAAAGGGCATTCATTTCCCGCTTAATCTATCGAATCGTCCATTGTTTGCTGAGTTGCGTGCCAATTTGCGAACTCACTTATGTTTTTCTCGACTTCTTGATCTGTTCTTTTAACGAATTGCATCCAGCTTAGCAATATACGCTAAGGAGTAATTGATATTGACTTGAAGTTATTTTTGAAGCAACGGTGTTGACTAACATAATTATGAACTCACTTATATCTTACCACAGATTGGACACAAGGATATATATTTAGGGATGCATATGTTTATACGTTGACTCATACTGCTCTCAGTTTGGTAACACAACATCGCATATTTCATCCGAAGGAAGAGTTAGGGCAATCTCTAACTACACTCGCCCCATCAGATCTTTATGCCATGTCTCGTGGAATAAGAGAGATGGCATTGAGATAGGCAGACAGAGAGAAATGAGAAAAGAGGGAAGCCAAGACATTCTCCCTCTCTCTCTCTCTCGCTTGAGTCTCTTCCCACACTGCGAAGTCGAGAGATTGGTGCTTAGTCGGTGGAGTGGAGAGTCACGGTTCGTGCAAAGGAAAATGGTTGCTTTTGCCCTTATTGCGTAGGAAAATGCCCTAAATTTTCTTCTGCGTAAACGAGGGAGACGAGGTGGTAAAGTGGGAATAGTGATTTTGTTGAGGGGAGATAGAAAAAGGCGTGCGAAACAGCTAAAGCTTTTGTCGTATGCGAGACGATCGAGAGGCGGAGGAGTGCGGGAGAGGCCGACACCAAAGTTGGGGATGAGACCTTTTGTTTTATCCCATCTCTTTTGACGGCTGAAGATTGTGATTACAGCATAGGAGTGGAAAATAAACAGCTTTAACACCGTCAAGAACGACCTCGTACGATGCGCCAAAACCAATGTACAGTTGCTCCAGCTGCTGTTTCAGCCTAGTATTAGGCTTTGTCCTTCAAGTGCTAGGGAACTTTCCACCTCAGACATGCGCCGACCGATGGCGTGCAGAGACCTTCTGCACCCTCGTGACCATTTTGTGAGTAATATCGACCGAAAAGGTTAGGGTTCTTTTAAAAACGTTTAATCTAGTTGATTGCACGTGACATCTAACTGGCTGATTTTGTCGAATTGCTTTTTCAATACACGACTTTGGTAGTAAAGGCAAGGAGTTTATATTTGACCGTCTTGAAGTTTGTTCAAAACTTCGATGCATCTAAATATCTATATTACTTGATACTGGGAACGATTTTGAGGTAATTTTCATTATATTAATATCAAGAATATGGATACAGATAAATAGTAATGGTGATGTAGTAGTGGGAATGCGGCACCATAGGTTACGAAGTCATGCTTGCCTCGTAGACCGTGGCAAATTATCCGGTGCCAGTGTCCATTGATGCCAGAGTACTAGAGGACAAAAAAATTTCAGTTCTACTCCATTGCGGCCTTCACGGGAGACTGTGGGATCGATTTAAATCACGGCAGGTGAAGTACTCTTGGCAAGAGAGTTAAGGGGAGGAAGGATACATGAGAATGGAGAGAGACATTGATTCTACAGTTTAGATTAGTGAATGGTGAAGTTGGATGAATTGTGTAAATACGCTTGTTCCACTGTAAAATTCATCTATTACCATTGGGCTTGAAGGCCCAAGTCGGTGTTGTGCTTTATGGGCCGAGGCCTAAACCCATTCTCTCTCTCTGTTCCTACTACTTTTTTTCTTACTGTGGCCAGCGGGAGCCAGGACACCATCACTACCCACAGGCAAGAAAGCCAATCTTGAGGCAACCTTGCTTAATCTAAGTGAGGTTAGCCTCGTGACCTCACCCATGGCCTACAAGGCCATCGCAATTCTTGCAAGTGGCCGAAAAGGGCCTAAAGAACCTTGCCATCCATAGTAAAAAAAAAAAAAAAGAGAAGAAACGAAAAAAGAAAAAAGAAAAAAATAAATAATTAAAAAATTGTCCATGTTAGCGTTATTTGTGCCATATAGAATGACTAATGTTCACGTTAGCTATTTTTAGCCAAAATTAATAGGATAAACTCAATTGACAAAACATAAAAAAATTTAAAACTCAATTGGTACAATTAAAAAATCTATACTTTTACGTTTAAGACTTTTTGAATCATTTTTCTCATTATTCTTTAATATTTATGAGATCATTATCAACTAATTTAATTAGATAGAGGCGTGATTTATCTTTAAATATTCTAATAAAAATAAATGAAAATTATATTTTTATTTTTTTTCACCCGAAAGAGAAACGCTAGTTTGGCGAGCACTTTGCAAAATCTGCCATTTCAAAAAACCCATCTCTAAGTCATCCGAATATCAAGGGCAAAAGAGCTATCATGCCACTTCATGTTCTTAGCAACCCTCAATGGTATGTACCGGCATTCCAATGCAGTTTAACAATTAGATTATCGATCCAGATCTTAACTTGTCACATCACCTTATCCAAGTAATAAATAAATAAAAAACGGCAGATCGGGAAAAAGAGGGGACTGGCACGCGGTTCAACTCCAAAACGCGATGCTACGTTATGCAGAAGAGAAAAGGCATCCCCCCAGTGAAGAAATTAATGTTAGGTAGATCCTATTGCTATGCCTAGGTAGTAGGTACACACTCTAATTCCATACAACGTCAAGTAGATCATATTGCAGTTAGCCATGTGAACACTAGGTAACTTTGCCACAAGTGAAACCCTCACGGATTGTTTCAAAAAATGTCGCATACCTTCTTATATTAAGTCAAAAATTCGATTGACTTAGCTTTTTTATTCATTTCAAAACTACCCTTCATATAGTGAGAAGAAAATAATAATAATAATAATTACGTTATATCCGTGCAACCCAAACATCTATTTGCTCCACTCAAACAAAAACTACCCTCCTTCACTCATTTCCTCCGCTCAAAAATAGCTTAATCTTCTTTGTCAAGGCAACTCTGATCCATTATTTTTTTCTACATTTACATTCAATGTTTCACGCGTGCTTAGCGCGTGCTCGACTCCAATATAGACTAGTCCACGTAGATGCGTGGGTCCTTCTCTTGCTTTTTTGCATTTGTCAAATTTGGCATTCTTAAAAGCCGATGGTAGAGACAACTATCTAGTTGATTCTTTAATTATGATCTCGAGTAGATAATATGGCCAAATTAATCAACCAACCAACCAACCAACGAAGAGCACCATAATCTAATCTCCCCTCATCTCCACAGCCTCACCTCGTTTATTAATTTATTTCACACGTTAGGATATTGAAATGATAAGGCTTTGTGAACCCATGCCTACTTGGGATTCTCTTCCCCTTAAAGGAAGAATCGAATTTTGATTAAACTTCAAAGGCAAGGGAAAATAAAGGAGTAGGAATAGATGAGCTTGAGAGAGATCGATTGGAGGAGGATAAGTACACCTAGAAAGATATGGATAGAGACAATAGAAAAACATAGCGGAATCTAGGTTCCTGGTTTTTTAAATTATATGTTCCTAAAGTTGCACAAGGTGGGGTCCAAACCTAGGCCAAATGTCGTGTAACAAAGCATAATTTATCGATAATGACGTTAGTTGAGGGCTAGTTTAATCCGAGAAAAACATGTCTTGGGGCATAGAATATTGTGTTCGCCGCTTTTGGAAGATTTGCCAAGATCTCGTGAAGAACTTTAGCAGCATATATGCTTGCATCATGCCCCAATACATACTTTATTTTGTTCGTGAATTCATTATCTTAACATTAAATTTGGGCATCCAAAGAGCAACTCCCGAAATGGTCAACATAGGAAAATTCTTTTGGGCCTATTTAAAAATATTTTCCGACGGGAAATGTTGCCAAAGAAATCATTTTTTGAGTTGAATACGAGAACTCGACCAGATTTTGCGATTTTTGTATATATTAGTTAAAGTGGACCAGAAGGAAATGTGCACCCACGTGCACCAAAACAAGTTTTTCTTTTAAAAAAAAATTTCATCATTTTTTTAATATAAGCTTAGGAAGAGGACAAACGAGACCACAGAGTTTAACTAAAGCTAATCTTTTTTCTTGGGTTGGAATTAATTAGTCAACTAATGTGTTGGGTGTCAATTTAGTCACTATTAGATTTGTTGCAAAAGTTAGATCCTCTTTACTTTAGGGGTGATTACGTTCCCATCTTCTTTGACTTCTTTTCTGGACTATAAATATTATAACATATGCCTTTTATTTTTTGTTTTTTCGCACATGGAATATTTATTTCAAATGTCCAACTGCCGATTTGCCAAAAATAAAGATAAATAATAACTCCAACTTTAAGTAAATAAACAAGTCGTTTAGGTGCCTATGCAGCACCGCATACTTTCTTCATTACGATCTACTTGCTAAGTGTAGCTCTGGTTTTTTAACGTATTAATAAATAGCCGAAAACAACTGATGATAATGTAAAATTGGTCCTCCTATCCGCAAAAACATTCTCCAATAGAGAGTACTGCTTGTTAGATTTATTGTAAATTCACGGTTCGAGAAATCCATTTATAGCGCAATCCGAATATAGCATCGTCGATTTAAATAGTTAATCCATTTTTGAAACTATAACTGCTCGTGTCAATGGTGATTGGTAAAAATTATGTAACAAATGTGTCACACAAAATATGTCCCATATGATAATCCTTAATTGTTTGCTCAATTAAATGGGTCATTTATTTGGAAGGTTGATCGATAATGTCAATGATCTCGAATAATTTTAAATTTTTTTATTTTGAAATATAATTTAACTTTTTAAAGTGTTGCATGTCCTAGATTGATGTGAGTCATTATTTTTTGTAGGATCCACTTGAAATGCACATGATCTAAGGGTTCGAACGTATTGGACTCGCTCGAACGAGGCCCGTGCAAAAATTACTCATTTCCATGCGAAAGACCCTTTTTTGAAAAATCATTTCCTGTTGTCCCTTCCTGCTTTTCATCTGCCTTGACCAAAGGGTACGGTTCCTGTATCCACGACTAAAATAAGGGTGCTCGCATGGAGTGCACAACTCATTCCTTGGCTTTGTTTATTCACCATAGTCTTCTTTATTACAAGGTTGGAAGTTGTGGTTTATACTATAAAAAGGAAGCGATGAAGCTGTGAACAAACAAGCCGAAGCGCAAATTAACCCTAACCTACATCCTAGCCTCCTGCGAACACGCACAATATTTCTTTTCTGCTCCTTTTGATTTTTCATCATGTCGAGCAAGTCATTCTCTAATCTCGTGCCTCCTATATGGGACATCGATACTGGACTCGACCACGGCTCATTTCGCGACGATGATTCGTCTTCTTGCATTCAGAAGCAGCAGCAGAAGAAGAAGAAGGTCAAGCTGTTCGGGTTCGACCTAACGGCGATCGACCCCTGCAAGAGCCAAGATGAAGAAGAGGACACCCCAAAATCGGATCTTGTGGAGAGAGATGATCACGAGAGCGTGAACTCGTCAAACACAGTCCCATCTTCGTCGAGAGACGACAAGAGCAAGAACCCTCTGGCCAACATCAACAACAGCAACAACAGCAACAGCAACGAGAGATCATCATCGGTTTCAACCTCCGACACACACATCGGCGACCAACTGAAGAAGAAGCTCTTCGAGTGCCAGTACTGTGCCAAGACGTTCACGAACTCACAGGCCTTGGGGGGTCACCAGAACGCCCACAAGAAGGAGAGGTTGAGGAAGAAGAAGTTGCAGCTCCAAGCCAGGAGAGCGAGCCTCCACAGTTACCTCCAAGCGTATCGCAATTATTACTATGGTAATTCTAATGGAGTTCTTGATTTCAAAGGGTCCGGCGATGAGCAGTGGTACATCGACTCTTCCTCGTGCTATCTCTCTGCGCCTGGCGATAATTTTGCGCCCTGCGATCAGGATCCCCAGATTAGCTTCGGCGACGGGTCTGGTGAATTGACTCGAGTTCAATACTGGCATGCTCCTGATGTACTACCGGCTAATACCGGTTATTATCAGCATAAGAAATGAAATGTCTGCTGTAACATGAGCGAGGTAGACCATCGTAGAAACTTGTATTGTCATGTAATGACTTTCGAGGTTTATTTATACAAATCATTTTGGTCTCTAGCTTCAGCTGCAGTAGATGAATTCGCAAGAAAGTGTTCAAACATTCTCATGTTATGTTTGAGTCTTAGACGTGTAAAACATGTGCATCTACACTAACTTGAGTGGTTTAGATGTATTGGGATACATGCAGTAATTTCTTTTTGTGTAGGAAACCAATGTTTTACTCAAGGCAGGAAAGAGATCGTGTTGAATTATATCTAAGCAAGAAATGGGCACACAAAAAGACTGGAGAAACAATTTACTTATCACCACGAATCGGTCAGCAAATCCCTCAAAAAGGAAGTTGGCCAATTTTTTAGTTCGAATTTTCAAAAGGACGGTTGTCTTTATTTGGATGCCTTCTTTACAGGTATAATTAAAGCACAAGCACCTAAAAGATGACCACTTGATTGGGCATTTTCTTTTTGGATAACGGTAACTATGATTAGGGCGTCATGAACTCTTGTAATGTAGAGACACGTATAGTGTCATGTACGTCAAACAGGTACTCTGATTGTGGCAACAATGGTTCTATAACGATTTATATGTCAAATTTGAATTATTAACCCTTGTCAATACGGTTATTGAAAACATTTTGTTTTTTGCTAAACATATATTCACCAAGAGATGGATTTATTTTTAATCTGTGTTAATTGTGCCATTTTCGATTCAGTTTGCATTTAATTTTTGTGTGCTTTTAACTATTAAGGGTACACCAAAGAAAGCTTTTGAGAAATGCCTCGTAATAATTGCAAAGGACTTCATGTTAAAGTCCTTTGTTGAAATGCGTAAAGTGTCATTCGCTTTATGTTAAAGTCCTTTGTGAGACCCCAATTTATCGCCGCAGATCGTCAAAGGCAAGTTTTGGCGGTGGGCTGCTGAGACCAAGCAAAGATTTGGAACATACGAACCTCAACCTTGGCGACACTTGTCATGGCGACTCTCGACCTCATCGAGCCCTACTGACCCTCAACTTGCTAGATCTCGCTTGAATCACGGCCCTCCAGATTTCTCCTAACGAACCTACGACCGTTGATCACCCTCATCCAGCCTCAATAACCAAGCGAGCCTCGACGACCCTCGATTCTCCACATCTCACCTCAACCCTCTAGATCTGGCCTGACCTTGGTGACGATCGACCCATGCCGACACTTATCCCTCGACGACCAGAATCGGTTGGCCCAATGCCCTTGGTTCAGAGAGGAGAGAGAGAGGCGATGAGCAGCGGGAGAGAGATGAACAAGGGGTAAGAGAGGAATTGCGAAAAATTGGTGAGGGCAAAATTGGAACAAAAAATATTTTAATTACGGGCTCCAGCGTTCTGAAAACGTTGGATGCCAATGCTAGTGAGTAGTGACCTTAAGAGAAAGGATTTCGAAACAGCAATACATATTCCTAATAGGCTTCCAAACTTTTTTTACCAAACACTTTAACATTTGTATATGGATTTTTCAGGAACCCAAAAGGCTCAAATCACTTTACCAATGTTTTCCAAATGCGTCGATTTGTCAAAAACCAAGAACTTGTCTTATGGATTATATGGGCCTCCCATGTTTACCAAGGCTTTATGCCGAAAGAGATGCATGTTATATCAAATCAACTCAAGATCAAAACTTGGATTTATCCATGTCAATTAGGCCTTGGGTTGTTACGTATGGGTGCAATCAAGTTCAGTCGAGTCAATTAGTACTAGGTTTGAGCTCGACTCATCTCATATGTACAAAACTTGAAATTCAACTCGAACATGATTGAATACTTCTATCAATGCTCATACTTAATTTGATGTAGAACTCGGCATACTTGAGCTCAATTAGCTCGACTCAATTTAAGTATATAAAACTCAACATACTCTGTTTTTCGGTCGCTTGGCTCAAAATAGTCGCACTCGTCTTTTAAAAACAGAGTAAAGGAGAAAGTGTAATTACATAGTAAAAAGTAATATTGTAAATATATTTAATACCATCCATCACCAAAATAGAAAAAATGAACTACTTGATTAAGTTCAAGACTTATTTGAGTAAAGTAACTTTAGATTCAAACTTTACTTGACAAGCTAGTCAAGCTTTAAAAATAAAAAACAAGTAGATCTCGAGTAAGTGATGAGTTGAGAATAGATGGGTCAGGTCGAAAATGGTTTGATTCAAATTGACTCATTTAACTCATATTAATCCATTTATATACAATCCAAGTTTAGTAATACATATCCGACTAGACCCATAGAAAATCCGTATTCATCAAGTTAACTCACTTTAAGCTTTTCATGTATATATGTTATTTGTGTAAAATTGACATTTCGACTATATGATGCTAAAGAATTGGCTTACGACATTGCATAGAATTTTCAATATTATAATGATTAACGATGAAGAATAAGAGAAAGTAAATACTCGTTAGTGAATTTTATAAAATCACAGTAACAAATAACTTGAAGGAAATGAAATTTTAATTAAATGGAAGTAAGATATTGAGCAAGATGATTTGAGCACACCATAGATTCCAATGACGAGAACTAAAATTAGAATATTACAATGTCAAATGCATCCAAAGAAATATATACTCCAATAATTATCCAATAAATAACAGATGAAACTTATATAATTTATAAAAAATTAAAAAAGCCGTATTGATATTTTTAATAATGGTGAAGTCGGGCTCATCTTGCGGGCCTACCAAGGCTTCTTTGAATTTGAAACGGTCCAAGGAATTCATTATTTCCTCATAAAGGGTGAAGAGAGAGTCAAAAGAATAGATTGGGTTTAAGTAAATTATAAATGCATTTAACACTCATATTTTTTTGGGTTTTACCATTTTAAATATATTTATAACCCATCTACTGAATATAACTAACTCATATAATAACTCAACACATTATAAATGTGTTAAAATATAAGTTATAAACCCATTTTGACATATCTAATCAAGCACGAGTAATGCCCGGACCCCTACTACTACATGATGATCCGCGGTGCCTGTGTTCGAATTTGGTATGTTCGATTCATCGAACTGGGTTCTATTATACCATCTGCCAGTCGATTTGAGAGTTACTTATTTCAATGTGAAATGGTGATTTCTTTAAAAATCATTTCTTTTGACGAAAAAATAAAAATAAAGAATCATTTCCTCTTCTCCCTTCCTACTTTTCATCTGCCTTGACCAAGGGTACGGTTCCTGTATCCACGAATAAAATAGGGTGCTCGCATGGAATGTTCAACTCATTCATGGGTTTTGTTTATTCACCGTGGTCTTATTTATTGATGGCCGGAAGTTGTGGATTATGCTATAAAGAGGAAGCGATGAAGCTTTAAACACACAAGCCCAAGTGCTAAACCTACCTACATACTAATTCTCTCTGTTCTTGTTCTAGGATCATCATGTCAAGCCCGTCTGTCTCTAATCTCATTCCTCCAATATGGAACGTCGATGTTGGACTAAACAGTGGCTCTTGTGGTCATGATGATTCATCTCCTTGCTTTCAGAAGCAGCAGAAGAAGAAGAAGGTCAAGCTGTTCGGGTTTGACCTGACGACGATCGACCCCTGTGGAAACCAAGAAGAAGAAGAAGAAGAAGACACCCCAAAATCAGATCTCGTCGAGAGAGATGATCATGAGAGGGTGAACTCGTCAAGATTCAACAAGAACAAGCCACCTCTGGCCAACAGCAACGACAGCGCTAGATCATGGTCGGTTTCGACCTCTGACCCGCACACCAATGATGGTCGAGCGAAGAAGAAGCTCTCCGAGTGCCAGTACTGTGCCAAGAGGTTCGCGAACTCACAGGCCTTGGGGGGTCACCAGAACGCCCACAGGAAGGAGAGGATGAGGAGGAAGAAGAAGTTGCAGCTCCAGGCCAGGAGAGAGAGCCTCAGCAGTTACCTCCAAGCGTATCGCAATTATTACTATTATGATTCTACTGGGGTAGTTGATTTCCGAGGGTCCATTGATGATCAGTGGCATTTCGATTTTTCCTCTAGCCATCTGTCTGCGCCCGATGATGAGTTCGCCCCCTCGCATCAGGAGCCCCAGATTAACTTCGGCAACATGGCGGATCATCAAGAAGGCCTTTCTTCCGGTGGATCAACTCGAGTTCAAACCCAGCATGCTTATGCTGTTCTATCGGCTAATACCGGTTATTATCAGCAATCCGATGTAACAAGAACATCTTTTGACACTTGTAACATGATACAATGACTTTGATATTCATGTATAAAAAAAATCATTTCGGTCTCTTACATCAGCTGCAGTAGATATCTCTGCACGAGTGTTCGAACATTTAAATCGCGTCCGCATCAGGCGTGTAAAGCAGGTTGTATCTACCCTAAATCTTATGTTTCAGGTGCATTTGGGCGCATACAATTCATCTCTTTCTAGATGGGAAACTCGTGCTTTCGCTGGGACCAGAAGAAAAAACCCGTGTGGACCGATATGTAAGCAAGCGAGAGGTTTCTTCCCGAAAAGACAGAAGGGACAAAAAAAACTTTAAAACGGACTTGACTTTAATTGGGTTTCTTCTTTACAGGTATTAGTTAATTGCACGAATATCGAAAAGATGACCGACCACTTTGATTGAGCATTTTCTTTTGGGATTGTTGGTTAGTGTGATCAGACAGCATCGTGAACCCTTGCATATCCAATGTTCACCGAGGAGCGAATCTGATTGAGGCAAGCTATTTGCACTTTTGCAATTACGTGTCGAACTCGAGTTATTAATTCGTATCAATACGGCTCTAAGAAAAAATAATAATTTTCCAATATATATATATATATATATGCATATGCTATATATGCTAAGAGATGAATTTATCGCTAATCCGTCCTAATTTGTGCCATTTTCTAACCCACTAATATTGACCTCATCTCCTGCATGAAGTGGGATACGATGAATATCAAATAATCTCAAGATGAACTAATGACTACCTTGCGCCTAAATATTGTCTATGAAGATTGGTCTGAAGTTGTGACATATCGTGCAATTGAGTCGAGTTGAATCGGGTGGATACAATACCGGACTCAAGCTTGATTCAACCTATAAACTCAAAGCTCGAAACTCAACTTGAACTTGATCAAGATTTTTTTTTTTTTTTTTTTTTTATGATCGAACTCGATTTGGTACAAAACTTAACATATTCGAGCTCGACTAGCTTGACCGATTTTAAGCATATAGAATTGAACATACTCTATTTTTTTCTCGTTAAGCTCGAAATAATCGCATTCACTCTTTTTTGTCTATGTTTTAAAATAGTAAAGGAGAAGTGTAGATACACAATAACAAAGTAATATTGCAAATATCTTTAATATCATATGCAATCAAAATAGAATAAAACACCTTGATAATAATAAAACACTTGATCAGGCTTGCGAGTTAATCGAGTAATGTATCTTTAAACTCGAAATCAAGCAGATCTTAAATACGCAATCGGTCAAGCACAAATAGCTCACAAGTAGTTTGACTCGCTTGCACTCCTATTATTACATAATGCTGCACAATGCCTAAGTTCAATATTCCTACGTTCAAATAAACGACCTCGGATTCTATGGTAATCATATGTTGTTATTACCAAACAGGAGGAAAAGCACTGATGGGCTGCGGCTTACTAGGAGGCTTAATCCAAGCCCAAGTTAAATTGGGCTCCAAGCTATATATTTAGATCAAAACTTGGTTTTGTCTCACTTTCTGTGAATTTCAAAATTATCCTTACATCGAAAGATAAAACTATCGATCATTCTATCTTTTGCCAAGTTAACACTCAATTATATAATTATTCAATTCCTTAAATAGCAAACGATTCCTTTTTCTTCATATCTATTTCGCCGACGATCATATACGCATGCAATTGTACCTGGACACTAGTAAAATTATGGTCGGGTTTAATCGAGGAATTAATATTGGGCCTTGCTTGGAATTAAATTCTCTAAGGCCTAGGACGATTAGAAGATTTAATTAGCGTGGGCTAAAATCCCTTTAAAAAGGTAGTTAGTCGATGGCTTTTTGTGGTTCTTCGCTGTAAGTAGGACATGACAACCTCAGCCCTGGATTAGAGTGGTCATAAGTCACTGAAGATCCTTTTAGTCTTATAAGATAACATTATGTTATTTCATTATTCATATTATCTATGTCCTATTGGTAGATTTAATTATTCAAAATAGTGAAAAAAAAGGCATTAGTAGAGGTGGGCTTTAAGTTCTTCCACGCTTAAAATATGTTTGTTTCGCTAAAAATTAATTATTTGGAAAACATAAAAAAAAAAAATTGATCACTTGTAACGTTTACAAAAATGAGTGAAAGAATAATATTTTCTCCGTCCATAAAAATCTTTGGATAAAAATTATTTTCGATGATGAAAACTATTTTCATTGCTTAATTATTTCAAATAATAAAAGCTAGAAAAATATCTTTCAAATCATTTGTATTTTTTTGTGAAACGAATGGAATCTTAATTGGAATGTATCTAGACTTCATTTGAATTTACAAACTTATCCCGAATTCAAGATCAATTTAGACAATATTCAGGATTAATTTTGAGATTTGGAATAGGAGAATTTGATGTACACACCAGAAAGTGTAATGTTAGGTATGCCAAAATTAATATACTAAGTAAGCATTTAAACGAGTCAACTCTAATCAACATCCAATGACAACCTAAAAATCACTTAGCGTATAAGAATAATCTTGGGGCATTGTACTATAGTCTTATTTTGTGCTGAAATATAATAATCTTCGTGCTCCATATGCCCCCGTGCAAAATGACAACTCCTTAGCTGTGACACCACTTGTTAATTTGATAATGGACCATGTGAGCTGAAGTCACACTTTCTTTTATTTTATTTTCATGTTTAAAAGCGTGCATTAGAAAATTCATCATTTTCCTGACATCAATTATTGGATTAAACTTGGGAAAAGATAAACCATACACCATCTATGAAAAGCGTGCAAAGGAAGTTCTACACACGGCCCTATCTATCATTGATTTGAAGATTATAACTACTGTTTCATCAAGAAGTTACTGACGAAAAACCTTTTCAAATTATGGATCGATATGAAAATCAATAAAGGATGGGAAGGGGTGCTATATTGATTCTTGGACAGGAAATGCAATTTGACAAGAAAATTAAAAGTATGAGGTCTGAAAGCAATCACGACTGATCATGTAAAAAGCACAAGAATGTAAATATAACAAGAAGGTAAAATGAGATGACCATTATTTGTTGATTGATTGGTGGTATTTTGCTCGAATTACTATTCTATACTTATAGCTATCATCAACGGTTAACATAATACACTTTTAGTGACTTCTAAAATTCAGCAACATGTATTTACAAATGGTTACTAAATGGACCAAAAAAAGAAAAACAGTTACTAAACAAACCCACTACTTCGACATTGTATCCAACATCGACAGCTACCCCTGCGATTTGACAATTATAGCTACTCATATTTCTCAGCCACTATAGCTAGTAGATTCAGAAATCAGCGGCTTCATGATTAGATAGTTGTGTTAGTCTTACAACCATGTTGACCTTCACGGCTGCTCTTAAGATTGTCGGCTCCACAACTTGGGTAACTGCTTTGTTTCTACTTTATCACAATTACTTCAATCTCGACTCTCTTGTCGACTAAATTGAGCCTCACTCGCCGACGCACCACCTCATAATTTGGTAACTTTCCTCTACTGTTGTTGTAGGTAATTACTTAAACGTCCTGTTCACCGTCCATATTTACCAACTAATAGCTCCCAGCACTTAGCAAATCTTACTCTAGCTATGTTTTGCTCGGCCGTCCCTAGTTCGAGTCGTCGGTTGGGAACTTGGCATTTTTTCGATATCAACAACTATCGCTATCTTTAAATCAATAGTGTATAAAGCCATTTGTGTAAATGCTTTTACACTGACAGACTATGCTATGATTAGACTTAAATTTAAGTGGTGCTTTTGATGTGGGGTTAGCTTAAAGTCTCCAACATCTCGGGCAGATTAGACAGCTATTGTCACATGAAGATGAGCAGATTCCATGTTTGCATCAGCTTCAGTGCTCATATAAGTCTTATTTTTATTATTAAATTGTGTATTTTGATTATAGGGGGACCACTCCCGTCGAAAAGCGAATTAAAATTGATGTTTCATCCAAAAGCTCTTGGAAACGCCGTTAGAGACAAGTATGATATTAGTGATATTATAGATTCCTAAGATTTTATGTAAAATATTATCCTACATCAGAGACAAATATGATATTATTATTTATTATCTATATCAATTAAGATTATACAGATATTTCATCTAATTATGTATGTCTTGATTGATATATATTATTTTACATAATTGTATCATAAAGTCCACTTATTACATAATGCTGCACAATGCCTAGGTTCAATGTTCCTACGTTGGAATAAACGACCTTGGTTTCTATAGTAATCGTAGTTGTTCTGCCAAACAGGAGGAAAAGTACTGACGGGCTGCTGCTGACTAGGAGGAAAAGTAGCACATGGCAACCTCGCCCCCTACATTAGAGTGGTCATAAATCACTGGAGATTCTATTATTCTTATAAGATAACGTTATGTTCTTTCATTGTGCATATTGTTTATGTACTGTTGGTGGATTTAATCATTCAAAATAATGAGAGGAAAAAAAAAACATCATTAGTACAAGTGGGCTTTAAGTTTTTTCACACTTAAAATGAGTTTGTTTTGCAAAAATAAATGATTTGAAAAATATAAATAAATTGATCATCTATAATGTTTACAAAAATGAATAAAAAATAATATTTTCACCATCTAAAAAATATTTAAATAAAAATTATTGTCGATATTGAAAACTATCTTTAATGATTAATTATTTTAAATGATATGAACTATTTTTTGTAGAAAAATATTTTTCAAATCATTTTTTTTTTGTGAAACGAATGAAGTCTTGATTGGAATGTATTTTGGACATCTCTTGAATTTACGGACTCATCTTGAATTCAAGATCAATTTAGACAATATTCGGAATTAATGTTCAGATTTGAAATAGGAGCTTTGACGTACATACTAGAAAGTGTGATGTTAGGTATGCCAAAATTAATATACTAAATCAGCATTTAAACAAGTCAACTTTGATCCATATCCCATTACAACCTAAAAATCACTTAAAGTATAATAATAATCTTCGTGTGTCACACTCTGTTCTTATTTTGTGCTAAATTATAATAATCTTCATGCTTCATATGCCCCCATACAAAATGACAACTTGTTAGTTGTGACTCCACTTGTTAATTCAATAATGGACAATGTGAGCTGAAATCACACTTCTTTTCTTTTCTTTTCCTTTTTTAGAAGTGCGCATTAGAAAATTGTTCATCATTTTTTTAACGCCAATTATTGGATTAAACTTGGGAAAGCGTGTCGAGGAAATTCTACATACGGTCCAATCCATTGCTAATTTGAGGATTATAACTACTATTTTGCCAAGAAGTTACCGACGAAAAACCTCTCAAATTGTGGATTGATATAAAAACCAACAAAGAATGTGAAGGAGTGCTTTGCTGATTCTTGGATAGGAAACATGATTTGATGAGAAAATTAAAAGTATGAGGTGTGGAAGCAATCACACTAATCACGTAAAAGAGCATCAGAACATAAACATAACAAGAAGATAAAATGGAACGGTACTCATTGATCGATTGGTGGTATTTTGCTTGAATACTCTATACTTATAGTTACCATCAATGGTTAACGGCGGTTATAAAAGAGAACAAATTCAGCAACATATATTCACAAGCAGTTACTAAACAATCCCACTAGTTCGACATTGCACCCAACACCGACAGCTACTATTGCAATTTGACAATTACGGCGGCTCATATTTCTCGACCACTATAGCTAGTAGCTTCTGAAACCAGCGGCTCCATGATTAGATGTTTGTGTTAGTTTACAACTATGTCAACCTTCACGGCAGCTCTCGAGATTGTCGACTCTACGACTTGTATAACTGTTTTCTTTCTATTCTATCGCAATTACTTCAATCTCAACTCTCTTGTCGACTAAACTGAGCCTCATTTGCTGACACGCGTACTTCATGATTTAGTAACGTTCCTTTGCTGTTGTCATCGGCAATTATTTAAATGTCCTGTCCACCATCCATATTTACCGATTAAGAGCTCCAGACACTTAGCAAATCTCAATCCAACTATGTTTTGCTCGGCCTCCACTAGTTCGAGTTGTCGGTTGGGAACTTGGCCATTTTTTGGATATCAACAACTATCACTATCTTTGAATCAATAGTGTATAAAGCCGTTTGGGTAAATGCTTTTACACTGACGGACTATGCTAGGATTAGACTTAAATTTAAGTAGTGCTTTTGAGGTGGGATTATCTTAAAGTCTCCAACAGCTTGGGCAGATTAGACATCTATTGTCGCATGGAGATGAGCAGATTCCGTGTTTGCATCAGCTTCAGTGCTCATGTAAGTCCTACTTTTATTATTAAATCGCGCATTTTGATTACAGGATGACCACTCCCGTCGAAACGAGAGTGAAATCTGATGTTTCGTCCAAAATCTCTTGCAAACATTATTAGACAAAAGTATGATATTAGTGATATTATAGATTCTTGACATTTTCTATAAAATGTCATCTTACGTTACTATATTGTATTATTTATACCAATCAAAATTGCATGGATATCTCGTTCAATCGTATATAGTTGTATCATAAAGCCTATATAAAAGTTAATGTAATGTTCATTACGATATATCGAATTATACATAAATTCCTTAAATCTGTTTTCTGCATTATTATTATTATTATTATTCTTGACCGTTTAGCAGGAGTCGAGACATTAAGTAATATATATTTAGGGACGGTTTTAAATATAGACAACAATCAAAATCAATTCAAATTGAGTTATATAAAAAAAGGATCATTGTAATCTACTTCAAACCGTCATCTTCACTAATGCACCTTGATTTTTTTATACCTAATTCCGATATGGGATGTAGTTTAGTCCCTAATTTATGTGATTTGACCAATATGTTCATTGGATACGCCATTCTATATTGCTTTATGGAGTGGAGATTAAAAAAATTATATCGGCAAAAATTAATCGAGCAAATCCCGTCATGCGATTGGATCAATGCTACCTCAACCTTGTTTTCATGTCTGGTTCTTTTCTTTTTGTCATGTACCTACAAGACGATGAACGCGCGTCATTATCGCGTCTCATACTATATAGACGTAGCTCACTCTACCTATTAAATTAAAATTTTCGATTTGACATTTTATAGTTATGTCGAAATTAATTCTATCGCAATCTATTTCACCCATGCATAGCTTCCGATCCATCAAAATCCTAAAGACCGTTTGTAATTCGACTTGCACGCGAGATTGAAAACTCCTACAATCCAATAAAAAATCACTGTCTTATCAACTCAACCTTACCCAACCAGCCATTGCGCGAGAGAGAGAGAGGATAAAACGTCCTAATCATCGGGAGCAGCTAAATCCACGAAGCTTTCGCGTCACCCCGCCATTAAATTAACATAAGCTGGATCAGAGCGTGGGAGACGTCACGACAGCACTCTCAATTGGCCCCAGTATTAAATTATCGCGTCATCATTAATCGACATATATATATATATATATTTGGATTAAATGGTGGCGGGGGGAAAAATAGGTAATGATGGATCGATGATCACGATCGAAATCAAGAACGGTGGTGATTCGGGAGGATGAGGTTTCTTCGTCAGTCCACCGCATTGATTGCGATTCTGCCTTTCGAGCCTTTGATTGTAAGCTCACCGTCCAATCCTGTCCCAATCAAGATTTGCGGATTCCCGATTTTGCCCCCGCCCCCATCCGGGGTGAATTTGAACTCCCCTTGTATTTTGTTGGTTGGGGGCCCCACCGGACCCCGCCGCGCCGCTGGCGCCTCGAGCTCTCCCTCCGCGCGCCTCGGTGCGCACTGCGCATCCCCGTGGTGAGGCTGGCGGGAGAGCGCCGCACGAGGAGAAATGAATAATTATTCTAACCGCCAAAATCTCCAAACTAAATTCATCGCGATAGATTTATCCAGCGAGTTTTTTTCGTAGCGTAAAAAATTCTAAACCGATCACAACAAGATATATTAATCGTACACTTTTTTTACAATGATGTCAAGAATTATTATTATTTATTCATATAAAATATTTATTTTTCATTAAAGTTATTATCATTTTTCAATCACAACGATATCATTTATTATATGAGCGTCACGTTAATATCATTTGCTTTGTATCATTTGTATAAGTAAATTTTTGATGGTGCTCATTAACAAAAACTTACTGAATGGTAAATGCGTTATACAAATATAGATTTGAAATTTTTTGCATGACAACAAATTTTATGGTAAATGTGTTGCAATTGACATAATTTATGAGTCTTTTCTAACTTTTTGCCTTATTTTTTTTTAGTGAGGAAGATGTTGCTTGATTATGTCTTCATAAAAGTTTTTTAAGCTTGAAAAGCAGTTTTTTCACATGAAACTACCATATTGCAGATAAAATTAATTATTCCAGAAATAAAACTTGTGTAATTTATTATCCGCAGAGCAAGAAGTTTCATATATCATGATAAAAAAATTGATTCTATATATCTATGATTTTAGACCAATGGAGGGAAATTTCGACATCAAAAGAGCATGGATGTTTTCGATTTGATAACAACCTGCAGTTTCTCATTCTTTATAGCGAAATGGATCATGATTCCTTAAAAATGTCTTTAGGAGTATTTAGAGAAAAAAAAAAAAGTATATGCTGCCCTAAACTTTTTCTTATATAACAAAAAATTCTACACTCGCCCACTATAACGAAAATACCTCAAACAATTTTTGTGTTACCAAAAACTCTAAATTTGACCATATGAAAAACCAAAATTTATACACGTATAACATATATACTTTTATTTTAGTTTTATTTTTGGTATATTCGCCACACTAATATACATTTGGAATTTTTTATGGGATGAAAAAAGTTTGAAATATTTATGCCATAGTGGATAAGTTTAGGATTTTTAGTAATACAAAAGAAAATTCGGGGTATTTATGTTATGGTTGACATAATTTGGAGATTTTTAATGGTATTAACCCAAAATAAAAATTAGTTTAGAATTTTTTGCTTCTAAAGATTTAACTCCTTTGAGATATACTATGTGATTCATGAAAGACCTTATCTATCCTCAATGGAACTTTACCTAAATTGAAAATAATGATCCATGTAGGGTCATATGTATTCTCATAGTGTTTTGAATTTATACAAAAATTCATTAATAATTTTTCTTTATAAAACGATCAAAATGGGTTATGGATTAATACTTAAATTGGTATAAAAGATCAATCGAGATATGAATTGTCATAAAAAAAGGAAAGTCAACGATTAAAAATGTCCTTTTCAGACTACTGCCATTCGTGTTCAAAATCCCAGAGAAGAAAAGTAATCTCACATTCATTATAAAAAAAAAGAAGAAGATTAATTTCATAGGGGATTTTGCCACCAAAGTTTGAAATGTACGTAAAGCGATCACACCACGTGCGAGGCGCGTGCAGCGAGCACCCCTTAATTAGGTGGCGCAGTGCGCACGGGGGCGTAACGTAGTAACGTCCCCAACGACCACGCCCCCTCCGCTCCAGGAGATTTCGAATGACAAAAATTGAAAAAGAAAAAGAAAAAGAAAAAGAAAAACAAACAAACAAACAAACAAACAAACATTTTAGCACCTAATTTCCCCTCCAAATTCTCGCTCCCCTCTGTCTCTTTCTTCTCTCTCTCGGAGAGATCTCCTTGCTGTTGTTGCTCTCTCTCTCTTGCTCTCCGTCTCCGTCCTCCCACCGGTTTCCGCCGTCCTGTCCGCTGCTGCCGCCGGAGCGGCGGCGCTCCTCCGCGACCGGGGGACTGGGAATGGGGGACGCCCGGCGGATTCGGTGCCGATTCTGGAGTCGCCGGAGCGATTTTTAGGGTTTCCGGACGCCGCCTCGCGAGAATGCCTGCTCACAAGTCCAAGTCGGAGAAGCGCGATGCGGCGAGGCAGAGCCGGCGGGACCCTTACGAGGTCCTTGGCGTCGCCAGGAACTCCACGGATCAGGAAATCAAGAGCGCTTACCGTAGGATGGCTCTCAAGTACGTAAACGGCCCTTCTCCGTCGCGTTTTCCCCCTTTCCCTTTGTTATTCTTTAGATGCGTGTTGCTCCCGGGGGGGTTCGTGGTCGTGGTTGGATTTTGCCTTCCGTCTGACTGAATGAGTCACTGTTCAAGGGTTGGCGATATACAGCTATGCTTGCTTGTAGATGCCGACGCACCATTAGCGGCCTTTCGTTGGTTTCTGGAGCCAGTTCTGCTAACATCTGAGGCTATCAAATGTTAGAACTGGTCTAATTTGTATCGGCCATAAGGTCTTTTATTTGAGTTGTGTGTAAGCCAGTGGAGAACAATAACCTTATGCCCATGCGTATATGCCATGTGCGGTGAATTCTAAGGGGCCAGATCTTGTCTAGTTCTACAGTACGATGAGCCTGTGTCGAAAAGCCGAGTTTGATTTATATTGAGAAGAGGCGAGCTTCAGGAAGTTATAGTGAAGTTGGTGTGGAACATCTATCAGAGAGCATTCCTGGCTTTATTTCTTGATTACAGCTATTGGTCAGCGGTTGCGCTTCACTCTTATAGTTTTAGTATTAGCTTAGCTTGTTTACGTTTGTCCTGTAAATAGAAGAATGTGAAGGCGTGCTTTTCAGGTAGTTTATTTGATCTTGAAGAGGAAGTAACATGAGCTGAAGTTTGTACTAGGATGAAGAATTTGACCAAAAGTTAGTGCAGCTCTTTATCTTGTTTTCTGGGTTTATACCTGATCAGAGCAACTTCACGATGACTGTCTGATAAGGGCTTGATGCTTTCATTTATGCATCAGACAGATATTCCATGAGTCTAATAGCCTGACATCTACTCACATGATTATTTTCCATCCACTTGCTAAAATTTGGGTTCTATCTAGATCTCTGAGTTGTTTCACCTGGCTAATTTATATCTGGGCATATTTTAGCCTACTACGGGAAATTGATTTGGTGAATTGACTCCTTGAATGAGCTGCTTTGAAAGTGAAATGCTAGTTGTTCTTTTGTCTTTTTTTGGGTGCAATGACAAGGAAATTCACCTAGGTTGTTAGACCCTGAGTTCATAAGATGCCTGTTAATATCAGTGATTACGTAAGACACGAGCCAAAGTTTGGACGTTTGCATTTGGTGGTTTGGAGAATAAAACCCATATCGTGTGCCTAATCACGCACACGAGTTTGTTGCTTTACCAATAAGCCCATCCCAGAGGGTTATACTATTTGTTCAATGTGAGAAGAAAAGAAAAGATTGGTATTGTATTAAGGAGATGCCCAATGGATCAATGGACTTTAAGCTTGTATGATCTCTGAAGCTTAATCAGTTGTCTTGAGCAGAATGTTCTCTATGTAATCGAGGCGGAAGTAAGTTATGATTATTTGGTCTCTTGAAATAAATGAAGACATGAGAAGGGAATGTGATGGGCATAAAATAATCTCAGAATCTACATCTTGACGGTATTTACAAATTTGGTTGATTGTATACCATTTCTAATAGGCAATTGGTTGCTAGTGGCCAGAGTATTTTGTGTTGGGATATTGGCTGGCTATATATGAACCATGTGATGGTGGCGATCTGCTTCTTGAATTTAATATCTTTGACATCCCATACTTTCTTATGTTCCTTGTTTCATTGGAAATGGTTTTTACCAGCTGTTTTGTAGCGTGAAAGCTTCTAGTACACGACGGATCTGCTTTGAACATGTTTGTGAGAACCATATTTCTGATGGGAAGAGCATGCGAAAGAGTTTTCAGTTCCCTTTTCTTAATGTCGGTGACAGTGCTTAATATAAATAGATAATTGCAATTTTAGGTACCATCCTGACAAGAATGCAAATGATCCTGAAGCTGCCGATATGTTTAAAGAGGTTACATTTTCGTATAACATCCTGTCTGATCCCGACAAAAGGCGCCAATATGACAGTGCTGGTTTTGAGGTGAGATAAGCTTACCAGCATTTCTCCTGATCTTTTGTGTTGTTTGGTGCTGCTTGAGATATTGCTGTTGTGTTTGTAGGCTGTTGAATCAGAAAGTCAAGAGCTAGAATTAGATCTTTCAAGCTTGGGAGCTGTAAATACCATGTTTGCTGCATTGTTCAGGTAATGTTTTACCAGTATATCACTGGATGATCCTCATCATTCCTGAGTTATTTGATGTATAAATAAGTAATATTTCTGATTATTAACTATGTTTGAGTTTTAGTAAACTTGGTGTACCAATTAAGACAACTGTATCTGCAACTGTTCTGGAGGAAGCTCTCAACGGCATGGTCACCATTCGTCCACTTGAACTTGGGAAGCCTATTTCTAAGAAAGTGAGGTGCTTTTTATTTTTATTTTTTAGTTTTGGTATTTGCTGGTGTTATTATGTTCATGTGTATGTTTTGTGAACAAACAGGTTGAAAAGCAATGTGCTCACTTCTATTCTGTCAGAATAACAGAGGAGGAAGCCCGATCTGGATTTGTATGCCAAGTGCAATCATCAGACAAAAGCAAATTCAAGGTCCATTGATTTCACACTTTCCAAACATAAATATTTTTGTAGAGTTGCATATAGCATGCGACTTTTTCCAAGTAGGCGATTAAAAGTTCACTAATACTGTAAAGAAGGCAGTTGCTTGCATGTTGCTGCGGTCTTATTGCCAGAGTTCTGTTTGTATGGTCTCTGAATACCCTTTAAATCTTTTCTGATGACCGTTTGTGTTTTACCAAGGGAAGTAAATGTCAGACATTAACACCCCGTAACGTGCTTAAAATTCTGTAGCTGTATGTTAAAGTTTTACTCATCAAATATAATAATCTAACTGGGAATTATGCTTGTCTTGTACAAATGAGTTAAGTATCGACATTTTCTTTGATCTGCGAAATGTTAAAATGAATTGTTGGACCAATTAAATTACTGCACTTTCAAGCTTCTGATAACTTATCTTCTTTTGTGTATGTGTCCTATCAGTTGACATGTTAATGAATGTAGAGTCACCTTCATTGTCCATGCAATTTCAAATATTTCCTTGACACTATCAACTTTTGGTGAGCACGAAAGATTCTGGATATTGACTATTTTAGTGTCTAATGTGTTGTGACTTACCTGTTATTATTTGGTGGAAATATTTGTCCCCCGCTGAATGTCAATAACTGCTTTTTTTCATCCACTACCTTCCCTACGAATCTATATTAGGAGAAAACTTCTCAATCACCTGGAGTTTTGGCATGCCATGCTTTTTTTTTTCTTATCTATATGATTTTGGTTTTTTATTAGTCATCCCTTATTTAATCTTTGTGGACATTGTCCTTCAGTTGTTTTGATAAAGAAAATTCAATGAATTGTATAGCTATTAACGAACTACCATCTTATCCTATTTAGCTGGTTTGTTGCAGTTGTTGTACTTCGATCGTGAAGATAATGCTGGATTGAGCCTTGCTCTACAGGTATCACCCCATTGTTTTTTTCTCATCAACTCTTTTTGTGCCATAGTTTCACTAGCTGTTACTTTTTTGTGTTGAATTATGTATAGGTGATCATGTACTTTAAACCTTGTCATTCTTGTGCAGGAGGATGGTGTGAAAACTGGAAAATCTACATCTGCTGGAATGTTTTTTCTTGGCTTTCCTGTTTATCGGTTGGATCATACAGTCAATTCGGTGAGCTAATGATTTAAATAAAAAGAGCCCTAGTCAATCCCTGATTTAAATCTGCTTCACTGCTTAGGATTTATATTTTGGATTGCTGTAGATGACTACTGCCAAGGATCCAGATGCTGCCTTCTTCAAAAAGTTGGATGGATTTCAGCCATGTGAAATAACTGAACTGAAGGCTGGCGAGCATGTATTTGCTGTTTATGGTTGGTTCTTATTATACTTTCTTTTTGGCCTATTTTCCATTGAGTTTGCAGCAGGAAGGATTTCAGTGGCAGTTGTAAGTTTTAGTTGACCTTCTTTTCACTGGCATTAGGTGACAATTTCTTCAAAAGTGCAAGCTACACAATTGAAGCTCTTTGTGCTGCACCTTTTGTAGAAGAGAAGGAACATCTTAGAGCTGTGGAAGCTCAAATTTTGACAAAAAGGGCTGAGTTGTCAAAGTTTGAAACTGAATACAGAGAGGTTTCATGTCAATTTAAGCAAGCGTCATTTTCTTTGGGATATCGTTGTGTCATGATTCTCATGGAGGTTATTGACAGGTGCTGGCACAATTTACAGAGATGACTAGTAGATATGCACAAGAAATGCAAGCGGTGAGTGTCGATAGCAGAAGCTGAGCACTTAAAAGTTGTCTTTTTTACCTTTACTGATGTGCTCAATGATGTGCTTCAATTTTCTCGACTAATTCTCTATGTTATTTTTGCAGATTGATGAGCTTTTAAAGCAGAGAAATGAAATTCATGCCTCTTACACAACTTGTCCACCCTTGAAGCGAAGTAAAAGCAAGAGTAGATGTTCTTCTAAGGAGGCTAGAGAAGAAAGCCAAGTGAGAGAGAAGAAGTCCACAGCAAGGGAGAGGCCAAGGAAGAAGAAATGGTTCAATATTCATCTAAAGGTTGAAAAGAGGAAGGCTTGTTAGAGGGTAAGAGTTATTAGTCAATGAATAGTATCGGCATTGCATGACCGCAGGAGGTAATGAGGCTTGAGGGAGCTATATTTGCAATAATGGATGGGCGACTTAAGTCTTCATATTTTCGTTTCAACGATTTGCTACCTGTTGGTTTACTCACGCAGGCTAAAACAGATGTGCTTGTTGGCTGAGATGTCAATGATGCCGTGGAGGTTATGGTTCTGCTAAAATTTTTAGTCTACTACTTAAAAGGCGACAACAGCTTATTGTTATTGTAAAGTTCCTCCCCTTTTCCTTCATTCATTCCCCCTGATCTCTTGTTATCAGTATTTGAGCTGATAACACCTGTAAATCGCTTAACTTATTCATGAAGCTTCTTCACTTTGGACAAGTAGATTCTCTTCCTGTCCTCTCATTAATGTTCTGGAAGTTCCTCTTGCAATCTTGTCTCATGTTCTGAAATTGGATCAATGTTTTGTATGAATATCCTGGCGGCTATAGATTATGAAGCACCAATACTCTCCAAAAGCCTTCCTATCGTGTTAGACACCCCGACATGTATCCGATACTCAATCAACATGTGTCGAAAATACTCAATCAACATGATGCTTGAGTCTGGAATTCTAATATGTGAGTTTGGAATGTTAATAGATAATTTTGACGTGCATAGAATTAATTTTAAATTTTTTTAATAAATGAGTGGTAAAAAATAAAAAGATAAAGGGGAAAAGAGATCAATTTAGGTTTTTCTTTTGCTCTTTTGACTTTCACTTTTCGTAACGCACAATTCATCTCTTTAAGTTTGTCTTTTCTATTTTTTTCAATACGTGAATCTAGAATATGGATTGATTTTTTCCCTGTTAAGTTTTATGGATTATTGGAATAAAATTGAATTTGTCAAATTGAAAAAATGAATAATATTAATAAATGGTAGGTTAATGTTTTTATTGTAAATTCATTCTAGGTTATATTTTATTATTTATTTATTTATTTGTAAATTTGAATTAAATTAATTTGATTGAAATAATCATAAAAATAATAATTTATTGAGTGTGTATATATATATATATAAATGAATATTTAGGCTATTTAGGCTAAATAGCCTATATATAAATACATATATAATATATAATGTGTTCTAACGGGTTGGAATTCTTGATTTTTTGATAAATAATATGTTGGTATGTCGTGTCATGTCGTGTGTCAATACCAATGCTATTTAGGCTATAGATGAAACTAAATTTCAGTTGCTGGAGGCTCATAAACAGGTGAAACTAGTAAGGAACGGCTTGACTTTGCTTTTTAATGATGGGTGCTTTAAAACTCCCTAAGGAACGGTTGCTCGGAGGATCGGTAGTCGTCGGATAACAAATCAATACATTTTAGTTGTTCATTGAAAACTTTCCAACCATATGTGTGTTGCCATGGGTTACGTGCACACTCCGTGTTTGGATTCGAAAGCTTTTGTTTGAGGGATCGTAGAAGGGATTATAAAATGATTTGGCCCTTTTGTCTCCTGCCCAAATGAAACAAATTTTAGTTATGGTTCTTTGGTTTCTGCTGGTCGTATCCTTTTTAGCTTTGGGAAGGCGAAAGATAGAAAGTCCAAGAGCTACTCCTCTTCTTCGTTCTTCCAATAAATTTTTTTGCACTGGTGATGATGTGCAAATTTTAACCACAAACGGGCCCATTTGATTACATGTTTTAATTCCGTCCAAATTTTTTTATATTTTTTAATTTCCCTTTTAACATAATTTCCGAAGAAAAACCTAATTGTTTCGAAAGAAATAAAAGGCAGACCAGGGGCTATTGTGGAGATTTCACTGCAAGAAAATGATTTGGATCACTTTCTTTTAGTGAAATAAGCTAATCTATTTAGGCTTTGTTTATTTTGCGAAAAATAATGATTTGGGAAATATTTTCTTAATAATATTTTCCTGTATTTCTTTAAAAAATAAATGAATAAAAATTTTTTATTGTCCATAAAAATATTTAGACATGAATTGTTGTCAATGATGAAAATATTTTTAATCGATTAATTATTTCAAATAATACAAACAATTATTTGTTAAAAATATTTTTTAGATCATTCATTTTTTGGAAATAAATAGAATCTTATTCATAATTGAGTCAATTTTTATGATTAATTTGAAAACTTGTTATTCAAATGAATCTAAAAAAAATGATGTTGTTGGTTCGGAAAACAAATGATTTAAATATAGCCAAGTACATTTTTCAATTTTTTCTACTTCCAGTTTTTGCATTTGGCATCGTGATGCTGATATTTTTGTTTCATTGCCAAAGTGCCCATATACCAATTCATCCATATTTGAAAAATTAAATGGTTAGTATTTTTCTAATTTTACCTTGGGTCAATTCCAAAAAAAACCCCAAACTTTAGGTTTAGTCCCAAATATATCCCGAACTTTTTTTTGTCTCAAGAAAAATCCTAAACTTTAGATTCAGTCCCAAATCTGTCTCGAACTTTTCTTTTGTCTAAAAAAAAAGGGGTCAGAACATTGGGAGTGCCACAATTTTTGTACAGCGTGCAAAAATGTTTTTTTCGCTCACTTAAGTGTCACAAGTTTTTAAAAACGTTCGCTTGAGTGCCACTTCCGATTTGCCCACCGGAAAAGCTGACGTGGCACCGAAAAACAATATTTTAATATATTTTTTATTTTTTATCTTGTTTTTTAGGGCCGACGAGGGCCATTGTTGACCCTCGCCAACTGTTGAACCCTTGCCCAGATTAGGTGAGGGCCCTTCCCCGTTGGGCACGAAGGCCCTAGGTGAGGCCAGCGAGGCCGTCAACAGCCTCACCCGCGGTGGCTACAGCGAAGGCCAGGTGGCCCTTGCCCAGATCTAGCTCGTAAAGGCCCCGAGCAAGGCTTCAACGGCCTTTGGCAGCCGTGGGGAGGCCGTGATGGCCTCACCTAAGGCCTTTGCGGCTAACGGCTAGGGGCCCTTGCCCACGGGCGGGGTTCCGCAACCGATGTGGGTCAACGGTGGCCCTCGCCGGCCCTAAAAAAAAAAGCAAAAAAAAAGCAAAAAAATTAATAATTTTTTTAAAAATATTAAAATATAGTTCACGGGCGGCAATATCAGTATTCCAGCAGTCATGTCAGCTTTTCCAGCGGAGTGGCACTCAAGTGAACGTTTTTTAAAACTTGTGGTACTTAAGTGAGCGAAAAAAAAATTTTGGTAGCAAAGTAAATTCTATATGAAAGTTGTGGAACTCCTAGCATCCTAACCCCCAGAAAAAACTTTAAACTTTAATTTTAGTCCCAAATATACCATGAATTTTGTTTTGTCTAAAAAAAAAAAGTCAATATCATGAAAAATACACATGACAAATTTGCCCAAAATTAATTTTTTGACCACCGAAACAAATTATCATCTATTATTTTTTGTTAAATTTTACTGTCAAATTGCTAAATTAAATAACATGTCGCAATTAATGGGTATACTATTTGGGGTTTTACCCTCCGTTTGTACTAAAAAAATCATCAATTTTTGATCTGTTCTCAAATATACCCCAAGGCCTAGTCCCAACTTAACATGGCATTTCTACATAAATAATAAATACACATAAGCAAGATGTCATAGAAAATTATTTTCAAAATAAAACCATTTTAGGACATAAAAAAATTAGAGATTACTAATACGGCTTTTGGATAGAGGCTAATGAGGGCAAATTTAGGATTAGAGTAAAATTTGATGATTTTCTTTTTGACAAAAGAATTGGGATAAATTTGGGAATGGACTAAGAGTTTGGGGTTTTTTATGAGACAAAAGAAAAGCTTGGGGCAAATTTGAGACTAAACCTAAAGTTTAAGATTTTTTTGAGACAAAGAAAAGTTTGGGGCAGATTTTGAGTTTTTTTTTTTTTTGGAATTAACCCATTTTACCTTTAAGTTACTATGGGAATAATGGTATGTTGTGAGCCACAGATTTTTAAATGAATAGATCACACAATAATTTTTAGTTATTTATTTATTTTTGGCTCAAGTTGTTGATCTCAAAATAATCATAAAAGCATTTCTTAATAGAAGTAACTGTGATTACGTTCACGTTAATATATAAAAAACAAAAAAGAAAAACAAAAGAGTTGTCTGAGCATCAATTCATACGCTAGATATAGATCAGAGCGAATGGCTCTTCAACTTCTCTCTTTCCAGAGGGTGATCTAAGACGGTATGGATGGACCATCCATCACTTTTATTTTTCTGTAAGACTGCTGCCACCATGGTGAAAAATGGCAAAAATCACTAGAAAGGCTATATTGAAAATCAAGGGAAAATGAAGATAAAAGCGAGGCCATCGCTTTTTGTAATTAGTAAAAACCATTGCCGTTCATGTCATGAACGTTGGTGTATTTTCGCTTTGCTTTTTTATGTATCGAGACGTTGTACTAAAAGACATACTCCGTAGATCCATGGGACCCTCTTCAGGTCTTGAGGGAGTTGAAGGCGTCGCACCTGCGCCTCACCTCTCCCTTCCTCCCCGTCTTCACCTGGTACACGCTCACCTTCTCCATGGCGCGGGCGAACGCCTGGAAGAATGCCGTCTGGTTCGCCGCGTACAGGTCCACGTACGGCTTCGTCCTCTTGTCCACCGTCATCGCTTGGTCCGACGCCAGCAGCCCCAGACCTCTCTGGATGTTCCGGTAGTACATGTTGTCGAACTTGTTCGGCGTCATCACGTCGTTGTACGCCGACATGGTTGGATCCTTGGTGTAGTTCTCGCACAGCTTCCGCAGCCCTTCCGCGTACTTGGGGTAGAGCGCGGGGTCGGTGGCCGATTTCTTGCTGAAATTGTACAGCCTCTGGCTGAATTCCTTGCAGTGCGTGAAGCCGATGGTGTGCGCCCCCACCAGGGCCACCATCTCTTGCGTGCTGAGCCCCCGCGACCGGAACATCTCGATGATCTGAGTCAGGGGCATCGACGGCTTCGCCAGGGCGGCCTCGGCCTTGGTCGCTTTTGAGACGAACCCGTCCTTTCGGCCCAAGCGGACGTTGTAGTAGGGGCCGCCGACCATGGTCACGAGGTCACGGGCTGCGAGGGCGAGGATGTCCGCGCACGACACGATGCCGGGGCATTCGAGCTCGAGAGCAGTCTTGGCGCGCGTGATGACTTCGAAACCGTCGCCGGGGAGGGAGAGGTTGATCTCGGCATCGCGCTCGGCGGTGTTGAAGACGTTGGAGGAGATGAGGATGGAGCCGTCGCAACCATTCACCTGTCGTGATATTCAGTTTCACCAAAGTTCAATACCAATCGAATACGTACATCAATCTAATCTCCTCAATCAAGATGGATCTAAATTGGACCGGAAGGCCCAGAAAACCTCAACACGTCAGCCCGACACGATGCTAACGCAATCAGATCGACGTACACTCGTCGACGCTGTTTTTGCAAATTAGTCTTGTATACGTTAAACACGAGAGGAGATTCATTAGCTCCGATTTTACCATGCAATCATGGAAGAAGAGGCGGAGGGTGGCGGCGGCGGTGGAGGAGGAGGCGATCTGCTTGTCGGTGATGACCTGCCGGACGGTGTCTTGGAGGCGGGGGCACGTCTTCTTGTAGTAGTCGAGGGTGAGCTTGGATTCGGAGGTTGCGATGTTGAAGAGGAGAAGGAAGGAGAGGAGGAGGTGAAAGGGCGTCATTTCTTTCTGCTCTGTTCACACACAAACACACACACAGAGAATGTAAATATTGGATGGAGGTGGCGAACGCAAAGAGGAAAACTTCTTTTTTTTTGTTGCATGGGGGTTGATTGTAGAGGTTGCATGCATTGTGGAAGAGAGTGATTGAAGGAGGGAAGGAGAGAGATTTGTGTTCAACGGAGGTTAGTTAGGGAGGGGCGTTTGTCTGTTAGAATCACTAAATAGAAACAAATACGAGAGAAGAAGGATCCTCTCCATTTTTAGACAATTTTAAAATGAATTAACGAGCGTTTTCCATTTTTATTTCCTTTCATTTTTTCTTTTTTCTTGCCTCGAATAAAAAGAGCTTTTACATCGGAGGATTTGGGTCTCTAGAACCTTGTGATTATTTTTGCAAAATGTAGGTCTATTCATGATAATATGAAATAACTGGATTTAGTGAAGGGGCCATTAATTGGATCAGGTCGTGTCGAGAGGGGTTCGAACCCAAACCAATCCATTTATTTGCAATGCAATGCAAATTTTATGATCCATAATCTATATGATCTATATTACCAAAAAATATCCATGATTAAATATAACCTGCAAAACATGTACCCACTTATTTGACTCACTTTAAACTCTTCATGCATATATGTTACTCAAATAAATAAAAACTCATAGTAAATTAAAAAAAGGTAAGTTATCACATTGAAAATGTTAGTAAAAATGTCACTAACCCATTTCGCGTTAGTAAACCCTAACAGGCAAGAAAAGCATTACGCAGCCCAATAAGAATGAGTCAAAATATGGGCACGAGTTGTACCCATTTAGAGCTAACTCTAATTGGGCTTTGTTTTTTTTATGTTTTTGTTTTCAATCCTTTGGTCGGGCCATTGTAATAAACCAACTGGAAAGGTGCGTCCGCTCCCTTCTTTGTCCAAACCGCTAATCTCCCTCAAAACCAGACCAAACAAGATTTCATTTGCTTTCAGCTTTGCGAAATTGGCGTATGGGGACCTCGCCTTCTCGATCTCCGACGAGGAGGACATGACGGTGGTGGACGCTCCGTCGAGGAGGTCGCTCTCACTGCCCCTCTCTTTGTCGACGTCCACACTCTTCACATCGTCCTTTAGCATCCTCATGGCCCCCCTACCCAGTTGGCGGCAGGGGTGGCGCTAGCAGAGCCATTGTACTTTCTCTTCTTACTTTGCTTCTACTTCATTGCTTCCATTTCTAATCTTCCGAGCTTCTTCGGGTGCATTTGATTCGGCATTTTGAAAGCCCCTTGGGGAAAATTTAAGTAATTTGGCAAACATTGCTAAAGGGTTTTGAGAGGAAAACTAGTATTAGGAATGCTGAAAGCTCAAAGCAAGTGTGTGCAAGCCGTGTTCCTCATGACCACCTATCGAAACCCTTATTTACTTTTCCTAGTAAACCCTTATGAATTCGAGCTCGTGGTTCTTACTTTCGTTTTCTGCCAAACTGTCGGACGAGGTGGCAGCCCCAGAGCCGCAGGAGGAGGAGGAGGAGAGCCGCTTCGATCTCGCCGGAGCGTTGAAGACGATGAGTGGCGGGGGAGTGAAAAGGGACCGTAAAAGGCAAATGGGTTCAGGTTGGGTTTGGCCTTAAGACCCATCAAGACCCATTAAAAATTGGACTTTGTTTTAGTAGACTCATTTTGACGTATGTGTTAAATTTTTGAGTTAATTCTGCAAAAAAAACTTTAAATTGATATATTTATAATAAATTAATTATCACGTGTTATTGAACTTAACAATTTGATTTGGCAATTGATGGTAAAATTTAACTAAAGAAGATAAAATTGTCACAAGTTTATCGGTTTAGGATTTTGCTAGTCAAAAAAATTAATTTGAGGCAAATTTATCATAGATGTACCAACTTAGATTTTTCGTGAAATTAACCCTAAATTTTAAATAATCCATATTCCACCTAGCACAATAAATATGAATTCAAATAAGGGTCAATGACCCATTTCACCACCCCTAATATGTAGCCATGCCTCTTTTAACTACAGAGGAATCTCATTCTAAGAGGAAGCATCAATGTTAGGTGAATGATGGCTTATCTAAAATAAAGGTGAATGAGATTTCTTATTCTATTTTCCCTCAATTGGGACCTGAGTAAGTCCTTAAATTGTTTCATCTGAACTCTGAGACGTAAAACACGGGGTATTCTCATCATGTTAAGGAAGAAAAATATAAAAGTGAACGAGGTTCCTTATTCTATTCTCCCTCAATTATTGAATTGCATGATCTCAAGGCTCTGTTTGGAAATTAGGAAGGGGTGCAAAAAATGGGTAGAAATTCTTGAAAATTTTCCTTCCATCTCCTTTCCACAAAATTAAAAAAGAAAAATGTGACAATTGCATTGAAGGCCAAACAGAATTTCTTTTAGAACACTTCAAGCAACCCTCTTCGACTTTCGAGCGCATTCATCTCCTTTTTGTCCTGGTTCTAGAGTGGAACGAACGAGAAAACTATCTTTCCATTTCGAAAGGCTATAATCCGACAAAGTATTGCCGGCAGTTTGACACCGTAAAACCACCGTGTGTGGAAACCTTTCATCACATGTTTTTTTTTTTTTTTGGTAAACCTTTCGTCACATGTTGTTCAGCCCTTAGAACAAAAACTTGGGGTGTTACCGGTCTAAGTTCAAGCGAATCTCGTACGAGATTTGATTGGTACTATGATCTAGACGTTAGCCTCGATCACAAGTTTCGTCGAGATGCAAAATAATTTGGTTCATTAATACGAACTGAAAAAGTCTAAGCCTTTACGTCAAATGCATCTCGAGAAATTCACTAAATCATATTGAAGGGTGTGAATTGAAATTTTGTCAGCTCAGCTGCTGAGCCGACGTAATACTTGGCTTAAATCAGATGCTAGAGTTGTTATATAGAGCTATCAAAAGATGTAGAATATGAAATTACAAAATTTCATTAAAAGTGAGTATATGTTTCGACAAGCCAAATAAGTGCATTCAAATTTCAATTAAAATATCTAATTGATGCATAATTTTGTTGATTAATTTTGCATATGAATCTTAATGGGGAAAATTGTCCAAAATTTTTAAACATATTGTATGGCGAATAATTTAATCTTAAACTTTTCAATTTTAAACCACATGAAAATTTCCTAATTTAGTTGTAAATATTTTAGTTGTATTAATTTAGTTCTAAACCTCTTAATAATTTGTGAATATTACTGACGTTGCAATTTAATTAGCATTGATGGTTTTATGTGACAAGATCAACACTCACGTGAATAAATTTTTTCAATTTTCTGAAGTTTTCTCTTTTTTTCTCTTTTTTGTTTTGCTAGCCATCATCGGGCATCGTCGATGGCCGAGGGCCTAAGGTGACAATAGGGCTAGGGTCCCCCTTGCTAGCCTAGGTGCAGGTGACCCTCGTCGAGGTCGGCGAGGGCCGTCCTTGTCGAAACTGGTGATGGATCAAGCAAGAGTTGCCCTCGCTAGACTTTTCGAGGGGGACCCTTTGTCCAAGGGAGGGTTGCTATCACTTGAGTTGGCGGAGGGAAAAGGGAAACAAGAAAAAGAAAATTGAAAAATTGTCTACATTAACATTTATCATACCACGTATAATGGCTGGTGCAAATTATATATTAGCAATTTATAATCAAATTGGCTAGGTTATAATCAAATTGACAAATTATTAAAATGTCTAGAACTAAAATAGCACAATCGAGATTTATAATTAAGTTAGCAATTGTACATTTTTTTTATATATTTTTTATCGGTCTTACTCTATTTCTGTTCTAAGTCTTACTTTTAGATTTTTGCCCTGCTTTTTTTTGTAGAGTGGGGGTCGAAATCCATAGCTGAAGCTAAATTATTGTCACTCCAAACTCTCTTGAGAAAGTGTGGATTCGAATTATCTACCCTTCTTCTTACATGAGAAGGAAATGAGCCGTCGTATGTTAGGTTTAGAACTTTTTAAATAATTTTCTCAATTTTAATTTCTACTGGGCCCCACCAATATTCAACAAGCATTCATCTTGGTGGAAACTTCGGCGCCGATAGGATGCTCCGGTGGCCACGCAACGACAACGCGTTCGCTGCATTTTTGTGGCTGTGCTAAGTCCCTTCAAGGGCAATCTATCTAGTACTCAATGTTGATGTAGAGAAAGACAACGCCTCATCTTCCAACAACATTATCGAGTCCTTTTCACACTTCATATTCGCAATTCTCAATTTTCGTCGGCTCATATTAAAATCCATTTAAAACCTCTTATGCTTGTCGGACATGACATGTCTTGTACCCGAATTTGGATTTATTTTCATGAATTTCTTGATTCGACCCAAGTCAGGTTATGAATTGTATTTGATCGTGCCGACTCTAACAACGTCAGATGTGAGATTTTTTAGGATTTGGCATTCTGCGCGACGTTAACATACTTTGACAACTTGAATCGTGATAAAGTTCGAGAGTGACTGGCCGGGCATATTGAATCGTGATGGCTCCATATGCAACCGAAAGAGAAGCATGACCATCACCCGAGCAAGGTAAATAATCAAGAGGTTTTTTTCCTTGGGGGGGAGGGGGGATGAAATTAAAAAAAAAATCCAAATATGCAAATATGTCCACATCGAAGACTTTTCAATTTGTACTCGTAGGGACCTTATAGTAAAAGTACTGTTTCCCTAGAAAAGTTCGTAGCACTCTATACTCAAGAACATTGTCACGTCTTATCAAAAAAAATTGTTAGAAAAGTCAAAAACATATTATATTGATATTGATTTAGTCCTAAAAACTTTAATTCAGTGTCAATTCAATTCTTTTGGCTAGTTTTATTTGGATATTGTTGATATGGATGTGACTGGCTTATGTGGATAATTTTTAATTATATTTTTTGAATTTTTAATTATTTTTCTGATTTTCTTTCTTTCTTTAGCCGGTGATTGACCACTGACCATGGTTTGATTGCACTCACTTGGTCGGGACTCGCTGTTGCTCGCCACAAGCGAGGGCCGGTCTCCCCAAATTTAGCAAGGGTCGACCTCGCCTAGGTTGGGTCGACCTTGTTGAGCCTTGCTTGTGGTAGGTGGTGGCGAACCTTGCCCAGCCATGGCTGATGGCTGGTTTTCTAGTCACCGACTAAATGAAGGAAGAATAAGGAGAAAAGGAAAAAGAAAAAAATTGTAAAAATAATAAAAAATTATTAAAATTTATTCACGTTCATGTCAACGGTGCCATGTAGGTCAACTGGCACTATCTAATGTCCATGTCAATAATATTTAATCAAAATTAGTCAAAATAACTAAAATGATATTAAATCAATATTTTTAAAATTAAATTGATATTAATATAATAAATTTAAGACTTTTTAATTACTTTTTTCCGTCTGGCAGATATCATTGATTAATGTAGGAACTATAAATGGTGCGCATGATATTCACGTGCATATATATATGTGTGTGTATGTGCGTGCGTGCGTGTATGGCGTGCCCTAAAATTGTGGGTACTAACTTTGGGAAAATGCTTTGAGATATTACATCAGCTATAGAAAATAATGGCTTCGGTCTCGTTGCTTCGTTCTCGTCCACTCATTAAATTAGCCGAATTCGTACATGGGGACGTGACCGACTGTTGGTGTGTGAGATGACGTTTCTAATTCACAATGGCCGTCTTGTCAGCATCCATCAATGACATTACTCTTATTTTAAACAATTATAGCAATTTGTATGTGAATCCTGTTGTAATTATAGTCGTAATTATAGGTTTTAGACGTCTCTTCAGTTCACATGTAACCGTGTTTCTTCGGGTCTTGTTCTAATTATTGCAATTATGGATTTAATATCATTATTATTCAGGGTTCATAGCCCAACTGATGTAAGCATAATCAACTATTCAATTCATGTCTTTTTGTATTTTTGCAGTTGTTTCCCTTGTCTATAAATAGACATACTCTTTAGTTAAAAAAAAAACTCCTTAGAACATTTTTCTAGTTTTCTTCTAATTTTGAAAAGTATTCAATAGAGTCATACTCGTATAATATTAATACAAAAATGTTTGAAGTGTTGTATCTTGAAAAATATAGTTCGTGAACCTGTTTAAGGAAATTCAGTTAACTGTACCTCACATCTTATTTATTTTATTATTATTTTCTCAAAAATATTAATTTTCTGATTCCAACGAATAGTGTTGAGTGTTTTTCTCTGATACGTAATTATTTTTCTAACAAATCCTTGTGTGAATACATGTGCATTATGAAAAGTTCCAGGGTCGATAAAGAAAAAAGGTCAATGTGCGTGTGCCACAAGAACTGCAGAAGGTAAAAATGGCGAAAGGAAAGCTCACTACAAACAAGCTATAAGCTCCCATCGATCTTTGTGCAGGTCTGTTGAACGTAAAATAATATAGATATTTCCACGTTTGGTATTGTTGGTATAATAGCCTTTTCTATAATTGTCCTTATAAAGAAGTGGGGGCTAATTACAAATTATTTGCAAATGCCTAACTACCTGAAAGGCAAGTGATGCCTAAAATATTATTTGACATCTTAAATCACTATGCCAACCCCCATAGGTATGTCGAAGATCACGCCTAGAGATAATCAGTTCCCTGTCCGGTCTGATTGATCGAACTCGTGGGGTCAACTCCCTATTTCTAGAATAAGGAATCGGATCGATTAATCGTGGGACCGAATAAGAATCGGATTGATTGGTCGTGGGATTGGACTAGATCAATTAATTTAATCCGATTCCTGAACAATCCAATAGAACTAGTAAATGGTGATGCACCAGTTTCCCCTCATTTAAAATCAAACATTTACTCTTTACCAGCAAAAAGATAAAAAAAAATGCTTTTAAAATTATTTGAGCATCACACCCTTGACATCACCACGCTTGATCTTAGCCAAAAGTTGAGTTAATTCCAAAAAAAACCCAAACTTTAGGTCTAGTCCCAAATATACCCCCAACTTTTTTTTTTTCTCAAGAAAAACCCCAAACTTTAAGTTTAGTCCCAAATCTGCCCGAACTTTTCTTTTGTCTCAAAAAAACCCTAAACTTTAATTTTAATCCCAAATCTACCCCGAATTTGGTTTTGTCTAAAAAAAAAAGAGTCAATATCATGAAAAATCCCAAATTGGTACATATATGACAAATTTACCCAAAATTAATTTTTTGATCACCAAAACAAATTACCATATATTAGTTTTTGTTAAAATTTATTGTCAAATTGCTAAATTAAATAACGCGTCGCAATTTACGGGTATACTAATTTGGGGTTTTACCCACCATTTGTACTAAAAAAATCATCAATTTTTGACATATTCTCAAATATACCCCATGGTCTAGTCCCAACTTAATATGGCATTTCCACATAGATAATAAATACAAATAAGCAATATGTCATAGAAAATTATTTTCAAAGTAAAACCATTTTAGGACATAAAAAATTAGGGATTACTAATACGGCTTTTGGACAAAGACTAACGAGGGCAAATTTAGGATTAAAGTAAATTTTGATGATTTTCTTTTTGACAAAAAAAAAAGGGATAGATTTGGGAATAGGCTAGAGTTTGGGGTTTTTTCCGAGAGACAAAAGAAAAGTTTGGGGCAGATTTGAGACTAAACCTAAAAAAAAAAAAAAAGTTTAGGCGATTTGGGACTAAACCAAAGTTTGAGGTTTTTCGAGTTCGGGGTATATTTGGAATTTAGGCCAAAAAATTTGGAATTGGCCGAGAAAGTCATGTTTTGGCAGGCGCATGGGTTTAACCATTACCTATTCACGTACGCTATTTCCGCACGCGTGCACGCGTGTATGCACGCGTGTATAAGGGTGCGATTCCCGTACATGTTTTTTTTCTGGATTGAAGCTGGGACACCGGATACTCCATGCCAACAACGACGTTCGGCAAAGAATCACCCAGAAAGAATTACCGCAATTCGGCTAAGATGGATGGATGGATGGAGGGATGAAAAGTCACGCCGCACGATCCAAAACAAGGTCAATTCCTATTTCCACCAACTTTGCCGAAAGGAGAAGGAGGAGAAGAAGAAGATGCCTCGAAACATCCGCCGAAAAAGTCCGACCAGAAGCGGGAACACCACGGCATTCGGGGTCATTCCCGCACGTGGTCCACGCGACTAACGTGCAACACCTGCGCGTACGTTCGGTCAAAACACGTGACTATTTGTGTTACTAGAACTCGTGCGAGCGTAGCGACACCCCGAATTGGCAAAAACATCATGGCCGAGTTGGGGGGTACAGGTTCGATGGAATTGCAATCGGCGGTGGTGTTGAGATCCGATATGAATTCCATGTGATCGTCGATTTCGATAGGTCCGGTTCTTTTAAGTATTGGTTCAGCTAGAATTAATGTCTCTCAAATAGTTCCTACCTCAACCAGGTTTTTTACTAGTCATCAAGATCCAAAATTCGATGGTTTCTAGAAAGAAAAAAGAAGAGGGGATGTTGTAAAGCAGACAGAAATTTTAAATATTTTAAGAGGAGGAATAGAGAGAAGATTTTGAAACCATTTCTAATTTTTCTTACTCCAAGACAAAGAATTAATCTTGGCAACACGAAAGTAGAGAGAAACTACTCATGATAAAAAAAGAAAAAATAACAATATAAAATCAATTTGCATGTTAAAAAGGGGTCGCTATTGCGGGTCATGCGAATTATGAAAAAAGAAGAGGGGATGTTGTAAAGCAGATAGAAATTTTAAATATTTTAAGAGGAGGAATAGAGAGAAGATTTTGAAACCATTTCTAATTTTTCTTACTCCAAGACAAAGAATTAATTTTGGCGACACGAAAGCAGAGAGAAACTACTCATGGTCAAAAAAGAAAAAGCACTAGTATAAAATTAATTTGCATATTAAAAATGGGTCACTACCGCAGATTGCACGAATTATGAAAAAAGAAGAGGGGATGTCATAACCAGACGGAAATTTTAAATATTTTAAGAGGAGGAATAGAGAGAAGATTTTGAAACCATCTCTAATTTTTCTTACTCTAGGACAAAGAATTAATCTCGGCGACACGAAAGCAGAGAGAAACTACTCATGGTAAAAAAAAAAGAAAAAGCAGATCAATTTGCATGTTAAAAAGGGGTCGTTCTCGCGGGTCGCGCGAATTATGATATTACTTACTTAAAACGTGTCACACGGAGTAAAAGAGAGAGAAAAATAAAAAGGAAGAATTCGACACGTCATTGGTGGGTTTTTTGGCGTAACACATGGTGCGCACGTTGGATGAATATGTCAAGTTTGTATTTTTATAAATGTGGGAAGTACGCATAGACGAAGGGCCGAAGAAAAGCAAAGCAAAGCACTTCCTTTTCCAACTCAATGGAGACTCCTCAGCTCCTCTTCGTCTTCCTCGCACTCCTCTCCTTTCTCTCGCGCCCTTGCTCCGCCCTTCATGCCTCTGCTCACGAAAGCCAGCTCTTCCCCTCGCTCAACTCTTCTTCTTCTTCTTCTTCTTCTTCTTCTTATTCCGAGTCTTCGTTGAGAGAATATGTGGTTAGGAGGGCCAAGGACGCGAGCCTGTCGGACTGGATGAAGAAGATAAGGAGGGAGATCCACGAGAACCCCGAGCTCGCTCACGAGGAGTTCGAGACCAGCGCGCTCATCCGGCGCGAGCTCGACCGGCTGGGCGTCGCTTACCGGCATCCCCTGGCCCGGACGGGGGTCGTGGCCATGGTCGGGTCGGGGTCCCCGCCTTTCGTCGCCCTCAGGGCCGACATGGACGCCTTGCCTATTCAGGTACGTGATGTCTTGTTTCTTGAAAAAGAAAAAAAGAAGAGAGGAGAAAATGGAGGGTCAACTCACAGAGTCCGGAACGAACATGTAGAGTTGAAGAAAGGAAATTGACGGTGAGCTTTGCAGAGTTCGGATGTCGATGAATGTTCGAGAAGAAAGAATCTAATCATCACTTATCGCCAGACCTGTTTACAAGAAAGCTAATCGAGCCGACAACTTAATTAAACCCAAAGAACCCTACATGCTTCCTTTCTTTTCTTGGAGCGAAGTGAGCCACAGCTTTTCTGTTTCTGTCCACCGTTAGGTAGGACTCGAACAAAGATCGGGTGGCAGTTCAGCCAATTGGACATTGTCATTCCGATTTACTGTTCCTCTCGTCGGCACAAGAAAGCACCTTACGCAACCGATACATCATGCATCGCTGACGATTTGCTCTTAAAAACCACAGCTTGCTTAGGTTTGCATACAATAATTGCAGATTGAGGACTAGTGAAAACTTCTTGCTTATGATTCGTGCTCAGCTAGATGAATCGTCTGGTGACAATTAGAACAACCTCTAACGTTCCCATCTATTTTCACTCAAATTTACCTGATGAAATTGTTTATATTCATCAGGAGTTGGTGGAGTGGGAGCACAAGAGCAAGGTGGATGGGAAAATGCATGCTTGTGGCCATGATGCCCATGTCGCCATGCTCCTTGGAGCTGCCAAGGTATTGCAAGAAGTCCGAGACCATCTGCAGGTAATTTGAGGATCGTAATCATCAACATGACAACATCGATTACTCAAATCGATCGATCGATCATATGATTATTGCTAAATTGGTTTTAAGTGATATGGCGAAGTTTTGGGTGTCTTATTGGGCCGCTTGTTCAGAAACCTAATACCCACTATTAAGTAAAATTAAATCCCAGATTGGCCTAGATGTATCAAGCGGTGATCATGTATCTTCTCGTGCTCATGTGACGTCTACGTAATTCACAGGGGACAGTGGTCCTTATATTCCAGCCGGCTGAAGAGAGCGGCCGAGGCGCCAAGAATATGATCCGAGAAGGCGCCCTCGAGAACGTAGAAGCGATCTTTGGCTTGCACTTGGTCCACAAGTACCCAATTGGGGTTGTCGCATCCCGGCCTGGGGAATTCCTAGCCGGGTGTGGCAGCTTCCAAGCTAGGATCAAGGGGAAAGGGGGTCATGCGGCAATCCCACATCTCTCGATCGACCCTATTTTGGCCGCTTCGACTGCTGTGATCAGCTTGCAGAATATTGTTGCCAGGGAGGTAGACCCTTTGGACTCTCAGGTACTTCCCTCCTTTCCATTTTCTTTATCTCTTATATGCCAGCTTCATGTCAAAGGGATTGAAGATTGAACCGATAGAGCTAATTCGAATTGCATTCGAATTGCACAATTCATTTTGTCACAGAGCAATTTCTTATGCAGGTAGTTTCGGTATCGATGATACAAGGCGGGACGGCATTCAATGTGATCCCCAACACGGCCACGATCAGCGGGACTTTCCGAGCTTTTAGCAAGAAGAGCTTCTATGGTCTAGGGGAAAGAATAGAAGAGGTAACCATATGAACTTCTTGTGCTATACTTAGAGCATATAGACAACTGCCGAGTCTTGAGAAACTTTGGGGCTCTGATGAACTTCTATGGAATCAACAGAGAACCTAACGTGGATTGATCTCGTTTTCTTCGATTGTATGATGAGAAAAAAATCTGCCATTCATATGCTGCTGCTTTCTCTTCACAATGCCAGGTGATAAAAGCGCAGGCGGCAGTACAACGCTGCTCCGCAGAGGTCAACCTTGAGGGCAACGAACACCCCTCGATCCCACCAACCGTGAACGACGAGAGGATCTACAAGCACGTCCACCGTGTCTCGACCGAGATCGTCGGGGCAGAGAACACGGTGCTGTCGCCCAGTTTCACTGGGAGCGAGGATTTCGCCTTCTACTTGGACGAGGTCCCGGGGTCCTTCCTCCTCCTAGGCATCAGGAACGAGAATGTCGGGTCCGTCTACCCTCCGCATAGCCCTTATTACTTTATCGACGAGGATGTGCTCTCGATTGGGGCCGCAATACACGTTGCGTTTGCTCTTTCATACATTTCCGATTCTACAAGAACAGCGAATTCAGTCTGCTAAATGAGCGTTGTCTTGTTCCTACATTAACTTATACATGTTCATTCATACGTTTAACTTTTTGCTTGTTCTTAGCAAGTCTGATGAAAATTTGTCGAGCATGTTTTCGAGAGAATGAGATATCAGTTTCGACCGCGGATTTGCCTTCTTTTGAATCCGAACGCACCAACCATACCAAAGAGGAACGTGATAGTGAACGTACACCTTTGAATTCTTTTCAGTAATGTCGTTCTTTAAACAGACATGTATGCTTGCGTCGCTTGTTAACATCGGCATGTCAATTAAGCTCCTGTAAGCGAAAGTGAGAAGAGGATTTCAGTTTTGCATATGTCAAACAAGTCTCGCCAAGTTCAAATGAAGATCTGATCAACTCGGGAGCAGAACCAAATTCACAGATGACGACGGTTCGCGATCATCGCGGACACAGCACAACAAACCAATGCAGGAAAAGAAATAACGAAGCATCATCTCCATTAATCAGCGAAACCCACAATACGGTCCCATCGCAACATGTCTTTCCGTCAGATCCTCTTCCCGTGCACTAAGAGACAGGCAAAAACGGCCAGCAACACGGCCGCCATCATGGGCGGCAAAGCGGAGGAGCTCGCGCTGTTGTGGTCTGATGGGGAAGGAGCCACGGCTGGAGGGGTCGTATCGTGGTGATGACCATCATGAGCATTGGCAACCGCCAACACCGACGCCCACAAGCAGACGGCCAAAGTCACCATCTTCGCCACCGCCGCCGAAGTAGCCATGATCTCTCTCTTTCTTTCTCCGCCTCTGCTACTGATGTTGAACGAAGAAAGCTGCTCTATATATACTACCGGGTAACTTTAGCCAGCCGTGCTGGATCGGTCTGATGAAGTCAAGGCAGGCGGATGGGCAAGATCGATCGTGCGTACGAACGTTGAGGAGAAAGTACAATAAGAGATTCTGCATCGAGGCCGGCATGAAGCGGGCCTTGAGCTGAATCGTTCCTGGATATGGCAAGGCGATCTGGGTAAATTGACTTTCTTATTATAAAACCGCTTTATCACATGGTGAGACTTGAGAGGACAATGGAGTTTTTTCTTCTTTTTTTGATATGGTAATAGGGGATGCACCGTAGCAAATGAGATACTTTGATGACCATTCATATGCTTAATCAATAATGGCATGTAGGACATGTCATAGTATATTTTGACATTTTGTAATGAATGAACTTATCTTATCTTTCTTATTCGAGGCTCGGATTGACTTATTGAATTTTTGCTTTTTCTTTTGAGACGCTTATAAGCATACAACCCATTAATTCTATTGATAACTCAAAAGTACATCGAGTTTGTAGATCATTGCACATAAGAAGATTATTAACTTGGTTGGGTGAGTGAGAAGTACTAGTAATTGTTAAAGATACAAAGTTGGGTAATTGTTGAATTGATCAAGAAAGCCACGTACATAATATGATGATGTGGTAAACTTATTTTGCAATGTCAGACGTTACAAGATATATAAGAGATTTTCCGCATACCTTATGATTGTGCATATTTGTCTCCCTTGATTATGTGTATCATCGATCTCTCCTGATTAAATGAAATTGATATCGTCATATCTTGTTATCTTAAATAGTTGTCTTGTCGAGTCTATAATTACCATTCTCCATTATGAAGTACTCGGAAATTGTACAAATTCTCTTCCGCATATTCTCATCCTCGAAAATTAGAAGTACGAAATTCCTCGGTCTACTATAACCGAGAAATACAAGCTCTTCAAGAGTCGATTATGCACTTAGGGAAAGTAGGTCCATTACATTATTAAATATAAGATGGTGCCGAAAAGGAATGTCGGGCCAGATCATCTCACCAGTGCTCCCTTATATTGGGCCGCTGCAACTAGATTCCCACCCACGAAACGGCCCAGATCGGAGATTGAGCCGTCGAGCGAAGCCCACCCGAACAGGCCCACAAAAAGAAGCAAACCCGGTTTGACCGAAATTGACCCGCGACCTGGATTCATCGGGTTCGGGTCCGGACTCAACGACGCCTCACCGACTCCGCGAGAAAAAGAGAACACTGCCGAGCCTGCCGCTCTTCTATCCCCTCTCTCTCTCTCTCTCTCTCTCTCTCTCCGCGCGCTGCTCCTCGCCATTTCCAGAAGTCGGAGCATCGGCAAGAGCGTCTTCTTCTTCTTCTTATTCGATGCACCTGTGAATCAGGCTACATGTCCATGGCCTCCACTTCCTCCATCTCTCTCCACTCCCTTCCTAAGGTACTCTCTCTCTCTCTCTCTCTGGTAATCCTGTTTGCTTCTCGCCCATCGGATTCACTGTTCGGCGGCATCTACAGTTAACGCTGCGGGCGAGCGGTCGGGGTCGTGGACCGGAGCACGGGTTCTTCGGCGTGCCGTGCTCGGGCTACTGCGCGCGCGGCGCGCTGCGTGCCCGGATAGGGCCGACTCGCGAAATGAACCGAGGTTCTTCAGGTACGGAGGTTTGGTGATCGTGTCTGCTTCAGCTTCTAGGTCCAGCCGGAGCCGGAGAGCTTATCGGGAGGCTGAGGGGGAGAGTGCTTCGCTGGCCGTTGCGGCTCCCGTGAAGCAGGTCGCGTCCTTTGCTGTTCCCGCCGGAGTTTTTGTCGTCGTGACCTTTGGTATGAAATTTTTAGTGTTCCTGTTGATTTTCCATGTCGAAGACAATAGGAATGATGATTGTCTATGATGAGAAGCTTTTCCTATTTGCAATCGATGAGAGCATGGTTGTTTAAGGTTTGGCGTTGCACCTTCTATAGTTAAGAGCTTGTAAGTCCTTGCTTCAAGTTTGAGATTAGCTGCAGCTATGAGTGTGAAGTTCCATGAGTAAAGGAATTGCGTATAACGGGCATGGTGAGCATGAATTCATTTATATGTCATGAACCTTGATGAATAAGGACTATGCATTTTCACCCTTGCTTTCCTTTACAGGAAAGGAATTGAAAATATTGGCTTAGGTATGTATCTTTTGGGAATCTTTAATGGGGACAAAACCTATTTTTGGGTTTAAAATATCGGAGCGTAACTCTAAAACCTTCTACTGTTTCCAAATATCGGGGCAAGAGCTGCCACATTCCATTAGACAGATCCATCCTTGCTGAATTGGGAGAAAATGTGCCAATATGGGTGGCATGCGGACTGAGAATATGGTTTGATTTGTGTTGTCTGGGAGAGAAGGGTGGTGAGGAAATCCGTCTCATGTAGGGAATTCATTGGGAAGTAGTGGAAGATGGAAAATAGAATTATCTATTCTTGAAAGCAATTTAGGGATAGCTAGCCCCAGGGAATGCAAACAAATGAAGTTTCAGTATGACGTCGCCTACAACAACTGAATTCTGTGATTTAGTACTTCCAGCAAAGTGACAAAAACAGGAAAAGTTCTGTACACTTTAATAAGTTTGATCAACTTTGTAATTTTGAAGTCTATTTGGATTTATTAGTCGCATAATCATGATTATATCCTTTACTAGCATTCACCTTGTAAAATAAAATCTACATTTGTTTGGAGTTTTGGTTAGAGAAGCATTCCATGATTAATGTGTGTAGCTAAAACCATGCATCGCCCTGTTTTAATCTTTTGCATGTTTTGTCTTGTATCTCTGTTGTACTAATTAATGTCTTCAGCTGACAGTTTTATGGAAGCTGGTGGAAAAACTTATGATGCCAAAGCGGGGGACGCCTTCAAAAATTGAAAATAAATCTCCTACCCAGGGAATGCAATGGTCCTTTGCTGCAGGCACAAATCTCTTATCTAACCTCAATGCAAAGATTGAAAGACAGTCAAAGGTGAAGATCAATGAGTTTGCTAAGGAACTTAGGTCATTCAGTAGCGTTGACATGTCAGGTACGCTGTTGGGGTCATTCTGAAGAAGGAAATAGGTTGCTGATAACATACTGCATATCTATTGCTGAACTTTGATGTAACCCTGTCAAAGATCTACATATCTATTGCAAACTTGAGTGTTTTCAATCAATCAACTGAAGTGCTATTTCCGGATATTGACTTACTGCAAGCTTGGTAGATTTCTTATAATCTGTCAGATTTCCCCCTGTTTTTCCCATTGTTCATGCATATTTTGATTTTTTTTTCTTCACAACTGGCTTCACATCATCTGCCTGTGGCTTTTTATCATATTTTGAACATTTAATAACCATTTTTTGTGATCAAACTTGCTTGGTCAGGTCGTAACTTCGGAGATGAAGGATTATTTTTTCTGGCAGAGAGTTTGGGTTACAATCAGGTAATTTGAGTAAGCCACTAGTATATCTTTCAGATGTTCTGATGAGAGTTATTGACTTTGGCGTGTTAATGTTAAACCATGCCTCTATATGCACCTTAGTTTATGATTCCGTAAGGGATAAATTGGCATCTTCACCTAATTTACCTCCCTAGAGACAAACATCTCCTTGGAGATGTCTAGTGGATGGATATTGAGGGTAGTTTTCTTTTTCTTCTAACGGAAACATAGACAAACTGACCCCAATTTTAAAGTTCAAAGTTGCGTGGTAGTTATTCTCCTGATGCGGATATATAGGATCCTTCAAAAAGTAATATCATGATCTCCAACGGAGTTAATTGAGGATGTCAATGTATCTTCTACATTGAGAAGGTCCTGAGTCTTAGGGTTGATTGACTCTTGCGTAAGTAGTTGAATGTGCATATAATAACTGGAACATGATATCGCCCTGTATTTATCAGACTGCAGAGGAAGTAAGTTTTGCTGCCAATGGAATTACAGCCGCTGGAATAAAGGCCTTCGATGGCGTTCTTCAATCAAATATTGTTTTAAAGACTCTTGATCTATCTGGAAATCCAATTGGAGATGAAGGAGTGAAGGTCAGTCCTGGTTTCATGTTTCTCCCTAAAATGTCAGAATCATCCCTAGTTATATATTTTCCTAGCTTCCAAAACTGTTCCCTGTAGTTATTTTTGAACTCCTCGTGGTTTATACGCATAATATTGCTAAAATTCTTCTTTCTTGATTTGGAGACGCTTGTGTCAGTTACTGATCAATCTTGTTAGGATAAATTTTCTGGGTCATCTTAGAGTTAGGGCTAGACCCATCAAAATGGGTCATAAACCCATTTCTTAACCTATACGTGTGTTAAATAGGTTATAAATGGGTTAGTTATATCGAGTAAATGGGTCATAATTGGGTTTAAACACAATATGAGGGGCAAATGGGTTCAAACACAATGTAATCGTTAAATGGATCATAAATGGGTTATAAATGGGTCATAAATGGGGTTACAGCTTATTTAGACCCAACCCATTTATATGACTCTCTTTTCCTCTCTCTCTCGCCTTCACTCGATCTCGCACACTCACCCAGTTTGGCCATGAGTTTTCATGCATTGGGCTAGATATGGAAGTATTTTAGTAATATAAGTCGGGTTAGGTATGAGTTACTAGATTTATATTATGTGGAACTGGGTCTATTTGGGTCGGACCATTTATGACTAGATCCAAACCCAACCCAACATACCTGTCTGACGGGTCTAGTTGGGGCATATGCATTCTAATCTGCCAATATGTTTATGGTGCTTGGAGAGTTCCTATCCTTTGCCATACCTGACTTTGAAGAAACTATCTGCAAGAGTTCCCGATGGATCAATTTTAGTGTGTCTATTATTCGATTTTGGCTTATTTTTGCTAATAACAATGCGGTTGTTCACATCAGTGCTCTAGTACATGTGTTTCTTTGCCCCATATTATTTGAACTTTCTTGTTTTCGGAACAGCTCTTTAGTGACACGTTCTTGTTGACAGAGTCTGTGTGATGTATTGGTGAATAATACGGGTATCCAAAAGCTCCTACTGAACAGTACTGATTTGGGGGATGAGGTAATCTTTGTCTTGACTGCAATATGTTCACCAAGCACTAAATTCTGGATGAAGTTTAAACCTTCCAAACATCATACTTTTTTTGTGCAGGGAGCTAAGGCTATTGCAGAGTTGTTGAAGAAAAACTCAACCTTGCGAATTCTTGAACTCAACAACAATATGATTGATTATTCTGTATGTATTTACTTTATCATCTAAGATTTTTAGTCAGTTGTTATTTGTTGGCAACCAAAAGTTTGCCAGACTATTCTGTTTATTGACTGTTCATAATTTATTCGCTGGTGTCAGGGATTTACAAGTCTTGCAGGAGCATTGCTCGAGAATAATACCATACGGAATTTACATCTAAAGTAAGTTAACTTTGGAATGATGGTCCCCAAAAAATTGTACCTAACTGTTTTAAACTGCTTATTGTCTTATCTGCATCAGTTTAAGTTTATCCACAAATCTTAGTCTCTACCGCAAAAATGCACCTGAGTTTGGTTTGCATGTGTGAATTTGCATTTCCACGGTTGGCACATCTTTGATATGCTTCAAGTGGTGGGCTTTTGTTTTACTTCACTGAAGATTTTGAGGGATGATGTATTTTCAGCAACAACTATGGTGGTGCACTTGGGGCCAATGCTTTGGCTAAAGGGCTGGAGGGAAACAAGTCGTTGAGGGTAAACTACTCATTTCTTCCTTTTTGCTTTCTTAAGGATGGACAACTTGAATTTTAGATGGGAGTTCTGTCATGAAAATGTAGTGCATGCTCTTGTCGACAAGTGCTATATCTTTGTATTCATCCGATGTTGTTCGACTTGCTATTCTTCTCCTCAGTTGTAATTCAGTGAATTGCCTTGGGGTCTTGAGAGGAGAAATCGAAAGAGCTGGTTTACTCAGATTGTCTTTGGTGCTGTCCCTTTTATGAATGTCTTGTCAATACGGTGTAAGATGGTAGAACTGACTTATCTATGTATATTGTGCTTACTATGTGGGCTCCTTTTAGACTTGATTGGCCATCTGTACTTTCTTTCCTCCATCCTAAACTCCCAATCAGTGAAGAAGTAAAAGAAAAACCAACCAGTGGAATAAAGATGGACAATGTTTGACTCTTAAGGAGTAAATTTTTTTTTTCATCTCTTGTGATATTGTGTGAAGCTTCAATAATGTCGAAACCCATCAAATAACCCATCAAATGTATTCCTATATGTACGTTTATTTGATTTCTTGTTTTACTTACATTAGTAGATAAAAAATTTACTTACTGGTGCTGCTAGTCCATGTAGATGCTTTAGTTGTACTTGTCTTTAGTTGATCATCTATTTGTTTGGAGATGAATTTTATTGTTGTCTTCTATGTTTAATACAACCATCACATTCCCAACTCTATGCTGTGAGATCATGACTTTGTCAAGATGAAATACTCAGGAACTTCATCTGCATGGTAATTCCATTGGAGACGAAGGAGCCCGTGCTCTAATGTCTGGTTTATCCTCACACAAAGGTTTGCACCTTTGTCATATTGGCTGGTGTTCTGAGCTATGCATTTTGTTTTAGCTTCAAAACTAGCGGTTTCAATTATCACAGATGTCTGTCTACAGGCAAACTTGCTCTTTTAGATATGGGCAACAACTCAATTAGCTCAAAAGGTGCCTTTCATGCTGCTGAATATATCAAGAAAAGCAAGAGCTTGTTGTGGTTGAATCTCTACATGAATGATATAGGTGACGAGGTAACAACAGATTCTTTCTCTAAGTTGTTATCATGCACCCGGTGATCTTTTTGTCAAATGGTCTTTTGCACCTGACGATCTAGTTTAGCATGCTGCTCCCTCAAAAAATTTCACTATGATCATTTCTAGTGTTTTGCTTCTTAGTCAGCATTCAGTTGTCATCTTTGCTTGGAAGTTTGCAATGCTGCGTCATTTAATACTGCTATAAGACTTCCTTTTGTTTTAATTAGCAGAGCTCCTTGAAGATCTATTTCCCGTGCCATTGTTACCAAAGGAGAGAACTAGTTTATTGACATGAATTTGAGTGTTCCTTTTACAAATTCACTTGGAGTAAGTCGTATAATTAGGTGGTGTTAGTATGTGTTCTGTTGTGGTCTGAAGACTCCGAATTTCTGTTTTTTCACTCCTTATCAATTCATTCTGATTAACATCAAGCTTGCCAGGGAGCAGAGAAGATTGCTGATGCTTTGAAGGAAAACCGGACATTAACAACAGTAGACCTGGTAATGAATGAGTGCTATCTTCTCAACTACATGTTCACCGAATTTACCTTCTTAGTTCACCAAATATGGCCTAAGGTTGATAGCAGTAGCTTGTTGACTCAAAATATTGCAGGGGGGAAATAATATCCGTGCAAAGGGAGCTGCAGCCATATCTCGAGTGTTGAAAGACAACAGTGTCATTACAACTGTAATCCCGAAAGCATCTATTATCTTTAAATCTCGATCCCTGATTTTTATGGTTGGACATTTTTTTTTTATCTTACTATGTTCCACTTCTCTCTCCCTCATTTCCGCAGTTGGAACTTGGTTATAATCCTATTGGTCCAGATGGAGCACAGGCTTTGGCTGAAGTACTTAAGTTTCATGGAAATATAAAAACTCTGAAGCTTGGTTGGTGTCAGGTAATTCAGAAGTTCCTAACTTCACCTTACTAATCTGTCCCCAAGGGATCTGAGTATATTGCCTTGCAGATTGGAGCCAAGGGTGCTGAGTCCATAGCAGATATGTTGAGATATAATACTACCATATCCGTTCTGGACTTGCGGGCTAACGGACTAAGAGACGAGGTTAGTTGTCGATGATGATGCCATGTTAGTTGCTTATGTTCAATGCACTTCCTAATTTTGCAGTGCACTCGATTTTGCAGGGTGCAGTTTGCCTCGCTCGAAGCTTAAAAGTGGTTAATGAAGCTTTGACTTCACTTGATTTAGGATTTAATGAAATAAGGGTATTGTGAATGTTACATTTGTGGAGTTTTCATCAAGGATGACATGAATGCTTGTGAATAATATTTATCTTTCTTGTATAGGATGATGGCGCTTTTGCCATTGCCCAAGCACTTAAGACCAATGAAGATGTGGCAGTTTCCGCCTTAAATCTGGCCAGCAACTTGTTTACTAAATTTGGGCAGGTAATAATTCAGACTGTTTTTTCTCTGTGCTTAAATTGCTCATCATGCGCATCCTCATTGCCCTTTGATTGTAATGACTTTAATTTCTTGCAGAGTGCTCTGACAGATGCGAGGGACCATGTTTTGGAGATGAGCGAAAAGGAAATCAACATCTTCTTCTAGACAGGATCCAGTCCATTCACTATAATTCATCTGTTCTGACTATTGTGGGGATTCCCATTCTTTCACTCAATTCTTCTTTCCGCAGTTCTCGTTAAAGAGAAGACCAAAATTCTTCTTGGTTGTAGTGTTTGGGGTCTTTAGACTGACCGAGAGGAGTTAGAGATGGAAAAATTTTGAGTTTTGAGAGATCATAGTTAGCTTCGGGAAATGTAATTTTTTAGTTCAAAGGATATGACAATTGTGTTTTGCAGATAATAACGCCCAAGGATATAATAATAAAATCTTATTCAACAACCCCTCTCCTTTCTCACCGGATCGTTCTACTCGGTCACTCAGTATGCCTGCTGCTACTGATTTACGTTTGATATGTTCTATTTAACGTCGCCTTCAATGTTAAACCTACAGCTCGGTTGTAGTCCGAGATCGCCGCCCTGGATGAAATCCAAGCCAGCTGCGCATGAGCAGGAGGGACGCGGTTGCTGTCATCATGGCGCTATTCAGTTCATTCGATCTGGTCAGCATAAGAGGAGGGTTCCCCACATATCAATGTGAGATCAGGGAAAGGTGCAAGGCGTGGGGAGTAAAACTCGGTCACCTCATGATCAAGGATTCTTCCCATTTACTACAAGCGGCACCAGACCGTGGGCCGTGGAGCGGTTGCGAAGACGGGACATATGGGACTTGGGACCTATCGAAGATATTATTTTTCTGGAAGTGGAGGCGTGAGCTGGCACGTCTTCTTCACGCTTCCCCATGCCTCTGGTGTGTTTTTTCTATGTTTAACTCCTTCCAGCTGGAACGGAGCTGTCTTCTGAATAGATGGCGATGTCCATCCATATTCCCTCCTGACCGTGTCCCGAGTTCAGTGATCGAGCCCCACCTGTGGGGTTCAGAGGATCGGACCGAGGACACTCAGCAGAAATTAAGATGAGGACGGTACACGACACCTCGTCCTTTGCTTGCATTGCAAGTGTCCATGCCCAGTGTCTCCTAATCCAGATTTTGCTTGGCAGATGTTATGGGACGGTCTTCACCATTGGATTGTTTTGGAAGGAGTGATTAGATAGATGTTTGATGATTAGGACAACTACGGTGGAGTACGATTTTGTTTCGTGACGTGATGTGAGGAGTTATGAGTCAAAATCGAAGGCGTTGAGATGGTTCGAAAGAATTTTTACTGATTCCATCTCTAAATGTAGCAACGGAAGGGCTAAAGAAACCTTCACATAGTCAGAAAATCAAGAACTCAAGGCATTCTAAGCCGGAGTTGAAGAGGAAGACCCGGTGGTCAAAAGGCCGTGCAGTGTGAACACTGAAACCCAGAATAAATTTCAAGTAACCCACTGACCCATCTTATAATAATACTCATATATGTACGACGGTCACTAGATATATCTGTTTCTCTTTGCCCCTTGTTGTACGACATTAGAGAGAGAAACAATGGTTCTCTCGTGCGCGCACAGATCCTACCTTACCCTCGCGGTTGCTCGTCACTGGTTATTGTGTCAATTTGCAAAGAGCAGTTTTATGAGAACACGTGATCCGGCAGTGATCTCTTTTTTTAATGACTACATTGCTATGATCAGCACACGAGTTTCAAGGAGAAAAAGGCATGGCAAAAAAAAAACATTACGACAACGTGCTAATACTTTCTTCAGACGGTGGCAGCAAGTGACAATCACCTAACCCCCCAAAAAAAAAAAAAAAAAGAAAAAAAATGAAGAAGAAGCGACCATTCGAAGCTGTCCATGACATTGTGTCATACATAATGCACAATGATGTTGCGAGTAGAAAGGTACAAAGAGCTTCGGATACAAATGGAGGTTGGGAAGGGCGTGCGGAACCGGGTTCGAACCACGGAAAAGCGCAAAGAGATACGGTACAGTGAAATTATGTGGAGTACGTATCATCGTACAATAAAGAAAACAAAGAGAGAAATTGTTTGCCCCATCAAGCTGACAATGCCCCTTTTTGCAACATTTTGCTACGTTATGTTTAGTTTCCTTTTTTAATTAATTTATTTTTTATATATTTTGGAAGACAGAGATTCTGGTCTTCCGGGTCATCCTGTAAATAAGAGCAAGTGGATTGGCTAGTCCTGTAAACTTGCATGCACCGAGGCAAGTACATAAACCCTGGCCTTCACTCTCAAATCCCCACTCGAAAAATCCCAGTTTGCAAGTGTTGGAAGTGTGGAGATACCTGTAGTCATGGCGCTACGCTTCCTTCTTCTAGTCGCGTTCCTGTTCGTCTGCACGATACAAGTAAGAAAAACGCCGTTCCCATCTTTGGAATTCATTCGGGTCGTTTTCCCTTCTTTTGATCTGAGGCTGACAACTTTTATCTTTCTTGAACGAAAAAACTTGCAGGTGTCATCAGATATCGACCTAGAGAACTCTCACGCCCAGGTCCTTTTCTCTCTCCTTTTTAAACCGAACCTTTTTGAACCTCCAACTTACAGCTCAGCCAGCACTTCCAAGCTTTGAAGTTGTACCTGTTGCTGTGACTAAGGTTGTAAGCGTCCTTTTCTTTTTGCAGATTGTGAAGGGAGCTAACAGGAGGCTTTTGCAGACCTTGGGTACGTACTCATCTTCACAAGAGCACTCGATTTACTTTTCAACGAATGAGCATCTTCGCTCATGCAAGCGATTCTTATTTTTCCTCTCGGATGCTCACATAGCATGAGTAGTCAGCACCTCAGCGACCCCCCTCATGTCCCGAAAAAAAAATTCAAGTCTTTCGGTCCAAAAATGCAGGACACGATTATTTCTTCATTTGGGATGGTCTTGATCTGCTAAATTAATATAGATTATAATAGTGACCTAGTCAATTCCTTTGAGACTTGAATCCCGCTAATATAAAGCACGTGTAGTCATTCTTGACTACTTGCGGACCAGAAGAGCAAGAACACGAACTGCGCCGACACTACATCGTCGCATCAGTACAAACGGAAAAAACCGGGATCATTAGGGGAAAAAAAACAGGATCCCATGATTAATAAGGAATAACGTGCGCGGCTTTTTCACTAATAAGCTTCCACCGCTCCAATGTGCAGACTGTGGAGCACTGTGCAAAGAGAGGTGCAGCTTGCACTCGAGGCCCAACGTGTGCGCGAGAGCCTGCGGAACTTGCTGCTTCAGGTGCAAATGCGTTCCTCCGGGGACTTCAGGAAACAGAGAGGTGTGCGGCAAGTGCTACACCGATATGACCACCCACGGCAATCGGACCAAGTGCCCTTAGCTGTTGCCTCCACGGATCGTCTATATATTATTATAATGTTGTGATAGTGGCATTAGTATATATAGTGTGTTGTGTCCTATGCTAATGGGTAAGGAGCACTGCTCAAGACCAACTTTGTAATGTCATCTATTTTCAGTAGAAATGGTGGATGAATGATCTCTACACTACCCTTTGAAAATGCATCCCAAGTCAATTTTCCCTAACTTGACGTGGAGCTTATGACCGCAACATGCGCGAACAGCGCTAAGAATCCAGCTACTGAGAACTGCCCCTAGTCCATTTATTTAAGATTTTTGAAGATTGCAACAAGAGGATTGCAGAAGAGCCTCCATTCCACAATAGGATGTAGACCGCGATTTGCCCGAGTCCAATCTTGGACTGTGTTTCAGCTGAATATCCATCGCTAATGAATTGGCTCACGCAGAATTGTGACCAATATGTCCAATGTGCCTACAGGACTTACCACGGGCAGAAAGGTTGAAGAGCAAACCAGAATTGCTGGGTCAACGAATCAAAGGAGGCAAAGTTTCTCTAGCTTTTCCGACTTCAGGCATCTAATTTAGTAGGGATGAAAACACTACATGTGCCATAATATTTATAATATTTATAGTGTTCATGTCATATTTTTTTTCACTCACTAAAGTGCCACATTTTTTAAAAATCGTTTATTTGAGTGTTATTGATTATTTATCTAGCCGAAAAATCTGATATGGCATTAATTTATTATATAATATCCGATATGACTTGTGGCCAAAATGACATCGGTAAATAAGAAATAATGTCATTTAGAGATTCATTTGAAGAACCCTAATTCAATTTAAGAAAATTAGTGCAAAATTTGTCCAAGTCGACAAAATAGGTGAAGAGCCCTAACTCTGCTTCCAACCAAAAATTGGGGTTCTAGAGCAAGTGAGGGAGAGAGAGGGGGAGAGGGGCATCCGTTGATCAAGAACCCTAATTCAAGAGGAGATTCTCTACACATTTTCTCTTCGGAGTGGCCATCGCCATTTCTTTATTTTGTCCACCAACGGATGTCGGGCTCGGAAGCGCAAGGACAAAGAAGAGAGAGCGATAATGGACGATGGAGGAGAAGCGGTGTCGAAGTCGCCGGACTATGCTTCCAAGCCGAAGCAAATGAAAAATAAATAAAAAACTGTAGTGAGCGATGGAGAGACAGCGGAAAAGCTTTGTCATTTTTTTCTATGGAGTACAATTTCCCGAGAAGTGCCAGTGAGAGAGAGTCTTCCTAAAAAACGCAACGTTTTGTTAACTCTTGCCTCATAGGACAAAAAATTTCTACGTGAAACTTCAATTTTTTTTAATAAAAATTATAGTTGGATTCAAAAATATGATTCAAAAGCTCACATAAATTGCTGGAACAAACGGTGCCACGTGAAAATTATGACATTTTTAATACTCCCGTCTCAATTTAGTAAAATCAATGCTGACATGGGACCCAAGACAGCAATAACCTACCAATACTGTCATATGGTCAGATGAAACAGCTTGAAGCACCCTCCTCGCAGTCCGACCCACATCGTAAGGAACACAAAAAGGAATCTAACTTGAAGCTCCTGCAACTCGTAGCAGATGCTGAGAAATTATGTCCTTTTCCGCTTTCTTGGTCCTCTTCTTAATCTTCGCGTCATTAAGCAGATTTCACGAAAGGAAGCTACACGCCCATCTCATTCAAGCAATATGGTCAGAGTTGTGGCAGAGAGGAGCAATCGAGAACCGCAAATATATTACAATAGAGAGATGACGACAGACATGAAACAGAGACAAAACTGCAATTTATAATCGATTGAACGAAGAAAATTTTAATAATTCAGTGGGCTTACATGCTTTTGATTATATAATCCCTATAAAAGCTATGTTACAATAGGTCTTGACCTTGAAGCAACAATAGCAATGCACACGCTTGCTCCTGCTGTGATCTCCCACCAAAATTTTTTACGCATGTGATATTTCAACTCCAGATGCTCCTGACCTTGATAGACCTGCCAATCAAGCATATGTCAAATCTGAATCAAAAATCCGCTGGGAGAAATAAATCACATTAAACATCAGTTATTGGAATACAAATGCCCAAATTACAAAATTCGAATCGTAACAGCCCAATGGTGGATGCCATTGCATGGAACCACATCGTTTCACCATATACTGTTTTAGGAGGATGGGGTTGAAAATACAGATGCGTAGAATTTCAAGATGTTTACCCCGCTTCTTGAGCTTATTTCTAAAGCTTCTTTTCCTGCTGAAAGCCATTTCCTGTGTCCAAGACAAAATTTAGCCGCGATGCAAAGAGCCCAGGTAACCAAGTGATCCATACAGAGAGTTGAAATTAACAAAAACTTACCAGTGGCTGACCCAGCTTCCCTGCTTGACGAACTGCATCAACAAGATCCCGATTTGATCGAGTATAGAGACTTGTGATCACTCCAAAATGACCAGCTCGAGCAGTACGGCCGACTCTATGCAAAAAATCTACTGCAGAAGTAGCAAAATCTGCCTGAAAAAAAGGGAAAAATTCCACATCAGCAATAGCAGGTACTTAGCAATTTGTCTAAAATTCCTGAGCTAGTACTTCATCAGCATGTACCATAAATAAGAAACAAAGTTAGAAATTAGAACAATTATATAGGTGAAGCAGTCATCTCAGAATCTCAAAAATTGCTTATGAAAATGTTAGTAAAAGTTCAACCAGAAAAGGTGTCAGTGAAACAACACTGTACTACACTATTAGTAGACTATCAGCAGGTGGTGCATGGGAGAAAAAACATACTCATCTGATTTAGGGAGACTAATAGATGATATCTTCCTTCCTGTTTTATAAACTTGGCCAATCACGAAGAATTGATCAAAGGAGAAAAGAGGAAAAAAAGGTGGTTTCACAAATGCACCTGAAGAACGTGTGATACATTTGGAACATCAAGGCCTCGTGCTGCAGCATCGGTGCACACAAGAATTCCACCTCTCTCCCGGAAATAAACTATGGTCTCTGCACGCTGCTCAAGGGAACTATCTTTGTGGTACCGGTAACAATCTATCCCAGCTCTTTCCAGTATATTTGCCACTGCTTCAACAGACTCAACAGTGTTTGCAAATACCATGGTTCGGTTTACACCAGAGCAGTCAGTTGAAGTCTTTGAACCTTTCTTTACAGCTTCTATTAGTGCATCAACCTGTGTATCAACATCAACCTCGATCCACCAGTGCTCCAATCTGAAAAAAAGAAGAGAAACATAGCATCAATATATACTCCAAAGACAAGGCAGGCAATTAACCAAAGCATTGCAAATGTAGCTACCATCTCAGAGATTACACACACACACACACACACCTTATAAGAGGGAATGACATAAGTACAGTGGAATGTCAACAGAATAGAGATTGTAAAAGCATCCTGCCTAAGATGAACAGAATTTTGGCGCTAGATTATATGCCTTAAGTTAACTCAAAACATTTCATGTTTCATGAAAGTGTTCTTGTCATGAATCATTCACCCACTTCTGAAACAGCCCCTGTATACACGTATTATAATTTAAAGCTTGAAATTGTTAAAGATAACAACGTGCTGTCATCGAGCAAATGGAGTAAAAGGGACGACAAGAGCAGAGGGCCATCCAAAAAGCATAAATTGACAAAAATAACTTGTTTTCCAAAGGCACCTGGGGTTGTGATAGTGAAGATAGTTTCCACTAACCCAACTAGCATCAGGAAACATCTTCTTCAACACTGCTCCTGCAGTTTTCTTGCCATTTGTTGGAAGTGTAGCTGCAACAAAGATGTACTGCTTACTCCTTTCATAGGTTTTCCTCACTCTCCTCCAGTCTCTTCTCCTAAGATGTCCCTCTCTATTTTCAACTCCTATTTCTGCAGGATCAGCATCCTCAGAATCTTCCTCTTCATCTGAACTGATGTGAGCATCCGATTCTATTTCTTCATTGTCTTCCAAAACAGAGGGAAGTGCAGAATCAGGACTCGTTGCTATGGGTTGATGGAGGACAGAACTTTTGCTACGAGACAGTAGTTTCTCATCGAACCGCAGCATATTAATGAGACGAATCATTTGGTTCTGGAAGCTTCCACAGAGAAGCATGTCAGCTTCATCAAACACCTGCCAATTGTAAACACATAGATTAACTGAGAATTTCCAGACTTCTCTATTCTTCTTGCCAGTATATTTCTGGAAGTTCATGAAGAAAAAGAGTTGGATGAAAACATACCACGTACTTAACTCCTCGCAAAAAATCTGGACAATGGGCTTTATGATCAATATTGTTCAACAGCGCGGCCGGTGTTGACACAATGATATCTTGCTTGTTAACTGGCCATCCCTGCAAATAAATTTTTTTGTTTTATGAGAACCACATTGAAACAATGTTCCAACATAAAAAGAAATGCCATGCATTTGCAGTCTCAGTGAGTCAAAAGCCTTCGACTGACAGTAAACGCCACAAGCTTGCTACACAGATATCGGATGCATGGGCAGAGTGAGCGTGTCGAAGTAGGTAACAGATAATCCTTACATTTCGCCCACACACAGCAGCGACTCTGAGAAGTGGTTCGCCATCTTCCCCACGAAGCTCACCGGCCATACGTACCACTTGTTCAGATAGCATCACATTTGGGCAAAGGACGAGAAGAATTTTGGAATGCAAAATCGACTCCTCGCCCGCACCAACATCATGCGCATCGCACAGTCTATCTATCAAAGGCACTAGATAGCTATGCGTTTTGCCGCTACCGGTTTCTGCAGCAATTATCACGTCCTTCCCTGAAAGTATGGACGGTACGCTTGAGGCCTGAATTGAGAACAAGAACATCCCGAATCAGCAAAGCTTCAACCCAAGCAGACAACGACCGCTAAACAAATTCCAAATGGCTAAAAAAGAAAAGAAGAAAGGAAAAAATGAATGCCGGATGATGAATCGAAGTTGGACCTGAACAAGAGATGGCCTCTCGATGCCGGCGTCCGAGAGAGCTCGCGAGAGCCTGTCGGACAAGCCGAGGGACTTCCACGAGACGCCTTCTTCGGCGTAAAACGTCTCGCCGCCATTCCTGGCGGCGGCGGCGGCGGCGACGGCGGAAGCACAAGCCGCGGTGCTCCTGGCTCGGACGTGGCGAGGTCCGATCAGCCAAAGCGACGGCGATCGGCGAGAAGAGGAAGGAGGAGAGGAGGCAGAGGAGGAAGGAGAGACCGAATGGAAGAGAGAGAGGAGCGAGCGAGGTCGAGAAGCCGGTGAGGCGGCGGTGAGAGCTTGTGGAAATGAAGGATCGAGGTTGATCGATGGAGAAGCATTTGGGGTTCGCTGCGTCCGGCGAGATTTGAAGAAGATGAAACGCTTCGGGATTTCTGCAAGGATTGAATTTGGGAGGGAGGATTGGAATTTCTAGGGTTTAAGCTTTAAACCCCGCCCCCGCCTGAGCGTGCGAACAGCTAGCTCCACCGTCGATCGACGCATCCTGGGGGTTCGCCTTCGGCCGTTGATCCAGTGGTCGCGGGTCGGGTGGATCCTCTTCTCCCGGGGCGGATGCGGGTTTTCGGTTTTCCAGCCAGAGCTAATCTTAATTTTAGAAAGAGTTCGAGGCTCCGGCGAGATGCAGTTGAGATCAAGACTAAAAAGCCTCATTCCATATCAAAAAGAAATTAAGAAAAAATAGACGTTAAATGTAGATATTGTGAGATTGCAAGAATGCATGGAAAAAAAAAATCTTAATTAGACCCGATGCATGTGAGCCCAATTCATATGTATCTTTTAATGAGGTGAGCTTCACGTGAGATCCACATGATTTAATAGTGAATGTGAGTTTGGTCACATGATTTGAATGCACCTAAGTTATACTTAAAGCAAATACTTTTAACGAGATTCGACCAATTTTACCCTAATGATGGATTTGCCATCTTTAAAATTTAAAAGAAAGAGAAATGCATTTCATAACAAAGAATTATTTTTTATCAAAAGAGCCTGACTTGTATTTTCAATTCAACTTGTACAATAAATGCATAATATATTTCCTTATAATGAAATAGTTAGATGACTCTTCAAAAGCTAATCAAAATCTTGATTGATTGGAAGTACTTAATAAGTTGATTGATAATGCTATTTGGACTACACTATAGGATTTGACTCCTTCATGTTTTCGATTTTTCAAATTTTAATATCAATAATCGATTTAACTAGATATATTCTCTGGACAAAGTAAAAAGCATAGACCGATGTTGATTGTCCGTAAGGCATACACTCTTTATTTTGAAGTGTAGCTACTTGACGCTTTCAAATATCAAGATACGGGATTAGTGAGCCATCACCATAAACCAACTTGCTTTCCAATGGTCGGTAAGACACTCTAGATTTCACACAAGATAAGAGGGCCCAAATGTATAGGTGCACTAGAGATTTGCTCATTGATACGACTCGGATCTCATGAATGACAAATAGAACACGCGGTCAATGAGCTAAATCGAGGTTAGAAGTGTCTTTAGCTCTTTAAAAGTTAGCTAACATGTTTACACCAATTCATTGTCTAGAGGATCGTCGGATTCATTTCGACCGAACATGTCTACCCGAAAACCATGTCTACTTACCTAAACCTCCGACGAGATAGACGCGCTCAAGGAGACCGAGCTGCACATCAACGACGAGCTCAATCCACGTGTGACGAGCTCGACGGCTTGAAGGCCTCCGACCGGGAGCTCCTGAAGGCCAACAAGAGGACCGCCATCCAGAAGCACGAGCGCCAGCTGTCCCGAATGTGGTGCGTGCGGCCTAGAGGAGCTGGAGACAGAGGAGGAGTGGACGTTCAAAAAGTGTGAGGAGATGATGAGGAAGACGGTGGAGATTGTCGCCGGCGACGAGAGGAGGAGGAGGAGGTCTGGGGTGGCAAGGATGGCGGTCTGCAGGGTGGAGGACGTGGCGATGGTCGCAAAGGTGGTGGAGTGGTGAGGATGGACCCCGGGGGAGCGAGGTGGAGGGTGGAGTCGTGAGTGCCAAGGAGATGGAGGAGATCAAGGAGGCTGCGAGTCGGTTTAACGGGAAGATGGAGTTGGAGAGATTCCAGTCACGTACTCGACTTCCACTAGGTAATTACTCCAACTCGCTCTATTCTTTTCAGGTGATTCATTCAAGTCCAGATCAAGCATGGAGAATCAAGCACAACCGAGGAGCTTGCTTGGAAATCAATCTCGGTCGAGTTTGAGTCGAGGGTCTATCATTGATATTGAACTAATTCTTTGATTAAATTTGAAGTCGAAAAAAATGTCACAAGTTAACAAAAAGATTATTTCACTTAGTTTTTTGGTAATGCAAAATTATTCTGCCGGTAATTATTTCTCATGAGGAGGAGACAATTATGTTGCATCTAAATAGCCCCAGTGCATAGCAAGAAAAGGTCAAATTAAAAGAGAGAGAGATAAATATCTGTGATCCAGAGGGCTTATACAGAACAAGCAGATCCGACCCATTTCAACTTAAACCCGGCTCAAAAGGCCCAGATTATGAGTCTTCATCGACGCGTCCGCCAATGCTTCGGCTCAGTCAAGTGAGCCGCCACAAGAGCTACGACCATGGCGCTTCAAGCTCCTCCTCTTAACATCTCCTCCAGTCTCTCCGTCCACATGCGGCAATGGGATAAGCTCACATGGCGTTCACATGGCTCTTCGCATTTTCCCGTCAAACCCATCTTGGCATGAAAACCCAGAAAGTCTCCGTGCTGGGCGAGGGCCATCTCTCCTCAGAACCACGTGTGCCCTGATCCGATCCCCGAATTCGCAGCATCTGTATGTACCTTCCCTTCATGAACCTCTCCTAGTCGTGGTCGAGTCATGCGTCTGAATTTCGCATTTTCTTTTTTCATTTCTTTTGACCTGATGAGCCGTGCGTGGTCTGTGAATGTGTTGCGTTCAACAAGAAGGCGCAAGTTCGAGGGCGAGCTCAGGGAGAATCTTGATTCAGTCATACAAGTATGCACCCAGGTTAAACAGCGTTTCTCGTACTTGTTCTTATGTCTTTGGTTGATATATTTGCAGTTTTGGGAAGAGTATAATGGTCGCTATTCTCACTTTTGCTGCGATTGCTTTCTTATTCTCACTGATACAAGAAGCGCACGAACATTCTCCTTGGGCAGAGTACATCATCTTATTTATATATTTTATGACATGACTATATAAGTAACACATATCAATTAAGATATAAATAATTAAATTGAAGATATTTACACAATCTTAAAAGATACAGAAAATCAATAGAAATATTTCAATTATTTTTAATACATGAAATATCTTATCATCTCTTATAGTTAGCTTGAGTTTGGATAATATCCGAACAATGCTTAGATTGTAGATTTCAAGATCTAGCTCGTCATCCGTAGATTTCAAGAGCTAGCTCATTATCAGAGGATAGTGGAAGATTAGTGTTGGTCATCCGATATCCACAGCAAAAGGTCAAATCAAATGAAAAAGAGCAAGCGGCCTATATGACTGGCTTTGCTGACTAACACAGTTTGATGCAATTGGCATTGTGATAGCAAGCAATCGAAACAACTGGCTTTGCTTAAAAAAAGAAAAAAGAGTCACAGGACGACATTGCCTATGTGGCTGGCGTCGTAATGACCAAGTTGAGAATCGAAGAGAAATAATAAGCGACTGATACGATTAGCTTTGATGATAAAAGTGACTCGACTTCCTCAGGTAAGAAGGCTAAGTAGATTCTTTGATAATAGTACGATTTTGGCTATAGTACGAAATGAACAATGTTCAAATCAACTTTTTTTTTTTTTGTTCGGAAAGATAAGTGCATTTCTAACTCGAAGCTTGATTACATATTGGTTCGAACTCAAGACATAAAATTGAAAATACAGCGTGCGGGGGTGGGACACCCAATTCGGTGGGAGGGTACCGTCTAAATGGGCCTTGGCGAATCAACTTGAGTGGAGGATATAGGGATTTGTTGGAAATGAAATGACAAGAAGCAAGATTGCACTTGGGTGTGCACCGGTGCACTTCAGGATTTAGTACCTCTAATACCAAGTTAATTATAAAGTAGAAAAAAGAATTGAGGAATTTTCTGTATAATTTAATATGTAATAATAAAAAGTACATCAGTCTATTTATAGGCTTTATGATATGACTATATATGTAACATATATTAATTAAAAAATGCACAATCGAATAGGGATATCTGCATAATCATGAGAAACACAAAAAATCAATAAAAATATCCTAATTATCTCTAACGTCTTGGATGAGCATTTGTTACCCTGTTCGAGAAAACGTTGGATACTATAGACTTGTTTCATGGTTATTGTGGCTGCCGAAAGATTCATGCCCTAGTTAGCATAGCACATTCTTTTGTGGGGTTAGTCGAGGGCTAAGGGTGTGTTTGGGTTGAGTTTGGAGAAAAGCTTTGGATTTACATAATGCAAATAATTTTTGGTAAGTTTCATTTAAAACATATTGGATGCTGTTTGGGAAAATAAAAAACTACACTTTATAAAGGACTTTAACCAGTTTTTTTCATTTTTTTAAAGAAAGCTCAAACATTTCTCGCGATGCTCAGACTACCAATGGGTTGTTGATTAGGGGTGTGCAAAAAATCGAGAACCATTCAGATTGCCACAAAATTGGCAACTCCCATGGGGACCGATCTGATTTCAGGTTCCAATCCGATTCTAGGTATGAAACTATCCAGATGTCCATTGGGATTAGACCAATACACATATATGTAATTTTTAAATTTTTATGTTTTAACTTTTCGGATGAAAAAACCATAGTTTTCCTCTTCGTCTCTCACCTCACTCATCTCACGACCTCACTTGCCTCTCTCACTCTCACTCTGGGTGGCCTCCAGCCTTGTTAATCCCTCTCTCACTCTCACTTTTGACCGCCTTCAGCCTTGTCGCTCCCTTTGTCACGCTTGCTCTTGGTCACCTCCGACCTCATTGCTCACTCTCAAGTTTCACGCCTCTTTTGAAATGGGGACATTTCGACTAGTTCTATGGACTCACATGGGAATTGGTCTTAGTAAGGTTTCGGGTGGGTCCATGGAAGTAAGGTTCTTGGGTGGGTTCATGAAACCAATAAATAGTTTCCAGTTTCAATTTTTTGAGACCAGTTCTTAATGATTGGTTTCCGATTCCAAGGTAAGAACCGCCTACCCTGAAACCAACCACCCCTACCATCGATGAATCAAATTTGGCTCAGGCTAGCCACTAGGGGGCCGAATCTAGCTGCTGGTAGACTTGCCTAAGGTTTCACAGTCACCTAGGGTGTGTGACCTAGGCGGCAATCACGTGACCTCCCCTAGGCAGAAGTCGCCGAGGTTGCGCAACCCCCAAGTAGTAGTTGTTGGCCTCCATCTAGCTCCTCTGTGCAAACCATAGGGAAGATGGACAATGCAAGAGTGGAATAATAAAAAAATATTAAATCCAAGACTTGTATTTTAAAATATCTCCAAGCCTCCCTTCAACTGAAACCTTTGGAGATGCAGATTACATCTTCCCAAAACTCTCCAAAATTTTTGTCAAATGCCATTTTCATTTGCTCAAGGGCCTTTAAGGCCTCAAAGTGCTTTGGCAAAGTCAAACCAAATGCACCCTAAGCTCTTTTGAAATATGGTCGCCTTGATCTATTGTTGTTTGTGTAGGTCTCGGGCGATATTTACCCATTGGGCTCACTCTAGGAGGATGGACTGAACACCTAGAGCATGACAAATGAGTAACATGGTCCGAGTCGATCATCGTGATCTTATTTCTCCATGTGGAACTTGTGTAATACATGTGTACTGAGTAATCTGGCGTATGTATACATGGATGTTCGCGTTATGGGAAACATGAGGTCCCACGGTTGCGGGATAGTGGTTATGTTGGAGAAACGCACTCAGGTTTTTACTCCTGCTGCCTTTTGTTTTTTTTTTCCCCTTTTCTGAACGAGGCAAATGTGATTCGTTTTTCTGTGTGTGTTACTATGTCGACCTTTTTACAAGACAAGGGCGAGGGCCCGTCTATTCCTTTTCATTTGGGTTATCCTGCTGAGAATTCTTATGGAATGCATTGCGATAATCACGTAGCGGATGCGATTAAGGAGTGAAAATCGACAATTTACTCTAGAACCGAGTTCGCATTTCTAGCGGGGCTCTTTGGAGCTTCACCGATCGAACTTGTTGAGGTCAATGCTCTCGACCTCTTAAAATCCATCAAACATGTGCGTCATGTGAAGTCGTCGTGTTCAATTTGGAAAGTGCTCGATAATTGAGGCCTGAAAAAGGAAATATGACCCGACATCGAGTTTAACCACTGTTCCACAGACATAGCCATCAAATTGTCCTTGCTTTTGTTAACATGCTTGGGCCACCGCTTGCAAACTTTTTCATATTTCCATTCATTGCTTTATGCAGAAGATTCAAATCTTCATGATAACTTTTAACTTCAGATTCACGGGATTACTAATTTAGATTGCGGTTGTCTTCGAGCTCAAATATTCGGCGAATTTCTTCAGGAGGAATACGGAGGACCTGGGACGTTGCTGGTAGATCCTTTTACAGATATGCTAGTCGCTCTTAAGGAGAACGATTTGCCTGGAGCTAGTCTGGCCGTGCGAGCATCGCTACTGTGGGCTCAAAACTTTGTCGATCGGGACTGGGAAATTTGCAACACGAGATGATCGAGCTGAATTGTATATTTTTGTGCTGTCTCGAAAGTTGTACACTTAATGCACTATGACTGTGATAATGATTGAACAATAGAGTATTCGTGAATTTCATCAGTACATATTCGATTGCCACTGCTTATGACTGTACAGAGGGCTGGTAACAACTAATAAGGTGAAGTTTCGAAATGGCAGCTCCAGGTTCGACAGTGACTAATAATTCTCGGCAAACCCATTAAGACAAACTTTGGCACTTGATATTTATCTCTACAACAACTTTTCGCATGTTAACTTCAGCAGCGGTCAGCTCCCGGCCTCGGAAATGCTCTGAAGACTTGGGCGCCATAGTTTCAACTTCGCCAAGGCTGTCGGCCTGTTATTCTGGTGTTTTTGGCTCTGATGTTTCAGCAACCGACCATCCTGCAAGTCAAAAGTAAGATTCAGATTGCAGCGTCAACAACGGACCAAATTTGTCATCATGTACTTAAGGGTTTCATCCTCTAATCTCATTCTACGGGAAGCACTTGCAATGAAAGATCATGAATTACACATGACTCGGCGATCGCGAGGAGTATGAGACTTGTGCAAGTCTGTTTGGTATTTTCCCTCCGTAGCTGCTTGTAAGGATTCAAGTTAAAATGATTCTCTTGCTTAGAGGGGAAAGGGTAGCGATGGACCACAAAGTGATGCAATACAGGCTGTTAAAACATTGGAAAGATGCTGACAGATCTTGGAAAAGTTGAGGACTCAATAATGGTCCTAAAAGCCATGGTTTCTCAGTGACAGGTACCTGGTTGGTCTTTTGTGAGTCAGAGCTCCCTCCTCCTCCTCCTGTCTGACGACTTGTGTCCCTAGGTGCCGATACCCCTACCTCGGATTCTGATTCCTCAACTGTCTCCGGCTGTTGCTGCTGCTTCTTCATCTTCGCATACTTCTTGGCTCTCAGGACTTTCATCACCTCTGAAACCAAGAGATCATAAAAATTTAGCAGCTGTTCTTGCATTGAGCTTTTCGTGAAGTTGTCGTGAGCAGATGAGAAGAAGAAAATGACCACACCGTTCCGATGTTCTCGGATGTCAAGCTTGTCTTTTTCATAAAAGCTTTTAAGCAGCGAGACTAAGGATGGTGATGATACCTTGTGAAGTAATAAGGCGATAGGCGTGACCGAGGGCGAGAGCTTCGCTTGGCCGGAGAAGCTTCACTCGGGTGAACCGCACAGCCTTCGGGTCGCCTTTATCTTCCTCGAACGTCGGCGATGGGAGCGGGATTATCAGGGAGACGTAGTGGCCGGGGTTGTTCCTCATAACCTCGCTGGCCATCACAGGCCAATACAGCCTCTCTATCCTCCCATCAGGATGCTGTATCACTAGAGCTGCGGCATCTATAGCCTGGCAATTCCCCATTCTCTCTCTCTCAAGAAGAAGAAGAAGAAGAGAGGAGGAGGAGGAGGAGGAGGTGAAGTGAGAGAGTGAAGATAGAGGAGAAGAGGGGAAGGAGGGTTAAGAAAGCAACAAGAGCCTCTTATCTCTATGCACTTGCACAGCCCACCAATTATCATGCCACCACCATCCCTTATTTCCAAAAATGCTGTAAAAAATAAAAATAAAAATAAAAATGGGAAAATTGAGGTTTTCTTTTCCTTTCTTTTTTTAACGTAAGGAAGGCCGTCCTCCCACAATTCCCAACTAACAACGCTGGCATGCTTGGGTCAAGTTTTAATGAAGTTGACATCAAAGCGGCACGGCATATTAAAAACTTTATATTATATACAACGGGCGTCAAGATTAATAAGATAATATATACATACACAATTAGATAAAAAAAATTGGGGACAAAATTAAATAGAAAAATGGTCAGAGGCACCGGCCTTGGTAGGTGGTGAGGGTGCCATATGGCGTGATGTCAGGATATGCAAGGTTGGACGGGTGTGCCTGGAAGTGTCGACAGGGTCAAGATTTGCATTTTAGGGCATGATTAGCTCTTGATTTTCGGTTTCAAATTAGATTAAAGAAATATAATAAATAATTATAAAAGTTACGCTAAATAACAAAAGAAAAAAGAAGAAGAAAAAAGCCCATGCGTGGGAATGAGAATCGGATTCCTTTCGAAGGACAACAACAACCTAACATCCTATCTATCTAGGTCAAATTTTCTTTTCAAAAAGAAACAAAAGACTTTATTTGGTTTTTTGTTCAGCGGGTTTACGGTAATTATGAGCATAATTCAGTCTTAAGGTTGGACTCATAAGGTCTTTCCAAAAAGCAGATATGTGCTTATAATCAATTAATTCTCAACACACTTGTTCTTTAGCAAGTATCGGGGATCGATCGTTGGCTGTCATACGTGGATTTTGTATAATTTGTGAAGACTTGTTATCTGAGTCAAAGTTTCTGTATTTCTAGGCATATCTTGATCGGCATATGTATAGCGACCACGAATCGGGGATTAGGTGCGATGATGTATACAAATGTAAAGAAGCTTGAGGTCAACTATAATTAAGCCAGTGGAATGCAACATGCTCCACAAATTATAGACAAATAATTTGTGGATGATCTCATTATGTTCGGCTGATATTGATTACCATCCATGAGTCCCTTTCCTTCCTATCTTTTTTAGTAGTGTGTCTTTTGATCTAATCAAATCAGGTGATTTAAACAATGAGCAAGCCACCTCTCTGAATGAGCTGAACCTAGCTAGTTTGTTGAACCCTCAACTTTTTGTCTGATGAGACTTCTTTGAGCCAAAGAACAAAGCAATGTCTACACGTCCTTGTTCGGAGTATGATGTGTGAAGAATAACCATGTGGCTATAATGGATAGAAAATTATGAAATAGAGGCTCCCATTTTGTTCAGGCAGCTACAGGCAAATTACCAAAGTTCTTAGTAAACTATGTTGCAGACAGGAAAATAAATCTTGGAATGTTGAAAAATCCTGCCGGCTTGATTACGAGAGAACGCGTAACTTAATCGAATAACCAATTAACTAAGAGGGAGTAATCTCGGGGAGGATCTTTGACTCCTGTAAATCAGGTTGATCGTCCTAAATTAATTAGCTGAATCCAAGCGTTTGAGATTGCGCCCATGATTCACATGGACCAACACATATATGCGATGAGCGTTACTTAATTCAAGGCCATGTGCGGTGCCGGTTTATGTGGCTCCAGCATTTAATGGACGAATGGACTGCTTTCAATCTTTCAAACTTATACCACGACTCATGTAGGGGACTGCCGGCACTAGTATTTTAATCGATTTGAGCATGTTTAGGGCCATCATCGGAGAACCTTATCTCTTATGCATTTGGTATAGACACCTTCCTCTCATATAATTGCAGATCACATGTGAGTAAAATTACATCACATGTGAGGAAGGGAGTATATACAAGGAGTTTCTAATAATCTCTCAATGTCTAGAGAGTTAGACAAATGGATCCACACCAACCACGAGCAATTCGGTGTATAAATTACCGACTTAGGTTTTGGCCCGCATCTTATCTGGTTCATGATATTGGTAGGATATCTCATGGATCCGGGGTTTAACTTGATTTGACCTGCGATTCATCTCAAGTGCTGAGCAACGGCCCGATGTCGATCGGCATGTACGACTACTACTTTTATTCAGAATGCTGAATGAAAGGTTTTTAATACCTAGCAACAGGACCAAGCTAGTGGGGGAGTGGGGCATATTGTTCTCCCTTCTAATTGAGCAGAATTGACCCGCCAGTAGCTTTCTCTACATTCCCTTCCACACACCCAGCATTTAAAATCTCAACTGATTTGAAGGGTCTTTTAGAATGTCCGAAGCTGAAGTGATGAAGAATAACTTAAATGCAGGCCTCAGGATCCTACAAATCTAAGTAGGATAGAGCAATGGTCGCATCTGTCCATGGACATTGTATTTTTATTCCAAAGGACCGCATTAATTTGGAATCAAGCTAAGGAACACTTAGAAAGAGACCAAGGGGACTATTTGATCCCATAATTTGCAGCTACGTTGTTCTTTAAAGAGCCCTAGCTCCGCTAGAGTAGATGCATAAAGTATTTTTCTCATTCTCTTTTTCAATTATTCGTAGGCAAATTTAAAATTTCTACGAAATTCATTAGTAGCCCCACGTTTAAGCGATATGACTTGTGTTTTAATATATTTCTAACCCTTTAAGACAAATACAACTAATCGATTTTCTCAAATATATTTGTCGAGCTTATCCCAACTTTTGATATTATGGGTTTCATTTAATCCTCTAATCCATATCCAGTTCCTCCACAGAAAGGATCAAGCATAAAAAAACACATAAAGATGGCGGTAGAACCAAGGAGAGAATCAATTCTATGGCATGAATGTGATTGATCTGATGGGTGTATCCTATTCTCGTGTGACTGAGTGCTGCTAAAAAAGTTATTTAATTACTGATAATGCACCATTATCCAATGCTTTCCAGCTAGATAAAAGACCAGAAAAAATTTTATGCCGATTTTAACACAAATTTAATATTTCAAAATATATCTGACGTAAAAGTGTATTTTCTCAAGATACATGATCAGGTAATAAAAGTTATACTTACAGAGCATAGAAGTTGCATGATTATGTCATCCTAAGCATAAATTTGAGCTAATAATAATACCGAACTTCGTTACGATAAGATGACGTTTCAAACTATAAACGGATTGATTTTGAGACATCGACAACCCTTCACTAATAGATACTACTAGTATTGGTTTTTAGTTTCCACCAAATAAATGACCCTTAATTTCGCACATTACAATGTTATGAACTTAAGAAGAGTGAGCATTACTTATCTTTGTGCTAATTCTTTTGTTAGATAACTTTCTTTAATAAGCATATGGGCCAAAAGATTAAGGTGCTCGCTTCTACATAACTCTATGAACAAACAAGCGGATAAGGACTCTCATAAAGTGTCCATGGAATCAAATACCAGGGAAGATTAAACTGTGCAGCTTTATTCCAGATTGAATTGGATTTGGTACGATCCTGCGTCACAATCACAAACATACTATTTGTATATAAAAGAGGCACAAGATAGCTAATTAAAAAAACAAGAACTAAGGACTTATCTAAATTACAAGGAATAATAATATCATGCCACTGAAGAAAAGCCGTGCCCATAAGTTCATAGCACATGGAAAGGTCCAGGATTAATTTCGTGGGAGAGCCAAGATTGGGGACTTGAATATCAATGAGGAAATCATTAGTCACCATGCTCGTTAGGGAATCGATGGGTTTTGGATTTATTGTTTGATAAGGGTTCTATATCATTTCGGAAAGGAAACGACTTATTTCTAGACTACAAGTAAACAAAAACACAAAGGAAACATGAGATAAACTAAAGGGGGTAACTTTACCAAAAAAAACTAAAGGGGATAAAGTAAACTTGCGATTGTAAAAGTAAAAATGCGATAACAAGAAAAAATGAGATATTCTCGATTATCGAATTGGCAAAAGGTCTTTCAAATCTACTCCTATCTAGCTATTTATAAAGAAATCTCTCAAAATACCATTATCGAGTAGTTATTAATTTGAATTTCAAGTAGGTCTATAAACTTCAGCGTCGCGATGTTAACTGCTTCATCCTATCTTGAATTCTTGACAATAACGATGCTTCGAAACCGCTCTCATCCTTATCGCATCCTTCTAAATGGTTTACCGATGTTGATCTTTTTGGTATCTCTTTGGCCTGTTACTTGATGGCCTATTACTTCAACATCCCTCGATTGGACTTCATTATCTCCGTTTATTCCTGAAGCCTAGTGCTCTTTTCTTGGTGCCAACACACCGTGCATAAACAAAATGAAGAACAACTAGCGAAAATACTGTTTATTTTTGCCCATTAAGGCTCGTTCTTTTCTTAAGCTATAACGTACTCCCACTTCATGTGCGCAATGTTCAAATTTCTAATTCGATTCGGGCGTCGCGAGTTCCATTGGTCAGGGATATAGCCGAGCTGAGGTAGCTTTCTTGGAATTGTATTGGAGAATTCTCCCCTCTGTAATTATCCAAAGGCACCACGACAGAAGGGCGCTCGTATCTCGATAAACAACAGTCGAGCATCATACATCATTTGAAACGAAGGGGGAAAAAAGCAGCAATCAGACCCTGGCAATAATGGCTCGATTGACATTTGTCCAGCACTTTTGATCCACGTTGGGGACACGATGCTCCTCGGCAAATTCATGCACGATGAAAAGCGGCACCGCCTTTTTCCCCCCTCCGTCCCTTTTCTTTCCGAGTTCCACTTTATGTGTACGTGACTTTTATCGTTCCTCTGCATGCATGGGGAAGCAAAGCCGGTGACCTCAACCTGGCGGTATGATTGCCAAGAGGGAAACGAGGGTTGGACCCGGGAACGTGAGACGAGACGTCGTGGCGCTTTCAAACCTAGAAAAGAACGGAGGAGGTTGGACATGGGTGTCGGTCACCGTGTTCCCTCCGTGCTCATTGTCTGATCACATCGTATGCGGAGCTTGCCTGAGGTTCCGGAGACACTTCGACATCATTACGCAATAATTGAGCTCCTTCGTGGCGACATTAGGACTGTGTGTCCATCGTCGTGGTTAGGTCAGTGCCCCCCCCAATCTGATTGATCGATGTGTACCTCGGCTCCACAGTTCCATGCATTTTGCTTGGGCTGATCTTCGTTTTCTGTCTTTTTTTTGGCCAATCTGCTTAAAGGTTCTACAGTCCCCGCGAGAGCCTTATCCTCATGTCAAAAAATTAGTGAAGATTGGATTGAAATCGTGAAACTGTTGTTGTCAACTCTTGTTTTGCTCTCACGGACGTCGATCTTATCTGTTGATCATTCTTTGTGACCGAGGATCTCGATTTGATTTTCATCGGTATCTAAGCCATCAAATGATGTGATTCCATCGTTAGTCATATGAATCATGTCTAATCATCAATTTCGGACTTATCAATCCTAATGGATGACATGTTTGATATAAAGACATGGTTAACCCTGATGTGATCTATGGGCAAGATGGGCTCGCATGGACCCGAAATGTTGGGGCATGATTTATATTCTCACGGGGGCCCCACTTTGCTAGTGTGGTTCATATCCTTATTGGTAGTTTAGGTTTGGATCCATGAATAGTTATTAGGTTTATATATACTCTATTTTTCTTGTACTTGAAGAATGTAACAGTAAGATGCATGATACTAATTATAGTGGAATCATTTGTTGAATGTACCCTTAGTTTAAGGATGAACCGGGATAAAAACCTTTTATCTCAATTTCTCTTTCTCACTTTTACTCTCTATTTCTTTGTGATTGTGTGCCGAATCCTAACACTCCAAACAACGAAATCCCTTCCCAAGCCAACTTGCCGACCTTGACTCTTGACCAATCTGACCAATTTTGCATAGGAAGTTGAAGATCTCATGGACGAGGATATAGTCCATATCAAGCTCCTCCACAATGCCAGTGAAGGAGTTCTTGCTTAAAAGTTCGGAAAGATTACCAAAAAAGTTTTGAATTTATTGTACAAATGTCAATTCAGTCCCAAACCTTCGATTTTGCCAGTTAAGTCATTAACCTTTTAATGATTTGCCAATATAGTCATTTTGAACAATTTTGTTCATACACAGCTATAGATGCCGATTGTGCCATATATGACAGCTTTCACTAAGGTGGATAATTTTTATAAACTATGTGAATTTTTTTGTCAATTTTTAATTTCTTTGCTTTTTTCCCTTTTCTTTCTACCAGGTTTGACGAGGGCTAGCTAGCCTTGGTCGGCCATTGGACAAGGGAATTGAAATGAAAAAAAAAATTATAAATTGTCCACGTCAATGCCGGCTAGGCCACATAGCACAGTCAATATACACATAACAGTTTTTGGCTAAGATTGACCGGAATGACTATATTGACAAATCACCAAAAAGTTTAGGATTTTATTGGCAAAATTGAAAAGTTGAAAACTAAATTAGCATACGTACAGTAACTTTTAGGACTTTTCAAGTAATCATCCCTTAAACGTTCTCCCTAATCTAAAACTGAGATCAATCTTGGTGTTGGTCTATGGCGGGCGGTGGCAATTGCCGAGTTAACTAGTGAAGGGAGAAAGAGAGGGAAGATGGGAAGAGGTTTTGCAATATAAATATTTTTCATATGAATCGACTTTTGCCCTGAGCCGGCCGATCAGAGTCGAACAATGGCGAAAACAATGTCAATAGATGTCTAGTCCGAATGGGTGTGATGCATCATTGTCTTTTTTTGTTAGTGCGATGGTCGGAGAGCTTGGATCAAGTTCCTTTCCTTTGGGCTCTTCAAGACGGATTGGGCCATGTCATGAACACAGACAATATCCTGCGAAAAAGCTCTATATCGTACTTTTCTCGGGCCGCCCAATGCCTGTTTATCTTGTCAGCCCAATCCATGGTTGGAAAAAACGGTTCCTACGGCACCAGCTGGATTTTCTTTTGGGTTAATATCTCGAAAATTTTCAAATTAATACATCATTAATAAATTTACTACAAACTAATTGTTTGACCACAAAAAACTGTTGATGGATATATCGATTTAGGATTTTAAGCACCGTTTATTACAAGCATAATATTTTTTTTATTTTTCATGGTATTAATCCAACTTAAGAGAAACTAACGAGGTGTTATAAATATACCGGTTTAGGATTTTTAATGATTAAAAAATTGATTTATAGTGTATTTATCATGAATATATTAATTTAAAATTGTTCGTGATATCAATCATTTTCTCTTCGCAACATGTGCAACTAATAATTCCAAAATGGAGCATTCCTTTTATCACGTTGATTACGTGACCTTGGAAGTACTCGTTGGCACGACGCTGCTGATGGCAACACGCGACCCACCATGCATCTCTGCATTGGCGCATCCATCCTCTGTTCTTTCGCATGGATCCAATCCAGAGCAGAAGGCGAAAGACAATCATTGTACTTTGTAAGCTACACAGCCATGCGTTGGTCCCCCTCGAACATTCGGCGTCTCGGTTTCTCTCTCGCAACGGCGACGTCTTAGCAGAATCGGTCCGCGCGCCTTTCGAAAGGGTTGGTCTTCTAGTCCTTTCAGGAACGTCTCGATCGTCTCGGTTACCGTCGGCACCGCAAGAGGAGCATTTAGAACGGCTGTGAAGTATGGTTGGGCGATGCCTCTGGCGACCGAAGACGGCACGGGAAGAGGAGCACCGCAAAGCGACGCCGCTTTCTCGGTTTTATCTCTCTTTTTGCGCATGAGGCGTGGTCCTAGGATGCAGGATGCAAAAATTAGGAGAAAGCCTGGTCCACATGCACGCTACATGTGCTCGATCCCGATCCTTCTTTCGGATCACATCACGCATCGTGGGTCGTGGTGGATGAGTGCCAAAGTCAAAGCCATTTCCGCACGATCGCTCGTGCCTCGCGCGAACCACCACACGATACCGCCCTAGATATCCGAGCAACATCATTAAACAGTCGCTTGCTGATCTCGCGATGAATGGATGGTTTGCTTTGCCGACAAATTCATGGGAAGAGTATTGCCGGAGGGCTTTCGTGAGCAACGGACATTGGATGCGACGATGCCCGTGAATGTCTTGACCCTCTTGAAGCCTGTGGGTGACTATTACTAGGGTTTTTGTAAGGTCCAACATACGAATTTAAATTATTTACTAAGTTGTCCAAATCTCGAGAATATATTGGAGAAGCGATTTTTCGAATTAAAGAAAAATAAAGAAACCCATGATTGAAGTGAGCGATTATTGCTCCTCATGTAATTAACTTCGTTTAGCAGTACCCAATAATTGTGTCGGCAAGCTAATCTTACGAGGACATCCAATGTTGGATTTGAATAATGAATCATCGAGCCTAGCAGTGTCTGTCCGTACTCCATGATTTAACAAATGTCTATTTTTATTTTTAGGTTAGATCCAATCTCGAGTTTGCTGAGCAATATGACTAGTGATATGTTCTTAAGCCTTCGTCACGTCGTGCCTTAGCTGTCAGATCGTGAAACACAGGAAATAAACATCTAATCAACCTCAAGCCCACTTTGACAGGGCGTGCATTAATTAATAATCGCGCCTATATTTTTTAATATTCTTTAATATGCCTTGTTGAGTCTTTGTGCCTTGTAAATAGTTATGAAATTTGTGCTTTTGATGAAAATAGTTGAATATATATATGTGTCACATCGAAATCTATTAATATCATTATAAAATGAATCTTTTATTTTTATTGTCATGTAACCGTTGTCAACTTATGTTATTATTTAGTTATTCTTATCTGAAATAAAGAGAATTGCATTGACGGCATTTGCAGATCGATTGATAATTAAATATAAAATCTTATGAAAATCGAAATTATCAATGGCGACTTGATGCGAGGGGCATTTGGCGGGCGCCACTTCGTCCGGCCGTTCTTGCGCTGCGCAATGCGTGACGAGTTTATTTTATGCGGATGGCCCGCGCTGGTAAAGAAAGAAGAACAAAGGAGGAAGAGGGGGGTGCGGGTGGGGTAAGGCTGGTGGGGAGGGGCACGTGGCGGTTGGCGATAGGGGGGAGCTTTTAGAACGTGGGCCGGGTTGGGACTTTAGTAATCATCACGCGATGTGGGAAATGATTTGCAATTGCCATAGTAAATGGACCGACCTTTATGGTCTTAAACGCTTCTCCGCTACCCGACAAGTCGGCGATGCGACATGCATTGCACGACACGACTCCCCCCATAAAAAGCAAAAATAATCAGGAATTCCGAGGTGTTCGGCAGGGGATTCATTGGAGCCGACGATTTTTCTAAAAAAATTAGGTTTCACCTGAGTTCTGCACGTGGAGTGTATTTGATTTAACTTTATAAATGAATTTTGAGTATAATGTAAATACTAAAAACTCAAAATTACTTTAAAAAATGTAAATTATATTTGGTAAAATTTCTTTATAATAAATTTTGGGACATATATATATGTGTATATATTTGAAAAAATGAACTAAATCCTTCGCCAATCCGACGAAGGGTTACGACCTCCAATAAGTTAGATCTGGCGACGGCAATCATCAGTTAAGGTCACCCGAGATCGTGCGACCTAGTTGAGGGCCACTGGAGCTCGCATGACCTTGAACGACCCTCACCGAGGGTCACCCAACCCAAGCACTACGCAACCTAGGTGACTGTCGCCTAGGTCTCGAGGGCTCAAACGGCCCTTGCGCTGGGTCTCGTGGGCTCAAGCAACCCTCGCCTGGATCCTACGAAGGTCACATGATTGCTAGCTGCCGTCCCACAACCCTCGCAAGACCCAAGTAAGGGCCGCCTGAGGCTACGAGGCTCAGGTAGCAGTCGCCTGGGTCATGTGACCTCCGGTAGCCTTCAGCCAGGTCGCATGACCTCAATCAACGACCTCTGGCAACCGTAGCCCTTTACTAGATCGACAAAGGGTTGTCTCCTTTTTTAATTAAAAAAAATTAACCAAGGGAAAAATCGGAAATGTGAAGAATTGGTGAGGAATGTTTTGGAAAATAAAAATTAATTTGAGCATTCACCCAAATGCTAAAAGCCCAAATTAGTCTCTAATACCTTGAGCCTTCAATATCTTCAAGGCTGGCTTCAAATGAAAGATACTTCCAAATTCCCAAGGGACTTTCAAGCCTCGTGGGAATATTGAACCAAACACATCCATGAAGAAATGCGACCATCTCTTGAGCAAACTACCCCTATTTTCTTTCTTTTGTAGGACTTGGTCCTTGAAAAATGATTTGTCTTATCGAACATAAAGACCAAGCGATGGTTCAAGATTTCAATCCCATGATATATATCTATATATGTCATTGCGATTTTGACTACTTTGATTCAATTTTTTTAGGTGTGATGAGTTCTTTATTTCAAAATGTGAATTGGTGGATATGAATGGCATTTTACTCACATGTGTACTAAATAAGGATCTATCGATTGTAGTGACAAGCATGACCGAGTGGAAGATGTTGAGATTAGACGTGTAACATACCGTGAACGGATCGACTATTCAGGCTATTTAGGGTGTATTCAATCGACTAATTATTTCAATTCATGTAAACATTTTCCAAACCTAACCATCCTCTCTAGTCAAAATCTGCACTGGCTTCAATAACTTTGATGATTTAATCTGTCGCTATTCTTTTTTTCCCTATTTTGCAAAGTCATCGTTGAAGAATCGGAATACGACCGACCAAAATGAGATCACTCGGTAGTGGTGATAATAATAAGCGAAAATATTGAAAGAAGACAATGAGTCACAACTGTATGTTAATGGCGAATGGCAGCGATCACCCCCGCGATGTGGCTACCCTTTAAGCTTCTAATCATACTAAAAACAGAGCACAACTCCCTCTCAAGAGGTTAATAGCAGCCAAAAATGTACTTGCTGATATATAAAATGATAGACTTCTTTCCAAATAAGAAAGTTGCTGATTGACCCCTGAAGCACTCAATTATAATGCCTACACGGCAAAGCATTGCAGAGCACAAGACACCATGCTTTTCCTTGACCAATGCAATGATTTTAGGGAGGATGATAACAAGAAGACTGAGCAAGCACCTGAAGTCGTCGTGTCAGCTATCTTCCGAACCCGCCACTGCTTGATCGGCCACCTTGACAGGATTGCGTTGCCATACTCAGAAGCTCAGCTCTCGACAAACACATAGTCCATCCCCAGAGCACTTGCCATTGAATCGAACAAAACCGAGTGAGAGAGAGCATGAAAAGTGCAAATCGAAACTAAAACTAACCCGAGCTGAGAGAGATGTGGATTGGACAGAATCACGCAGCTCGAGTCTGTGAGGGCGGCGGACGACAGCGGAGTCGGGCACAGCTCGCTCATCACCAAAACAGCAAGGCGATGGCTTGCGGTGCAGCAGCTTCCCGTCGCGGAACAGAGGCGACGCTTCACTGGCAAGAGGAACACGACGGCTTCACGGGAGCTTGGCTCTGTGCTGGGTCGTCGTCGAGGGAGAAGAAGCGAGCAGCTACCGTCGGTCGAGCAGCGGCTAAAATCGTCGGAGCGAGTCAATCGATTTCACACCTGAGGGCGACGCGAAGATCACCTACAATCGCTCCTTCTGAACCACCGGCTTCGAATCTTGTCAAGTTTCGAACTTTTCAGAGTTCCGCTTGCTGTAATTTCTGATCAAGGACCTTGCTGAGGCGATTAAGGTTCCTGGGTTTGGAGGAGTCTTCGTCGGAACACGAGTGAGGGCGGGTGCTGCGATTGAGATTTGAGAGAGAGAGCTAGGGTTGTGATCGTCGATCAGAGAGGGTTCTGGAACTACCGGTTTTTTCGACAAACCCGGTCGACACCTCAGGATATAGAGAGAGAGAGAGAGAGAGAGAGAGAGAGAGGGAGAGAGAGAGAGTACGACCCGTTCCGAAAGGGAAGTGGCCAAAAGGCACAACGCAGCAAGCATCCCCACCCATTTCTTTAGTCGAATTAGTTGGCCAACCCCCACTGATAATCGGGGAAAACGATTCTTCACAGGAGATCCTCCCTCCCTCCTCCTCAACCACACTCTTGACTCGATCCTCTCTCTCTCTCTCTCTCTCTCTCCTTCCCTCAGCTTTGCTCTGCTTTTTATGCCTGAAACTTTCAGACACCAACCTCTGAGAGCTGGACCGTAAAAAGCAAAACAACGCCCCGCTCAGATACAGAGGGAGATAGGGAGAGTAAGAGAAGATGGGTGGTTCGAGCCCATTGTTCAAAGACCACAGCAGCCACCAACACTCGGCCTTCTTCTCCTTCTGGAAGTACTTGACTTACACCGTCTACGCCATCCTCCCCATCGCTCTCTTCCGCCTCTACTTCCACCCTCTCCCTCTCCCCCACTCTCCCACCGACCGCCTCCCTCTCTCCGACCACATCCTCGTCGCTCCTTCTCTCTCCTCCTCTTCCATTCCAGGTAAGACATTCTCGCGCTCCCCCTCCACCAAGTCCTCGCCTTTTTTAGTTTTAGGATGATGACGCCGCATTTCCCATGCTGGGTCTGGTTTTGCTTCGTGGAATCTGGGATTTGGGTAACGACTCTTAACGCCATTTCGTTGTCTTGTTCCTGTTGGTGTTCTTCTCTTCCTTTCAGCTGAAGAGGCAGGACGTGATGCCGTCACTGAAGCCTCTCCTCCTCCCCTCTGCGACTACACCAATGGCAAATGGGTCAGCGACAAGTCGGGCCCTCTGTACAATGGGACGACTTGTGGCACGATAAAGGATGGCCAGAATTGTATCGCACATGGCAGGCCCGATTTGGAGTATCTCTACTGGAGGTGGAAGCCCCATCAATGCCACCTGCCCAGGTTTCAACCAATCAAATTTCTCCAGCTTCTCAGGAACAAAAATGTCGCCTTTGTGGGTGATTCCATGGCCAGGAACCAGCTGGAGTCCCTCCTCTGCATGCTGTCCTCCGTTTCTAATCCCACCCTTGTGTATAGAGATGGAGAGGACAACAAATTCAGGAAGTGGCATTTTGCTGGTCATAACATGACCATTTCGGTTTACTGGTCGCCTTTTCTAGTCAAGGGTGTGGAGAAATCGAGCTCAGGGCCTGATCACAACCAGCTGTATTTGGACTCAGTGGATGAGAGGTGGGCAGCTGATTTGGGTTCGCTGGACATGGTGGTTCTGTCAGTTGGCCATTGGTTTCTTCATCCCGCGGTGTATTTCGAGGGTGGTTCTGCACTGGGTTGCCATTACTGCCCCGGCTTGAACCATACCGAAATCGGTTTCTACGATGTGTTGAGGAAAGCCTTGAGGACTGCCTTAAGGCCCTGATTGCTAGGACCAGGGCTAGCGGTAGAGCGACGGATGCGTTCGTGACGACGTTCTCGCCCTCGCATTTTGAGGGCGACTGGGACAAGTTCGGCGCTTGTCCCAAGACGAAGCCTTATCAAGAAGGTGAAAAGCTGCTCGAAGGAATGGATGCGGAAATGAGAAAGATTGAGGTGGAGGAAGTGGAGGCTGCGAAAGCAGATGCAGGGGATTTCTCGGGGTTTAGGCTCGAGGCCTTGGACATAACCAAATTGTCGTTGATGCGGCCGGACGGCCATCCAGGCCCGTACATGTACCCATTCCCATTCGCCGACGGGGTAAAGGATCGCGTGCAGAACGATTGTGTCCATTGGTGCTTGCCAGGGCCCATAGACGCATGGAACGGGATATTGTTAGAGGTGATCAAGAGATGGAACGGCGGAGGGACGACCAAGTGATCTCCATGTCAAGCACCATGAAATTTCATCGATCATCCGATGACTTCCGCAGCGGCATGGCGGTGATTTTTATCTCCGGAACGAGACAAATAGATGAGGTAGAATGATGATGCGGTTCTGTCTCCGATGAAGTGCAGCGACCAAATATTAATCACTGAGTAGGAAGACAATGGGAATGATTGAGGAAGCTTTAGGAAGAAGGTTCTATTATTGCCAGGGAAAGGGGATTGTTTTGGAAGATAGTGTGCTCTTCGCCTTATGTACAAAATGATTCCACAGCTAAAATCATAGAGGAAACTGATTGTTTTTGGCCAGTTCTTTTGTTCTGTTCACGTACAGAGTTTCACCTCGGTTAGTTTTGGGCAAAACTTGCTAGTATTCGGTTTTGTCTTGAAAGGAAGCTGTGGCTCCACCACACTGGTTTGTCTTATTTTGAGAATCTAAGTTTCTTCTGGCCCTTGAATTTTCTACCCGAAGTTTTAGATTACTCTGAAATTTGCTTAGACACACGAGTGCCACTACTTGTAGATCCACAACATGTTATTCCAAATTCCAGCGAGTATGTACTGGTTTTTGGTCGAATTTTATTACCACGATGCCGGACACTGCTTGGCCTGGTCTGCGCATTGGATTTGCTCGAGAGAAACTCTAGGGAGAATTTTCTCATTTTATTTCCTTCTTATGTCTCACGCAGCTCATTTTTCTATGACGCTTTACTGATTCGGATTAATCTTATCCCGTATTAATGTTATTTCGTGAGGACTTGTCTTGTTCTCTAGTAAATCTTGTTCTCCCCTTCCGGGGTTCAGTACGAGGAGCCACAAGCAAAAGTGAGCTTCTGGGCAGATTTCACTAGTCTACTACTGTTCATCTGACTTTTGCCTTTTGCCTTTTGCCTTTTGCTCCCAAAAGTCCAGAAAAGCAATCAAAATCTTCAGTGGGCCCTATGGTTTGGTTTTAAGTTCTAGCCATTGGAATCCAAGGCAACCTTCTATATTTCCCATTTTCAGATATCAGCAAAACACATGAATTTATTTGCCCCAAGAAGAGGAAACGAGAAAGGAGAAATAGTTACAGAAGCCATGGAGCATCATCATCTTCGAGAAAGCCGAAGGTCATGTCTTTTTCTTTTTACCTTTTGCTATTTTTGGTGTCCATGTCCTCCTTAGGGACTGATGTCAACAGGTTCATAATGGGACCATCCTATACCTGCAGACAGACGTGTGCTGAAAGCACCTCAACAGATTAAAGCCAGAAACTTTGCCTGGCATGTCTTCCTCAGTCTTAACTTTAACACCACATGGAAAAAAAAATTGATTTTTGTAAATGTGGACCTTGTGTGGAGTAAAATCTTCTGAGTTGTTATATATCTTCCTCTCTCTATTCCCCTCAACTGCACATCTCTTGCACTGCCATTCAGAAATCCTAATATATTCATGGATATCATATCTGCGGAAGATCCATTAATTCCTGAGTTGAGATTAAGGATTTCTTCAAATGTGCTGAGCAATTTTCACAACGTGTTAGTGACTTTCACTGTTCACCTATAACTTCCCTAAATTGTAGGTAAATCACAGAGGCGGTAATCTTCGCCATATCTAAGGTTCTTAACTTGGAGTCTGATAGAGAATTGATTGACTCATAACTTCCCAGTTTGTGGCATTAGAGTCGCATCTGTCGAAGGACATGTGTCGTTTCTTATTTTCGTTTCAAAAGCACCATAAAATTCTTCTTTATTTGGCAGAACTCATAAGCTCATGATTCACGCCGTTGCATATTCGAAAACAATTGCCACGGGGTAAAGCTTTCCTGTTTTTAGTGTACATTGTCAGTCGTGCCCTGTTTTTCTATCTTCTTCTGCCTCTATACAAGAAAACCTCCTGAACCAGGTCTGAGCCATTGATAACCAAATTTATGCGAAGCCATGCTCAGGCCTTTTGAATTCGTGTACAGTATCAGCTGAAGCTCTTTGACACATTCAGCCATCGGCGGTCTCTCCCCGCTGTCAGGACGGACACAGCGCGATGCCAAGTTTGCGAACATGATTATGGACTCCATTGTGTATGAAGTCCGGTTCATCTCAGGATCTATCAGCTTCCGCAACTTCTTCTGGTCATTCAAGACGTGCCTCACCTGCAATTTGCAGCGCCTTGTTCAGCCACATGAATTTTGTATGAAAATAGTGTCAAAACTTTTCTTGAAATTGTTAGGAAGGTTATCATTTTACCTGTAGGACCAGATTTTGGTCATTCGGTCCTTGGTTTAAGTCCACGGCTCTTCGCCCCGTCAAGAGCTCGAGAAGCACCACACCGAATGCATAAACATCGCTTTGCAAAGTGAGTTTTCCTGTCTGTTGCCAGAGGAGAGTAAGAATCTGTTTCAGCACTCGAAGCGAAAATGAAACCCACGCACGAGCATGCATCAAGTGTAAATAAACCGAAATTTTTCAGCCCCAATTATTGTCTCATATAACATTGTTTAAGACTGATGTTCAGCTGACACTTTTCTTTCCTAGAACCTGCTGTATCATCCATTCAAGTTCTTTACAGCCCTAGATTGTGTTTTTAAGTGTGGAGGGCATTGTGATTTATATAGATAAACATGTTGACGGCATAGATGTTTTACTCAGGAATGCATCTCATCATCCTTACAGATAGTATCAACTTTCTAACATGAGCTTTTGCGCAGACGCCTCCGTGCCAACTTTTTTATTGGCACAATAGAGACTCTGGCAATCAAGAAAACAACTAAGTCTGTGGAATAGCCTTTTGATGCTCTGTGACCGTGCTCAGCATTAAGAAATGGAGGAAGTGGCAACTGCATACCAATGCATATTCGGGGTCAAAATAGCCAAAAGTGCCAAGCACCCTGGCTGTGGCATATGTCTCGCGGCCCTCCGGCATAAATTTTGCGAGCCCAAAATCAGATATCTGTTGAAACCGTCGGTGAACCTCATGCAAAAGAATGATATTACTGAATTATCTGTAAGAAAAAATTCAGCTATCTTACCTTTGCTTCAAAATCAGCTGTTAAAAGAATGTTAGTGGACTTCATATCTCTATGAATAATCGGAATCCCGATGGAAGAACCTGAATGGAGATGAGCAAGTCCCCTCGCTGTGCCGAGTGCCACTTTGAGCCTCAGCGGCCACTCCATCTTCTTTTCTCCGATTCCTACACTTACAGTTAGCAATTACCATGAATTTGATGACAAATTATGCATTTACATAGAGATTATGAGCTGAAAAACCAACCATTCAAATGGTCTTGGAGGTTTCCGTTACACATATATTCATATACCAAGAATCTATTCTTTCCATCTGCAGAATAGCCAATCAGTGAAACCAGGTTCGGGTGGTCAAGCCTGCTCAATATATCAACTTCTACACGGAACTCGCGCTCGCCCTCAGCTTCTTTAAAGTGTGGTAGCTCCATCTTCTTAATTGCAACAGTCTGGGTGCAGACAAAGTGAGAAATCACATTAACTGGATTATGAAGACTCCAGAAATTTCATTTTATTTCTTTCTTCAGCATGACATTCATTCTGAGTGCCTCATATTACATGAACACTCATGTGTTTCCTTTTTCCCTTTTAATTTTTTTTTGGCTCTTTTACCCTTAGCATTCTGAATTGCGAAAACAGGCCACTAGAGAATTCTCTTTGGTTCTCTAAATTATTTTGCCCTCAGTTTAATATATACCTCTCCTGACCTCAAGGTTCCCTTGTAAACTCGTCCGAAACCTCCTTTGCCGAGAAAATTCTCATCGCTAAAAGAAGAAGTCGCCTCTTCCATTTCCTTGAGAGTAAAGACTGATAATCCATGGCGTCTTTTTGTGGGTCGTAGAGCTTGATCGTCCAGCTGCCACAACTCAACGGGCTTATAAGTCCCTGTGAAGTTCATACGACTCTAAACAATGAGCTACACATCTTCATATTAACTCGAACACATTATGCTGAGAAAAAAATATATCTCCATTTTGTGTACGCGCGCATGCGCGCAAAAAGAAAAAGATGATGAGCAAAACGTAAGGAGGGACAAAAGTGGATGAAACGGGAAAGAGAGGAACATACAGGGGTCAGTGCAATCTTCAGACTTGCTTCGTCTGCGCTTGTTCCAAGCCGAAACTAACCCAAATGGCATTATTTTGTGTACAGCGGGTAAATCAAATTCTTGGTTTGAGAAGTGAAACGATGAGTCGCAATTCACATACCATCAAAGAGAAATTTGGCTGGAGCAGGGTATACTAGATATAGAAAAACCTTAGCCAAACAACAAGATCCAGAAATAGGATAAAAAAAGAAATGAAGACTTATAAAGAGAGTGAGATTGGTGATCAGAACAGGAATGAGCTCCTTAATACGTACAGATGAAGACAGATTAGGAGATAGGTCAAGAAAACTAACATCCTCCACTTTCAACCGCCATGAACTCACACACACAAACACAGAGTAGAAATGTACTTTAAGACAAAGAATGAGCAAAAGAAGGAAAAGAGTTGGTACTACTTACTCCAATTAGATTTGTGAGTTGTTTATTGTATTTTGCGTGTAAACCACAATTTACAAATCTCTCAACTTTGGATTGCTTTTTGTTTGCTTCCAAGAAGGGGGAAAAGGTAGCAGTTGAAAGGACCTTTTCATTCGGTTCTTCGGTCAACATCCGTTAAGTAGTCCTGCTTAACATGAAGGGAATATAAGCTTCAGTTCAACTATAGTTCACAACCAAAGACGGGTTCTTCTTTCAGCCCGCCAACAGTGAATCAAAAAGAAAAACCATTACAATGCCAAGACGCCAGAAAAGATACTTGGCAATGGAAACTTTACAAGGATCAGAAGTCCCAAGCATACAAGTTAGGCTGCTTTATCTCATAAAAGCATCTGACGTCCTTGGCAATTGAAACTTTACAAGGATCAGAAGTCCTTAGCATACAAGTTAGCCTGCTTTATCCCATAAAAGCATCTGAGCATACAAACAAATGAACAAAAGGGCAAGTTGTTCTATATACGTTCCCCATTTGAGCACGGCTATGTACCCAAATATGAATCTGAAATCAGACGGCAGTTAAGATGAGAGACGTGCTATGCTTCCATGTGTTTGTTCAAAAGAGGTACTTTAGGAGAGGAAGGCTCGCAGCTGAAACTTCCACTTTCTTCGACCACCTTCTCTTCCCGGGCTTTCCCCCATATGACAGCATAAAACCCGATAGCTATTATGATTCCTCCAATCACACTGCACACACGCACAATTTGAATCAAGCTGCATACATAATTGTCTTGAAAAAAGATTAATAAGACATTGACTCTAGTCCGTGCAACAGATTCCTTAACTCATGTTTTCTTCTTCTTCAGAAAATTAGTTAATTTGCTCATACCTTCCAAGGTAAAGAGTGTCGCCAAGCAAGGAAACCCCCATCACGGAGGCAATGATCATGCCAAGTGGCTTAATCATGGAGAGGTAGAGAGGCCCTTTGGTCTTGCACACCCAAGTGTGAGTCACACTCCTTATAGCTACCACGAAAAATGCCTATAAAGGATCAATTGCCCATGAAGTTATCACAAATTTCCTAGTCAGGAGTGCTTTTAGCTTTAATATTTGCAACGACTGCATTTTCTGTGCTTGGTGCTTACCGAGTAAACTATGGTCATCAACTCTATGTCAGGCTTCAACATCCAAGCATTCACGTCTTTCTCCACAATCAGAGCCACAATTGTGGCTTGTATTGTCACGACAATGCAAGCTAGGAGTGTCAACATTAGCTCTGCCGGATAATCCCTCACTATCCATGTCTGCAGATTGTGATTGAAACTGGTCACTGCATGCTCAATAGTTCAGAGAGATTGAGGGACTTTGTAATGCTGTTGGTGTGTGTTGAATGATCAATGAGACGGTATATTATATGGACTGTCCTTGTACTTGGACAATGCTCCAAGGCTTTTTGAGTAATGACTTTGGAAATAGCTCTGATCCCATCAGATTCATTGGACCCAATTTTCATCCACATCATTCACAATTAAGCATCGTCACATCAATGTTATTTTGGTGATGTTGATATGCATGGACCTTCTCATATTCATTTAGTCAAAATACACGAATGATTGAGTAATTTACATGCTTTGATAACATACCTGCACAACTAGCAAAAGTGAGATAAAGAAGGCAGCGCAAGCGAGAAGAAAGCCGCCGATAATCCAGCTTGATTGTGGCTGAAGGAGCTCTTGAGACATTGATGGTGAACCATTTGTGAGCGGGAGGCCTTTGTAGAGTGTAACAGTCAGAGCACCGATGATGCATACTATCGTGCCCACTAATTTAGCCATGCTGCTTTGCGCTCTCAAGTCAATCTTTTCCATCCTGCATCATTAACCATTTGTTTTGTGTCTTGGTAAGGGCGAGTTATATTCATTTTTTTCTTTTGGAATCACATTCCATTCTCTTGCTTGAATTAGTGTGGCAGTGACCAAGACCCATGTAAAAAATACTCAAGGTTAACAAAGAAAAAGGAATCTAGAGCACTATACATCAGCTGGAGTTTTTAAGAACATGCGTTCCATTACTGTGCCAAGATTGGTTTACATTGTATATCAACTGAAGTGACAAACTGTGAGTGAGCCTATAAACAAATTAACCATATCTGACACTCGATAAGGGTTCTCCTCGTCGTTTCTGTACACCTACATCGTAAATCACTAAATCGGTCTTAACATTTGGTATATATCTAACTTTCTACCCAGAGAATAAGGATAAGCTTTTGCTTAAATGATTATGATGACTAGAAAGAGGAGGAACATTAGGTAAGAGCATACCCGGAGATGAGAGCAAGAACGAAAGTGAAAGCAGGAGTGAGATCGGTCATGACCGAGGCCAAAGTAGGAGAGCTGTAGCCGATCCCCACAAACATCAACAGTTGCAAACATGTCCTGCTTGTTTTGCAGTTTCACAATTCCCATGTATTAAATTCCTTTATACCCCATCACCGCAACATTCAATTAGACATATATGACAAATATACAAAAACAACTTCATGCCCCTAAATCAAGAAACGGAAGATTACGTACGCCAGCAGACCCAGCAGAAAGATTCTGAGAGCTATGGAGACTGTGAGTTTGGGAAGCCTTCTTTTCCTGGAAAATTTGCAAGAAAAGGAAAAATAAAGAAAACGAAGAGCGTATATTAGCAAGTCCTCAAGATGAATGGCGTGACCTGAGGAGCTACTAGCTAGAAACTAGTCCATTACTGACCTGTAAAAGAGGAGACAAGCAGAGAAAAGGAAGAAGATGGCGAGAGCGTTGGAGTAAGAGACGAAGACGAAGTTGCTCATGCCTCTGCTCATGGCTGCTTTGCTCATGGTGCTCAGCCCCTGTTCCAAGAACTCTATCACCACCAGCACCGCCACCAACCCTGAACCGCCACCATCATTTCCTCTTCTTTTGCCCTTTTGCGCTTCTTCTCAATCCAAGTAAAAGTTCCACTACTTGATCTCTATTTTGTTTCTGCAGGGGAGAAGATGTTGCATCTCCTCCAAAGAATCACGAGCCGCAGATCGCTCCCAGTTCGTTGGAGGAGATAGAGAAGCAGTCGGAGGAAGAAATATCTGGCGCACGGGAGGACAGATCCTCCGATACTGATGTGGTTCTTTTGGCTCCTAGCTAGCCATCGCCAGACTGGTTTGGTTTTTTGTTCTTTATGCCCTTTCATTACATATATTCTTTCGTTCATTATTGACTTCTTCCTTCCATGCACTGGTTGTGTTGCTGCAGTCGTCTTCATTTAAAATGACTTTTGGATTCCTTTTGTATGAATATGCATTGCCCTCCCAGCTTTTTCTTTTTCCTCCCCCTCGTTGCCCTTCTTTTTTTTTCCCTTTCCTATATGCTGAGGAAATAAATGGCACTATGTTCACCACAAAAATCTAACAAACAGATTTAACTAGGCGACGAGCATGCAATTACATACACCTCGATAACAAAATTTAGTATGCTCAACACCGATCTACATCTTCTGTAGCTTGCAGAATGTCCCTTTTCTCTATGGGTGCTTTGAGAATTCCATAAGTAATCTTATGCAAATTTACTTTCCACTTTCAAATCTGTCCTATGCCGATGCCTCAAAGAGGTTGCAGCTTTTCTCAGAAATCAGATGAGAGACTATTGCAGCACTGACTTTTGCGGGAAGATACATATATATCTTCAAATGGGTGTTAGTGGACGGCAGCGTAGCTAATCTCCCTTCAATAGGTATAAATAATTGAGGGTATTGCTCTCGTACAATTACGCCAAGCGGCACGACTACGCGAGCGCTTCGGCTTTTGATTATTTTTTCATCGCTTTAGGCAAGTCTGTTGAATTAGAATAAACGTGCGGTGGACCTTCTATTTGAGTTACTTTAGAAATTAGTTTCTTTCGATTCATGTTTTTGCTTTTCCCTTGCTTTCCCCACTTTTTGTCATTGGACTCGGCAAGTGTCTTATGCCTTCATCTAATCACCGTCATGGTTTTGACAATCAGGAGGTTTCTTAACCAAATGAAATTCTTTTTAATATTTGAATATCTCCAAACTTGTCGATTACAAATCCTATTATAAAATCATTTTTTGAAGCTCAGCACGTAGGAGAGATTCTCACGTTTTGAATTTTAGGGGAGTGAAGCCACTCATATCAAAGATGGATCTGCGGAAGTTTGAATTTATTGCAAGTATGGGCCACAAAAGAAAGGACGATTGCTTGAGCATCAAACAAGAAGTTGAACAAATTACATACACGCAGATTGGGGCTTGCATACCATGCCAACTGATTGCTCTTGGGCAGGGGCCATATTGAATTCTAATATTCCCTGTTTGTTGATGCTGTCGATGCATTGAACATACAGTCCGACTAGGATATTGACAAACCTACACGGCGTTCAGGATGAACCTCAGCATGCTATATACAGACTAGAAAACCATTATCCACCCTACATGTGAAGTAATTGGTGGGATGATATTATGAAGTCAGGACAACATATGAATCTACAGTCCTGGACTCAATAGAATGTGTCGGGAAACTTTGATAAACAGGATGCATAGCAGGTAAACTCGAATGCATGTGAAACCCAAGTTTAAAATGAGCTAAACAATAGTAACAAAGCATACCATGACCAAGTTCCCCAGAAATGCAAAGCTGATACAAACCTCAATTGCTAACAGAAATTAAATCCAGTATCATTCTAAGTAACCATATTTGTCCATTTATAACAAGGGTAAAAGCCTGACAATCAGTTGATGAGCAAATAAATTTCAAACCAAAGTCAAAAACCTACAAGTAATCTAAGATACGAGCTGATGCGGACCACTATATTGGAAATAAATTTAGCATTGAGGTAAATATTTGTGTATCTCTGAAATGCCAGTGTGGGAGTGGAAACACTGGATCATACTTCAAATTATTTTTCTTCAGTGAAAAGCTGCAACTTCCTCCTTGAAGTACTCAAGCAAGTCCTTGACACTCATGACAGAATGGTCGGATTTGTCTCTCACCCGAACACTAACCTGGAGAATTGCACATCAGAAGAACAAGCTACGATGAGATAATACAGTCAACATATATTGCCAAAGCAAAACCTAATTGTCTAAGAAATTATAAGCTGAGATTTCAAGTTGAATGGACTTTAAAATTTCCACAGATTCTGGTTCAGTGAGTCAAAATGGGATGCCGCGCTGTTTGTAAAGGACACAAGTTCACGGCCCTCCTTTGAGAGGATATTGTGTTATCTTGTCTCCTCTTTTTATACTGAAAAGGCAACTAACACGTTTAGGGCTAAGCAACTGAATGTGCATTGCCATGAAATTACATGTAAAGATCACAAGCTAAATGTTTGCAATAAATGATTTTAACATATCGGAAAGCAAATGCTAATCAATAATGCCTATTGACGGATGTCGATATTGGTAAACCTAGAAGAATAATTTCTGAGAAGGCCTAATAGCAAAACGTGAAATGACCAACTGAGAGAAAAACCGCAGCAGCTAAGGAAACCTAACTTTCAGGGGGCAGCCTTTGCCAAAGCAAGTCTACACTGATAAGGCGTTGCACTAATTAATGTGTTTGAATACCTGTCCAGTGCTTGCCTCCTCTTCACCAACTACAAGTATATAGTTGTATTGGGCCAATTGAGCTTCCCTTACCTGCAGGCACATAAAGCACAACAATAAGTGGCTAGAATATGACAACAACAGAAGAATCATACTATGAAAGCGGGGAAAAGGCAAAAACAGAGTCAAACTAAATCAGGAAATATTGGACAGGATATATACAACTGCAAATTAATTCTTATTCCATTTTTAAACCAGGGTCCTGCAAGGACAGTTGTTGTCAAGCTCTAAATTCCTTCCACTACAGACTACAGCAGCAAATGGCAGCTATTACTGTGTTGCCATAGCTGTTAGAAAGCATCAAAGTTGCCTTTTAGGATCAATAGATCATCCAAGTACCATAACGAGTACAGAAGCTCTCCACTGTGAAGAGAATTCCACATTCCACAATTAAAGCAATTACCCCCACTCCTTTTTAAAATATCATTCTTCATCCCTTCATCTGATACTGAAAGTTTAAATAGTTCAGGTAAAGAAAAGATATCTTGGAGACAAATCCAATTTAAATGCTATGCCAGCAGATTGATAAATTCAAAAGTAATTTATATAATCTGCAAGGCTCAACCCCAAGGGAAAAAGGAGCTCCAGGTGTACCTTTTTCTGAATCTTTCTATCGGTTTCATCAACGTCAACATAATAACCAGCATCATGAATTTGATCCCGCAACTGTAAGGAGACAATTTTAATGAGTGTAAGAAGCATTTTAATGACTATTCCATAGAACCTTGGCATGTCGCTGATAATCACGAAACTGAAGAGAGTTCAACAAGAGTTAGTTTACCACGTACACACTATAAGCCAAATATGATATCATTCACAACTCAGGAAAACCAATAATATCCAGGTATGTCATCTTACACAACTGTAAATAACTAGAGAAATGCTGCTACAGCCTGCATCTATCTAACAAGCTAGTAAATATACCACTAGAGACAACTTCATAGCAGAGTGATGCAAACAAATATTTGAAGCTATGTTGATCACCACCTAGGATTAACATAAAACTTCCCACTAGCAACAGATACAATAAACTTAATATTATTTGAATTTACAATGATTTCATTATGATGCCATATGTTTTTCTCCCTCCTATATTTCTAAGAGAAACATTAAATGCTATAAGAAAGGAGAATAGGACAATAACAACTAGCAAAATCACGCACATTCAATTACTCAGCTGTTAACAAGTTAAGGACTGTTAGATAAATTACCTTTAGAGCATAGGACTGAGACTTCTCTGACACAGGGCAAACAATTGCTTGACGTGGACTAAGCCAGAAGGGCCATTTCCCCTTGTAATGCTCCAACAGTATAGCAAACATGCGCTCAACAGAACCGAGGATGGCTCTGTGTATCATAACAGGAGTCTCTGTCTTTCCTTCATCTTCTGCCGAGTAAGACAACTCGAAACGGGCAGGAAGCTGGAAATCCAACTGCAATCACAAGGATTCATCTGTCTTAAACTCTGGAGAATATCAACGACTGAGCAATAAAGTTGCATGTATAAAATGAATAGAACAAATACCTGCAATGTGGCACACTGAAATTTCCTATTCAAGGCATCAGAAACACTAATATCTATCTTTGGTCCATAGAATGCACCATCTCCTTCATTTATCTGAGAAATGTGACCTATGAGTAAGAATCAATAAAGAAATATAGAAAGGTATACATCATACGCATGAGAGTGTCACAGACAGATATAAATTGCAAGAGCAGAATAGTTTTTTCAGCAAAAGTATTAGGTTCTGCAGATGGATGTAGACAGGCAACTCAAGGATAGATTTAGAGAGGGAGGCAAATGGGAGTAAGGCGGCATATTCTTGAAGCATTCATTGTGAAAGAATCAAGTAGGAGAGCAACAATATGAGGTACTGGAAGCAGATGTTCTAAAAGATTATGCAACACCTTTGATCAAAAGTTGTAACAAATTTGATCATGATAATTTCGTGAAAAATTCACAACTACTAAACTATAGTTACCTTGATATTACAAAAACATCAAACTTAATAATCGTGAAAAAATGTAGCCTAACTTGATTAAGGACAAAAATAACTATAAGGTTACCTGCCATGGCTTCCCAAACTCATTTAATGCTTCGGAAAGGTCAGCCTCAGCTTTCTCCCATGTCGCTAAATCTCCAAGGTATTTCTCTGGTCTCTACACATCAAAACATGTCCGAGACATGATAAATTATTATTACATATAGACACAGCAGACCGCAACATAATCAGTGCACAAGACACAATAGACTGCAAAATAATAGTAGAAAAGCAAACAACACGACTGCATCCCACATTCCAATTGAGAGGGCAAGTATAGAGATTAAATTTAGATCCTCGAGAAGCCAATAATCAACTTTCTTTCACAAGAACTATTTTGAATTTAAAAGCCAAATACATAAAATATGAATGTATTTACCACATGAATTGCATTCACCATACGAGGATTCCATCTGTACTGCATCAATGAACTTATAAAGGGAAAAGTGCCATGTTCTACATAGATGGTGGGAGAAAGGGCTATTTCTTGTCCATAAAGAAACTGTTAAAACTCCTTGGATGTCCACATACTTAAAACAAGCAAGCAAGAAATATTTCAAGACACCTATGCCATGGCAAATAAATTACATCAAGACTTGCAAAGACAGACTACTAAGGTTTGCTTTTAGCAGAAATGTCCCTCTTTGCCACTTTTGTGGGAATGACAATATACATCTAGAAATGATCCCGTACATATGCACCCCAGAAAACTAAAAAATGTAGTTAGTTCCATCTTATTGCTCAATCACATGGAAGGTTCCGAGAATATTAGGCAGGGAATTGGGTAACTAATCATCCCAGATCCATCTAATAGTTTCAATCAGTTTTTCCCTTGTTCCCCTGCATCTTGCACAGAATGTCCTTGAAATATTTTCTACTACAGAAGATGACACATCAAGAGTTCCACCACAGATCATTATTAGCAAAAACACTCCAGGAAAACTATATATAAGAATGGATTGATACCATAACCAGATAAAGATAAGTTATCTTACTGTAGATAACTTGAGGTCAAAAGTGAAGCCAAATACTTTATAGGCATAACTGATAAACTCTAAGACGCTCCTAACTTCATCTTTTATCTGCATTGACAAGAATCAAGAATTATGCCAAGTAATGAAGAGCAAATTCATGTCAATAAACATCACACTCACCTGTGACTCCCTGCAAAAGATGTGAGCATCATCCTGTAGCAAACAACAGAAAAACACTCTTAGACAGGGAAACAGCTAGCAAGCTAGTATGAGGTTCAGCCAAAACAAAACCATCTAAAAGCCAATCAAATACTTGTGCTCTTCACTATAAGACCTAGGTATACATTGCTCTACTGAGCGACTTTCCCTAAGAGATGGTACTGGAGAGAAACCCAATGAGGGAAAACTAAGGTTGGGATCAAACTAGTGTTATGATACCCAAGGAGCAATATTGCAGGTAGATCGAACAAAAGAACACCTGCTGAAATCTCCTGACTCGTGTCAATCCAGTAAGAGCACCGCTGGCCTCATTACGATGCAAGACACCAAAATCAGCAATCCTAAGAGGAAGTTCTGTGAAACAACAATTGAAAATCAGAATAAAAACAATAACAAGACAACGAAATTAAGCATCGTGGAAGAAATTGCAGTTTATTGCAAAAGTCAAAGCATCTGTATAGCAAGATTTTCACCATAAACAACCTAAGAGAGATCCAGTAAAAAGAAAATTTTCTTGTTGTACCATAGTCGTTACATAAGAAATCACAATCTATAATATTAAAGAAGGGGTGATGTAAATAAAAAATCAGAGCAGAAGAAAGTTGTTTTCATTTCCAAAAGTGTTGTTTGAAATAGCAAAAGTCAAAGAATCTACATAGCAAAATTTTCACCATGCAACCTCATAAGAGATCCAGTAAAAAGAAAAATTTCTCACTGTACCATAGTCGTTACATAAGAAATCGCAACCTATGATATAAAAGAAGTGGAGATGTAAAAAAATCAAAGCCAAAGAAAGTTGTTTTCGTTTCCAAAAGTATTGTTTGCATTGCAAACAATATGTGCTAATATTATGTGCTTACATTTCACCCATGCAAAGTCATTTCACCTTACAGCACCCACCTTTTATCTCACAAGAGAGTAAAGCTATTGCTCAGCTTAAGTAGAATAAGCACATTAGGGATTAAAACTATACATTTCTATGCAACTCCTAAAAGGGTAGTTAAAACAACTAGGATCACATAAGCTCACCTCTATATGAACGAACTCTATGTTTAAACATCAAGCAGTGGCCTGGGCAATTCATTGGCTTCAATCCAAATTCTTGTTTTTCAATCTGTGCAATAAAAGGAAAGATTCACTACCAACATATAATCCATGAGGAATATCAGTTGGAGTAGTATATGTTGTCAATCAAGATATAAAGTTAATAAGCCCTAAACAGCTTAGGGACAGCATGTATTACTCTACCAAACAAAAGGAAAGATTCGATACCAACATATAATCCATGAGGAATATCAATTGGAGTAGTCTATGGGGTCAGTCAAGATATAAAGTTTATAAGCCCTAAACAGCTTAGGGACAGCATGTATTCCTCTACCATCAATTTACCCATTTTGTTATCTCAGGGTATTTTCCATCATAACATGACAAAGTCCCAACCAATTGGGCAACTATTAAACAACCTCTTCAGAGAGGTGGGCTTCGTATTCTCATTAATTAGAGTCAACAAAACCCAACTAGCCAAGTGTTTGTAGCATCATGACACCAAAGTTAATCCTCTGTGGAAAAAAGTCACTGTCGGCAAACATGGGATAGATAACCAAAGGACTGAGATTGTCTAATGAAACTGGGGCTATCTGTACATTCGGGACACGTTATATTTTTCAAAATTTTAAGTATCAAGGTAGGAACTAGGCAGTAAAAGATGTAGCTCCTGACAAGCCCAATAAATATTGTGTACTGGCCTCTCTCTACTTTAACTTTCTCAATATTCTGGTTAGTTTGGAAACAGAGGATCCAAAGGAATTTTTGAGAAAGAAGTCTTCTTTTACCGGCATACTTTCATGTGTACAAAACAATTTTCAATTATAATTACAACAAATAAGGATATGTAAAAGGGCAAAGTACTAGAAAAAGTTCATTTAACATGAATCTTCAATTTCAATTAAGAACAGATTATTATTCAATGCTCATACAGCAAAACAGGAAAATGTCACTCAACAGATTACTCTCTTCCAGACATTTTGCTTCTTCTTGATTTGATCCTTGGGCTATTTTATACATGAATGAAAATAATTGATAACTTCAATCACAACTTGTCAATAAACCACCTGCCATTAGATGCCTCTCGTAGGGATACATATTCCCTGGAAGCTCTCTCTAGAAGTCATAGCCACAATTTCACAAAGCAGTATAAACCTCACCTCAAAAACAAACATGTTCTCCTTGTAATTCGCAGCATGACCAGATGTTTCCCACAGTTGCATGTTATACATATTTGGTGACAGGACCTGGAATAATAAGTTGATTGATTACTGAATAGTAGTATTTATGTTCAAGTAATATGACAAGTCATCAGGATATGAACCTCTTGGTACCCCCGATCTCTATATTGGGATTTTATAAACTCAACAAGTTTGTTGTAGATTCGAGCTCCATGAGGAAGGAAGAACCAACTCCCAGGACTGAAATCCATAGCAAGTTGAGCATCAGAACAGCGGGAAATCAGCAAGTACTGTCAATTCCAGATATCAAGGTTGCTTACCTTAATGGGTGGCAAAAGAAAAGCTCTTGTTTAGTACCTAATAACCTATGATCATATTTCTTTGCTTCTTCGAGCTGATGAATATATTCCTGCACAAATATCAGATAAGTGAATTAAAGCTTGCACCCGGAATTAGTGAACTTAAGACTGCCAGATGTCCACCTCTCTCATGCCATATAAAGTCAGGCACTGCCGATAACAGATATTAGTTTTTTATTTTTCTGATGCAAATCTTTGAGGCTGTGCACACATGGGGAAGATTTGCATGAAGCCTGAAAATGAACAAACCATACAGTATACACCCACACCCCTCAAGTGTTCGACTAATTAACTAATAATCACATGCATATAAAGAAAATTCTCTTGGCAACACATTAAGACTTGGGTAAAGATGGCTGAGTTTGGGCTGCAAAAGGAGACACTAGTTCAACTGCACAAGTCCTAACCCAACTGTTTCAGAAAGCACAAAGGACAAACAAACGAAGTCACCTTCAATTTTTCTGATCTGGGTAAGATATCCCATATACTCTTTGCAGACTTTCCCGATCTTTATTTCCCCTCCAATATGCTGAAGAAGCCTGAAATTAGAATTGTGATTGAAAAGATGTTCAACCAGCTTACATGCAATTAAGGATATCAAATGACACGTTGGTCCAAAATATAACATCACTATCCACATTTGTGCTCAATCACCTTCAAACAGGCAAATGCCTTAACAAAAGAAGTATTTGGTATGTGAGGCCCTCGACACAAATCAACCAGGGGACCACACCTGTACACAGTGATAGTTTTGTCGGCAGGCAAATCTTTAATGATTTCGACCTGATTGCATGAGAGAGAGAGAGAGAGAGAGAGAGAGACTTGGTGTCAGCTTTTCTTGCCAAATTATTAATAATGTACTTAAAAAGAGAGGTAATTTTGTCAGCTTACTGACCTTAAAAGGATTATCTGAAAACATATCCAGTGCCTGATCCCTTGACACCTCAATGCGTTCAAATGGCTGTTTTTCCTGGATCAAGAAAGTAACAGAATACTCTTTCAGCGTACAAAAGGCATATAAATCCAGTTTACTAGCACAGTTTACTCTATTACTACAATGGAGAGAGGCAGCTTATTTGTATTGTAACTTTCCTGCACTTAATCTACGCAGAAAAGCTTGCTTACTAAACTTGGCTGGTCGTGGACCAAGAAATCCATGAGTTGGTGAAAACGAGCCAGCATCCAACTACAGAGGTTTATTGAATGGGGTACAATGTTCAATCACATAGGGAACCTCTATGAAGTGTTATGACCAGGACTGCAATCCTCCCTCCACCTTTATATCAACTACGAAGTTGAGACCTCACTAGATGAATAAATGTTCAAGAAACATAAGATTTGTCGACATCTTCACAACATGAACGTTTGAATGTTTCTCTGAAGCTACTTATCACAACATAAATGTGGACTTGTGGTTTTCTACTCAGCAGGTTTCAATGTATTACAAAAATGACAAAGCTACTATAAAGATAAAAAATCTCTGATGGATGATTATTACCGCAGCAGCTTTGCTTGCCCCAGACTCAATTTGCTTGAAGTGGTCCTCATTCAAGCCCAAGTCACCATAGAAAGCATCATAGTAGAATCCCTGTATAATCATATCATTGTTTTTAAGTTAAGTCTTCTATACACAAAATCTAATAAAAAGAAAAATTATATGACCAAGGAAAAGTGATAAAACAAGAAAACAAACTTTAAATTCCATCATTAAAATCTAAGATAAGTGTAATGCTGAACATGCATGTTAATGAGCACTTAGATACGCAATTCACATGATGCAAACGTGCATGCCCATTTTATACATGGTATAGCTTAACAATCTCCAATATATTACTACTGCTGCATGCAATACTGCGCATTTTATAGCTATTAATATAAATAAAATTGCATGAGAAAATTGAAGGTGACATTGGATACATGAACAATTTATGTAGATATATCTGGCCAAATTCTGATGGTAGACATAACCCTAACTTGGTCTCTTTAGCTCGTCTCAAGAAGCTCGATTTGTATGATGCATACTGGCAGCAACATGAAGTTTTGCATGGCATGCAGAACCTATGAGACAGCAAAAGATGAAGCAACAAATGGGAAAATGCAAGTAGCAGATGTCTTAGGTACCTCTCCTCTGGTGGTGCAGGGCCCTATGCAAAGCTGACAACCATACTCCATTTCAAGTGACTACATAGTAACGAAGATTCACCGTCAGAGATATGTACAGAAACTCAAATGTCCTTAAACAACTCTGGCAGAGATAAATAACAATGCTCCTAAACCTGGCCCAAAATGTGGGCACTTGAGTGCCAGAATGTGTCACGCCCTTCGTCGCTATCGAATGTGAATAACTTAAGCTCGCAATCACCCTCGAGTGGCCTTGACATGTCCCACAGGACTCCATCCACCTGCGAGATCAGAGCATTCGTTGCCAAGCTCTTCGATATCTCCCTAGCAACATCCAGAGGAGATGTCGCCCACTTCTTCCCTTCCTTCACTGTCCCATCTGGCAATGTTATCCTTAAACCCCACAACAAGAAAACATCCACATTGTCACAATCAAATACTACCGCACCCCATCATCTACATAACATTCATAAAAGTGACCCCGCATCAATTACAACACATTTACTCATGCGCACAATATGTTTCGTTTCAGAAAGCTAGGGCCTGACGAAGATTTGCCAAACTGCGGCATTATCCCTGCGTATGCAGATGCGTGCAAGCAAAGCAGCATCGAAAAGAAACATACTTGATAGGTTCACCGGCGATGGATTGACGCTGGGAGAGCTGCTGCGCTTTGATGGACTCGAAGAGCGCGATGCGCTTGGGAATCACTAGCTTCAGGTAGTTCTCGTCCTTCGGGTGAGCTGCCATGGCGGGCCCCGGCGGCGACGTCGACGGAAAGGAAGTAGGTGCCGGCGGTGCGGCGGGGGCGGCGGCGGCGGCGCAGAAGGGGCGGAGGGAGGGGTGGATGCGCAGGAGGAGATCAGACAAAGAGGAGAGAGCGCAACGGCGGAAACGGAGACCTCCCAAGGTTTTAGCGCATAGCATATGGCTGGATTGGTGACTGCCGGGGAAATGCGGGTTTTTGTGCTTTTTATTAGGCTTTTCTCCACCGGAGCTCTTTGGGCTTTTTCTCATTTTGTTTTCCTTTTTTCACTGAATTTTACATTCAAATATTCGTTTGCACTAATTTTTATATTTTCTTTGTGCAACAGATGAAATTGACAAAAAAATTCAAGTAATTTTTCGGTCAATGTGTTCAGAGAAATTTCACTAGTATGTCAAATAAGCATTTCTCTAATGAATTTCTTGAATTTTGTTTAAAATGTATTGATCAAAAAGAAAATGAAGGTGTAATATATCGAGTAATTAGAATTAAAGGTGGACAGCTTTTATTACGAAATGTATTTAATTTGACTGATCATGGAATTGGATGGAATTTAGCCTCAAAGCACACTTTATGGGCTTGTGCAAAAATGGAAAAGGCAAATTAATAAAGAAAGAGGAGTGACTTGAGTTTATTTTTGGGAATTGAATGTGCATTATTGTATGACGAGGAAGATTTCGATTGAAAATAGAATCTAGAGAAAGATTTAAGCAATAATTCAATGGTAAATGCAAGGGAAAATATTTTCTTTGAAAATTACTTTTGAGAAAGGAAAATGATTATTTTCACCTTGTTCGGTAGTGCACCTAAAAATGCAAAGGAAAAAAAAATTCCAACTTTAAAAACTCAATTACAACTTCATTGATCATAAATAAATCACCAAGTTGAAAATTCACCAAATTGACTTGACTACGAGCTGAGATAAGTGACCCACAAGTTCTTGGGGGGGAAGGATCCTGTTGCGTGGGCATCAAGCGCAAGCAGTGGCCCCCTATTAACGACGCCACATCTTATCATCAGTCCCATCCACTCTCCACTTCCGCGATCCACGATCGCTCGGGCCCATGGGCCTCGGCAACACCGGGCTCTCCACCCAAAAGAACATGCGTTCTGGGCCGGTCCGGGCCGAGAAGGAAGGACCGATTCGGCCGCGTGTTTCGCGGATCCAAGCCTGCCTGCCTGCCTGCCCGCGAGCGAAGCAGTGGGGGAGTGCTCCCTCCTATCGAGAGTCGACACGATGATGATGACGATGATGCGCGAGCTTTTCGTAAACGCAAGGTACTTATTCTTTTTCTTTTTGTCCTTTTCCAGGTGAGTGCGATCTTATCGGTGATGTGGTCAACACGTAGTGCACACGGAGAGTATCATATGGGTGTGTTCAATTCAACCTACGGAACGGTCGAGATCAGTGAGTTGTCAAGCCACATGCGAAGTATGGGTTGCGCTCTATAGCCAGCTCGAGGGTCCCCATGCGGCCCATCATGAATACCTCTGGAAGGAAGAAAAGGTGGCCGAACTGGACGCGTCTCTAGGTGCGCCAACTATATGGTTGATGAGCATCGCGTGAAACTCTACTCAAATGCAGTCGGCAAGGGCAGCTTGTTTTAAATTCCGGCTAGCGAAATAGATGCAACTTGCCATGTTAGCTTTGATCTGTTCAACTTTCGAGGGTTTAGGACATTACCCTCTCTCTCGTTTCCATGGATGTATCCTCTCAACCGTGTAGTCCTGGGTCGAATGCCAACAAGTCGAAACAGGGGGAAAATATAAAAAAAAAAGAACAAAGAAAAGGCGACAACGCGACTTCACAAGGAGCCACAACTGGGGGGACCACAGGCTCATGTGGTGAAGGGGGGCCGGGAAGCCGATCCGGCGGACAAGAGCTGGCCTAACCATTCCCTCTTTAAAGGCGGGTAACCCCCCACGAGTGCTCGCCTTTGATAAAGCCCTAACATGGACATGCACACAAGCTTTTGTTCCGTGGTATAATGATGGTTTGGAGATATCATGGAGTGACAAAATTGGGTGTGTTTCGTAGCACGAACCTTTAATGGGTCACAAGAGGGTACATCCGAGCGAGAGAGAGAGAGAAAGAGAGAGGGAGAGGGCAAGGGCATGGCACGTTAGGCTCGGGGACAAAAGCACATGCGGGTTCTTGTAATTCTCACTCTGGCCATCACCTTCAACCTCATAAAAAACCTACTCCCAACTTGCTCGCGGGCTGCATTAACTCACCGCACGAGCCACCATTATCACGTATGCCATAGGCACGAGTACGGCACGCCCAACGCTCCGCACACGCACGTATGGCTATCGCAACAGTACCATGCCTGCCAGCCTGAGGGCCACTGCAACATTCAAGCTTGACGTGCAGTACGCTGCGCACGAACCCCGCCTTGTATTCATGCCCGTGATCGTGTCGAGAATTATTTTAGGTGCTTGGGGGAGAGAGAGAGAGAGAGAGAGAGCTATCATTCATCATTCTAGTCCACATGGGAATGGATTGCAACTTGAAGTGGCGTCTTCTCTGATGAACCCTGGAAGTTTCTGAGTAACGTGTGTGTGGGTGCGGTAGGGGACCGCTGGGCGCATGTTATGATAGAATGCCTAATCTTTACATGATGCGGCCCATTCACCGTATAGCCCCCCCTTTCTCCTATCCTTTGTCTTCTTCTTCCCGTCTGTAGCGATCCGATGGGTTGACTCCTGCTGCCTTTGCAGTTCTCTTATGTTCTTTGGTTTTTTCATAGGGCATAACTAGAGGTGTCAAAATGGGTCATAAACCTATATTATGACCCACTTTTAGCTAAATGGGTCAAATATGGGCCAAGTGAAAATTAAATATTGGTTAAATATGGGTCAAGTGAAAGTTAAATATGGGTTAAGTAAAAGTTAAATATTGGTCAAATATGAGTCAAGTAAAAGCTAAATATGTGTCAAATATGGATTGAGTGAGTCATTTAACATAGAGCTTAGAGTGAGTTTGGGTTTCTCTACAATAATAATGGCTTTTAGCAATACGGGTGTGGATCGGGTCGGGTATGGGTCACTAGATTTACATTACATGAATTTGGGTCAAAACGGATTAAATTGATCAATATGGGTTGGACCATTTTCGACCAGACCCAAACTCAACCCTACCCACCAATTTGACAGGTCTAGGTATAACACGTATGGCTCTTGAGTTCTGGACTCAAGCCATATTGTATTAAAATATTTAAATAATAAATCATGACTTAATCTAATAATTTAAATTTTTAGAAGAGATGAATGTAATCCCACAAAATTTCACATGATATCAGAATTACAAATCCTAAGTTCAAATCTTTTCAAGCTCTATTTACCTCCCCAATTAAATTTACACACCTTAGTACTATGCAAATACCAAACTAAGTATGAAGAGGATATTAGAATATTTAAATAATTTTTCACGTCTTTATGTAATAGTTTAAATTTTTAGAACAGTTAACTATACTCTTATAAAATCTCACAAACTGTAGCTCGAAAGTAGACCTTCAATCCTCAATTTGATCATTCAACTTCCATTTTTGTCGGACTCAGTTTCCATACTTCTTTAATCTATCGAACCAATTCCATCCCTTGCGAGTTAAGTAAATATGGTCCAGTCGGCATCGGGACAAGGAAATCCAACTTGGCCACGAGAATCTTTGTATGTATCGACCACCACATTAGCAAACAAAAGTTTAGTCTATCGTCACAGGGCCAATCACGAGCAACAAAATTCTTAAAAGTCCGTCGCCACCATTAATGGCGATGAAATCATAATTTCTTCTTCTCAAGCGAAAGTCAAGTTACTGAATTCACACGTGGTCGGCATTTGCTTCAATCGAAAGTTGGGGGCAATTTTGAACTTCCGGCGACCTTGAACATCTTCCTCTTTTTATGATGTTACGTCTCTGAGACAATTGACAAATTCCGGTTCCGCCATAGATCCAGCTCGGCATTTCGCGACACGCCACTACGGTAAATGAAGCTCTTCCCGAGAAGTTATGAGTGGGGCCCGGCGAAACCACCGACGGCTGGGATTGCATCTCCGGCCGGCCCCACTCGCGGCCACGACGCGCATCCTGCGCCACACACGTAAGCCCGGACGAATTAAATCCCCCGCGAGCTGGGACGGGCCTTTTTTTTTCCTTCTCCTCCCCCCTCTCGCCTGCGCTCACCCCGAGACCCGCGTCGAGATCCGGACACGTGTGAGGGGCTCGCCGCTGTCGGGATTCGGGGATTACGAGGACAGAGCGGATGGCGTCGACCCGACCCGACCCGAGGGGAAGGCGGGGAAAAGGAGTGGCTGGCGTGGGCGTGCGAGGGAGCTGTCAGACACGTGCGTCCTCCTCGGGCGGAGACCCCACCAATCCGCGAACGACGACACCAGCTCGACGGTACAGCGACGTCGTTCCGACGGCACCGCGCCTGAACGGGACGCGTGGCCACGCGGAGCGGAGAGGGGGAGAACAGCCTGGAACATAGGATTCTGGGCAGCACGGTCGCTCGTCAGATCTCTCGACCCTCTCCGCATTCCATCCGGTCCGTACCCGAGCCGGGGGTTGAACTTTCGGTCCGGTGCATGCACGCCTCTTACCATCTCTGATTTGTTTTCATTTTCATCCTACAGTTTAATCTCGCCTAAAATGGTAATTAATCTCGATATATTATTATTTTCTAAGGGGACCTCTCTCTTGTTGATGAGACCAGGAAAGCTCACTCAAGATGAGAGCGAATGTTTCCTTCTCTTTTCTTGTTTTAAGTCCTCTTATTACTGTACTCCTGGAGGACACAAGTTTACAATAATGCATGATATTTACATATATTCATATGAGCAATGCAACTGCTTCCTCCATTATTCTGAGCCATGCTTTTACTTACTGAGAGGAAAAATAAATGGTTTTCAAGATAATTGCATTTAAAATCCTAAAATTTATCACAAAAATACAATTAAGTCTCAAAATTTAAAAGATATATATAAAATCAAGTCTTAAAACTTATTAGTTGATGTAATCAAGTCATTTTATTAACTTCCGTCCAACTTGATAAATGAAAATTGCTAATAAGTTTTAGGACGGGACCACAACTTATTGATTATACTATGTATATAGCAAATGGCAAACCAAAGCATGTAACCTCACAAAAGGTAACGCTATGAATTTTTCCAAGTTACGTCGACAAAATAAATCCTAAACAAGTAACACAAGGCATTGGCATTGAGTTCTGCCATTGATGATTCTCTCTCTCTCTCTCTCTCTCTCTCTCTCTCAAATGTGCCAAAAGACAGCATGGCTCGGCTCACATGGCCCGTCCTCGTAACTTCTCATCATTTAAAGCCCTCTCGCATCTCTCGTTCGCTCCTCACTCCCGCACGGCCCCCAATAAACAATATCGACCCGACTGCTTCTCATTGCCTCTTCGCATCTTCCCCTCCTTTTCTCTTTTGTCTCTCTGCAGATGAGAATGTCCATCAGATGCAAAACGTTCTCCACCAAGCCTAAGCCGCCACCACCGCGCAAGAGGAGACCCACCAGACGAGATTTGACCGTCCGGATGAAGGTGAAGAAGCTTCAGAAGCTGGTTCCGGGAGGCCGAGGGTTGCAGCCGGATCGCCTGCTCTTGAGAGCAGCCGATTACATCCTGCATTTGAGGTCCCAAGTCAATGTCTTGCAAGCTCTTTCCAAGATTTACGATCGCATATGACCCCCATTAAGATGTGCATTGTACATCCCCCGTTCCAGAAGTCAGCTGTTTTATCGTACCGTTGTTGCTTTTTTTTCACCCGTGTTCAACGGGATATATATATATATTTATGATATGACATAAACAAGGGTCCATCAGTTACAAATGTAAGTTGTTCATTCAATCATGAATCATATACTATCTAGTTAATATCTCTCCTGGCTATACTCTTGTTATAATGGGTTTGAATGTGCGCTATTTTGAATTTATGTTCTGACGAGCCCCTTATAAACTAAGAATAATAAAAATCGTGTTTAATTTTATCCCTTCATATTTCTCCCGTTTCCAATTTTTGTACTCATGTAATTGCTCTCTTCTGTTCTTTTCTCAAAGAAGTTGCATTTATAGGGTTTATTGTGCATTTTATGTGGGATTTGGAACCTTGTTCATTCGGTTTATATGTCATTTTTATTCCTTTTCTTTTTATAAGAATTCTTGATCTCAGATATGTGACTGAACATGATATATTTTACTTTTTGCTCAAAACCGAACAAGAAATGATTATGAGATTTGCTTTTGGCAGACTTTAACTCATTTAAGACTCTCTACCAAAAATTTACATGCATGAATTAATACGCTAAACAAGGTCATTTGATTTATCATTCCCCTTTTGTATGCAACTTTCCTTTCTTTTTAGTCTCCTTCTATCTGTCTTTTTTTTCTTGGGTCTGTAGTCTCCCTCTATCTGTTCATAACTTGAGAATGCACGGAGACTGCCTATGTCGAAACCGAATTCAGACCATTATGTAACTAGATTCCTATGTCATGCCATGTGTCGACATCATTAGGAACGACTATTATCCAATCGACGGTGGAAAATCGTACTAGTGAACTCTAGCTTTGACATAATGCATTATCTACTGCAAGAAGCATGCTATTACAACTGTAGTGTTCTTCATTTACCTCTCTCAGCCTTTTGGTGTAAGGTGAGATAGTTGAAGCGCATCTAACCATGCGGTGCCGCATATGGACCGCATTCTTGAATTATCAAGACAACAGAATACCGAAGATATTTTTGGTTCTCTTTTCGTTGAAGCCGCCAACATAAGCTTCCCCCCGGCGGGGCATATGATACCCTAGCACAATCTGATCCCTGGACACAGATCTTTTATACAGTTATGACTACCATAATCAATGGAGCCTGCTTCTGAGTACTCCTCTTGGAGCTTCTCTAATTTACAAGTGCTCTTTTGACGCTGAGCTAATGAGTTTGATCCCTCCGTTTATCGTTTCTCCATTTTATTCTTGACATAGGCTGTAGTTTTTCCTTTGGATTTCTTACATTGTGCCAACAGACTTCACAGTCAAGAAAGTTGGATCGCAGAATTATAGTTGCGAAATGTGTCTTTAGTTGGAATTTGCAATCCATTTTCTGAGAGAACTCCACACATGAAGTGATCATGCGACATCATGAAGAAGAACGAGAGAACTAGTCTTCTTCGGATGATGTACCTGAAGATGTGATTCATTGATCTTATTCAAGAGCCAAGGCAATATTCGTACTGGCGTGCCTGATGCATAGCTAAAAGAAAGACCGGATTCCTCAGTAAAATTAGAGATTCTGTGCTAGAATGTACGTGTAGATCAAGATGTCACTGAAGAATAATACTGGATCGCATGAGAGTGAGATGGTTATGTCCATATCGGCACGTTTGGATTGTTGATTTCAGCATAGCAGATCGTTCTGAATCGCAGATTGAGAATCGACTGGAAATAGCGCAATCTAAGGCATGTAATGGCCATTCCAATTTAAGATATCTTGAGAGATTTGTGATGGAGCGCCTAGCTTATGTCTCAAGCCCAAAGTCGTAGCTGCCGTTAACGTCGAGATTCTCGCCTCCGTTTTGTACTCTGACCTTTGTCATTGGAGGGAGAACCAGAGCAGAAATCATGATGCTAGGTGAATCGAATGTTTTTTTTTTTGGTAAGGTAGGTGAATCGAATGTTATCTCCTTGCTTGTTCTATGAAATTCCCGCGTCTTCTTTGCGGGGCGTAAAATAAGGGATAACGACAAGGGGGTTCCGTGGACTTTTCGGATCCGTGCAATAATCCTCACTTTGACTGTCCTTTCGGTGGAGCCGGGCTCTCGAACTTTTCCGACTTGTGCGGTGCTTGTCCTTCCGTTAAGCGCTAGGAACGGGAAATGCCGATGGGGTAGTCAAAATGGCCGCTATACGCTTAGAATAATTGTTATTATTTGATGACAACTAGAAATTAAGCTACAATAATTAATTATTATCGTAATATATTTTCGTTAATGATTTTTCAAAAAAATATAATGACAAAAGTCATTAGACTTTGATTATCTACCATCAAAAGGTGTTTATGAGAAATTTTTTCTATTCCCCACTGACACTCCATGATTCAATGGAAAACCAATCTTGCAATGACCATTTCATTCTGCAAACCAAGCTAGAGAATTACTATTCCATTCCCATGAAATAGCCATCGCATTGCATTCCTGCCTTCTTGCTTTCCTCGAAGCAAGATATAGCGTAAGGCCCTTCAGCTCTGGAGGAAATGGCAGTAAACGGACCGGATCACCTAATTTTATGCCAGTTCCGTTTCAAGACTTGCTTCGTTCCATTGTGCGGTAACCATCGGTGGTGGATTCTCAATGCTGGAAACAGCAAACAGCCCCGATTTGGTTGGAGAAAGTATCCATAATTTCGCCAACTCCGGCCAATTATGAATCTTCCTACAATAGCTCAAGCTCGTGATACAGAGAATGTCATAAGCTCATTATTCTCTGATTGCATGAGTCCTCGCAAGTTGAACCGCAGCAACCACTTACCATAGGTTTTTGAAATCCCAAATCAAAGAGGGACCGAAACGCGATGGCCTAATTCAAACATGAAACCCAGCAACATTCATGCTGCGTTAATATGAAGATGTATAGCCGATGTATAAAATCATCCGCGCCATTTGAAATTTCCCAAAAATCTAAACAGAGAGTTTGTTTGGCAGTCTATCCCGATGATCGTCGCATCACCAGAATAGCATACTCATTGTTTCTTCTCGTGCATTATTTGGCCAAAACTGAACTGGATAAAAGAGTTGCTTTTCTTTTCCTTTTTTTTTCCAGGTTTTCTTTCTATCTTTCGTTTTGATATTGCACAATTCCTTATATACAAACATCTGAGTGATGCCAAAATTAAATAGGGTAGACCATGCCTACCTCCAAAGTTGTGGCATGAGGCGCACTCAGTACGTTGATGGGTGCCCTGCTGTTTCTCCTCAAAAAGTCATACCCAATGTTAATCACCATCTTCCTCAGAAAACTCGAACCTTGCTTCGCTCTCACGTACGAGTGTCCCAATATGTAGGCAACTCCAGCTTCCCTTGCTTCCGTCAGTTCTCGCAGCTCATTTCGTGCTTCCACATCGATCTTTGGACTCTCTGGCATGATAAACCGCACTCTCTTTTTCCTTGGCTTGATCAATTGGGGCGATTGTATCTCCCTCGTTGATGATCCTGCAAGTCCAACATCATCAACATCATCCTCGCTCATTTGAATCCCATCAGCATGGGTTGCAGAAGTCCCTACAACAGTCATTCTGTCCTCGTTCTTCAAGTTATCTTCATTTGCACCGCAGGGACCTGCACCACCAGTGCGTATAAACTCCGCGATGCTAAAAACCAAATCATTTTCGAATTCCATGTCGTCCTTGTGGATGTCCCTATATCCATACCGTACAACGCACCTATAGAGCCTAAACTCCCTGGGACCGATGCGGCCCACGAGAAACCGTTCCTCTGGCCTAACATGTGGAACGGTGACAGATTTAATGCAGAGAAACACTAGAACCTGATGAAAAGCTGGAAGATTGGTGACAAAATGGGAGAATATTGCAGGAATCCCCGACACAAGCTCTGTGTGGACTAACCCAATCCCACGCACACGTACAATGCCGAGGCTGGGACCCAAGCTCATAAGCCAGTTGATAGAGACCTTGTTTTGATCATCGTACTCATACGTTTTGAGTGTGCCATAGTGCCAGACACACATCACAATAAGGAAGATGAATGCCAGGGCAATTGGTACCCATGCTCCTTGAAGGAACTTGACGAGAGAAGCGGAGAAGTAGAGTGCTTCAATTGTTCCAAAGAAAAATACAAACGCAATTGCGACCACAACGCTCTGATGCCAGCAGAGGACGATGACCAGCGACATTAGACAGGTGGTTACCAGCATAACTGTTATAACTGCCAAACCTGCTCCGGCAAAAAAGGCACATTAATAACTCACTCAATACTCAAGTTGATTAGCTCCACCCAGCAGATAATCAACTCAAGCATAAAATATTTTGAATATGGTGGATGGGGCTGATAATATCCTCATACCTGATGCATTACCCAAGCTTTTAGTGTCTCTGAAACCAATAGTGACAGCCAAGCATAATACCATCAAGATCCAATTAATTTCCGGGATGTAAATCTGACCATGAATTTTTGATGACGTATGCACAATTTTAACTCTTGGAAAGCAGCCTAGAGCAGAACACTGTTTAATAATTGAAAAGGTTCCAGTGATAATAGCTTGGCTGCCCACAACAGCAGCAAGTATGGCTATTCCCAGTACAGGCCATCTCAGTTTTTCTGAAAGCCAATTCAAAGTGACATTAGTGAGATAAAATTTACCCATCATCCAAATTATTGCAGATAGAAGGGACATCTACCAACCTGGCACAGAAACATAAAACCCGATTCTGTAGTAACTATCAACTACATGATGCTTAGATAGGTAGGCAGCTTGTCCCATGTATGCAAGAATCAGGGATGGATAAACCACAGTGGTGAATGCAATCTGCATGAAGTTAAAAATGTTTGTCGATACATCTGTTTTCTGAAGAGTAGTAATAGTAAATCATTCATTATTAAGTTAGAGAATTTAGATACTATAAAAGCAGGGGAACTGAAGGCTAATGGAGCATCTCACTGATTTCACACTCTGCAAACCTTGCCCAGAAAAAAAAGGGCAAACATTATAGAAATTGGCATGCCTTTTTAAAGCACCATCAGAAGATGAATGTTGGTTTAAGTCCAGCAATTTAGACAAAATGTACATGATGCATAAGAGATTGTCAAGTGCCACAGCTACCATTGACCTAATGTAGAGAACATTGAAACGAATTTGCTATGGAGTATGGATAATGGAAACTTTCCCAATTCGCCAATCATTTTCAGAGACAGCAAATGTCCAACCGCCTCTATGAGGAGGGCGCAAGATCACTGCAGTTATGCCATGGTAAGAACAGATGCTCTACTTAGAACTTTGCCTAAAGAGCCAAAAACAAGTGGAGCAGGATAGTTTAACTGTCTTCATCGGAGGTTAATGGCCACCTTGACTATTGTCGACCTATGTGAACAAACATTGTAAACCATTTTGAATGAAAAGACAACTTTTTCTTCATTTATCAACAATTCAACCGACGGTAACAGATATACAAGACAAGTTCTTACAAGTGACATGAACACTTATATCACAAGTACCTGAATTGACAGTTGGGAAAAGTGTCCAAGATCAGCAAACATAGCTTCAGAACCTAAAATTTTGAGGTTCTTGTAAATATTTGTTCCATCAGTGAAAGAAAGAACAAGTTAACTCAAATGCACATGCTTACCTGTTATACACAACAAAATCCCACCAAGGGACATCCAACCTCCCCGTTGAGTTTTCCTCAAAAACTTGTACATGTAATATGGAGACAGTGCTTGGTATACATGAGGATTCCAATGTAAGATATTGTATAAGCCAATGGCACTGATGGAGAAAAGCCATAGCACAACCACAGGAGCAAACAAGAATCCAACCCTGTGGGTACCGTAATGTTGAAGAGCAAACAAGCCTATTAGTATGACGCATGCGACTGGAACTTCTACATCTGCAAAACTGCCACACATTCAGAAGGCAAAACAAACCAATCGCAAGCAGCTAAAACCTAGCTGCCAATGCTAATATGCAGAGCTGAATGAAACATCGGGCGAAATGATATAACCATAAAGGGACTATATCAAGAGGAACTGAGAAGAATGGCAGTCTAAAATTTCTCTTTTAACTAGAGTGCCTTGAAGAAGCACCACCATTCTTGGAGTTGGACCATATTTATAGACCCGTAGGTAGGCCAATTCTTGAAAGACGTATAGTACCAACAAAATTGCACAATGACAAGAACAGCAGAGTTAGGCAAACAACCTCAATAACATTTTAATTATTTGGACAACCTTCAATCCTTGTAAACCTCTGTGGACATAAAATAGAGGATCAATATGATAAACAGACATGTTTTCATCATAAGTTAATACCAACGCGTGGCAGCATTAGGCTATTAGCCAATAGGATCAAGCGACATTTTCAATGCTTGGATAACTATTCGCCATGTTCATCTCATCAACAGGAATAAGCAACACTGTCCTAGTAATCCAGAAGCTGCAAAGTAGCCGGTTTTGACATAAAAGTACAGCCAAAAAGAAAAGTTACCAATGTTTTATAAGCCATCCACACAGAGAAAACAAAGGAAAAGAAAATAGAGGTAGCTCGAACACCTATTTCTGTGATCCTGAGGTAGAAAAGAGATCCCAAATTAAAGGACTTAAAAGTTCCATGCACGGTGCTATCATTTCAATTCAAAAAAACTTAAATGGCAGACCTTTGTAGAAGAACTGCACATAAAAGCTAAGGCTTCATAGCATTAGTTTGACTATTTCACCAGTCACTCCAGAAGACCATCTTATAACTCGACCTTTCCCATAGAAGTCTAAACAGCTAATGAACCAGAAAATATTGTTCTCTGTTCAAGTTGGTGAAAATTGCATTTGTCATGTGGTTTAGGGCAAAACTAATCATGCCAAGTTCCTGTTCGTGCACCCAGCCTCCCTAAATATTTCTCCAATTCTCGAGCCAATCCATGACACTACCAAACTACTAATATTTACTAAGAGTAATGCTACAAATACAAAGACTAAATAGAATAAGGATCTTACATTTGTGATGCTCCTTGGCCATTGACAGTTCGAGACCGGACACTGCCGAAAATACTACATCAAACAGAACAGAAGGGGGAAAAACAAATCCATTAGTCTCTACAGAACCATAGTCCCAAATCCGATCCATAAATGAAACGAAGTAATGCCAAAATCGAGGTTTGTCCCTGAATCCAGAAAGACGGAGCCAAAAGGAGGCTAATCTTCCAAAAAAATTATCTTCAGAACAGGTAAAAAGTAAAAAAAAAAAAAAAAGTAGCCATGATCGCTTAATCTCCATAAATTTGACCAAATCGCCCAGGAAATTCGAACAATCAGCTCCAATCAAGTCCACTGCCCACGCCTTCGAACTAAAATAAACCCGAAAAAACTACTAGACTTCGACGGGGACAAATCAAACAGTCACTTTCACTACCTGAAATAGACGGCGTGAGGACACCATCACCAATCACCATGCAAGTCCCGATCAAGGCCAAGACAAGCAAGAGCCTCTGCAACACCCGGCGCCTCTCCAGCATCGACTTGAGCCTCGATCCGAAGCTCGTCTTCGGGGACAAGTGGGCGCCGTCTTTCTTGTAATCGGAGAGATCCTCGTCCGCCACCTGGCAGCTCGGCAGCGAGTTGACCCGCGCGTGGCGGCACAGCAGGGAGTAGAGCGCGAACGTCCCTCCCTCGCCGTTATCGTCGGCCCGGAGCACGATGAAGACGTACTTGAGCAGGGGCACGAGGGTGAGCGTCCAGAACACGAAGGACAGGACGCCGAAGATCTCCTCGTTGGTCTCCGAGTGCTGGATGTCCTCCGCGAACGCGCTCTTGTACACGTAGAGCGGCGACGTGCTCAGGTCGCCGTACACGACGCCGAGGCTCTGGTACGCCAGAAGCAGCACCGACCTCCACGAAGCTTTCTGAATCACAAATGGACAAAATAGAAAACAGAGCTCTTAGATTAACATTACAGGACCGAAACTGAAAACCGCGACGGCGACGGCGACTGCACATTCTCGCCGGTACCTTCGCCGGATTCCGATACGCTCCGCTTTCCGGATCCATGGCGAGAGGGGTCTCAAGCGAGGTTGGAGAAGCGACGCGGAACCGGCACCATGTTCCTCCGTCTTTGTATCGACCGAGGAGAACCGGAATCGAAGACGACCTCCACCAGAATGTGCGGAAACAGAGCAATATATATATACGCAAACGAGGAAGGAAGGCCAACGCACAGCCGCGGATATACAAGCGAGGGGGAGAAATAATATTAAAGAAATGGAGGAAACGCGAGAGGGGATCGCGACTTGTGTCAATCAGCAGACTATGCAACTTGCGTGTAAGGGGAGTAGACGGCAGCTCAACCGCCACCGCCGCGGACCGGTCGGGAGACACGCGGAGGCGGCGGAGGAGGAGGAGGAAACCGCCGGAGAAGCTCGCGAGCGGCGACCGCGGCTCGGCCAAGTTGTCGGCCCCTGAGAATTCTTCCGGGAAAAAGGGGGAAATCGAGAGCAGTGGTTGGGTCGCGGGGGGTGGGCGCGCGCGTGTGACGGTGGGGAAACCCGATGGACTCTCGCTCGAATTTAAAAAGTTTTTGGGGCAGATATTTTTATTCGCTTGCCTGGATTGCGAAGGGGAAGGGGGACAAGCGAGGAAGATGGGGACTGGGATAGAGAGAGAAGGGAAGTGGGGGGCGAAGGGATTTCGGGCTTGAGTGTTTAGTGCGGGCGGGTTTCTGCTTACACTAGTACTCCCCCACTGTCCGTTTCGGCTTCAACCAAACCGCACTCGCTCGATTTAAAAACGCAATAAATATAAAATTAATATAAATATGATTTTAGAAATATTTGTTCGCTTGAAATGTTTTTAAGATAAATTCCTAATAAAGACCTAAATTGCTATCGTTTTCTTTAATAACAACATGAAATGAATGTTATTTTAATTAATAGCTTTTTCTTGTCATAAATTAAAAGCTTAAAATGTTATCGTTTTTTCAAATAAGAATCTGAAATGGATATTATTCCAAATATAGACATGAAATGGTCATATCAGACTCAATGAAGGACTTAAACTCATTGATAGGCAAAGGGCAATTTCTTTTTTTAATTTTTCAACTTTTTTTCTGTTTTTTCTTTCCTTAAAAATACTCACTCAAAAAAAATTTCGCAAAAAAAAAAACACCTAAGAAGGGGGGCTACATCTCGCGTGTAGCCGCCACCCCACTGTAGGTGGGGTAATGACCCACCTATACTTTTGCTTTTCTAAGAATTTTTTTTTTGAATTTTAATTAAATTTAGTTTAAATTATGTATAAACGAAAATATCATTAATCAATTGGAATTTTTTTGTTGGCCGGTGAGCCTAAATCCTTATTTTAAATAATCATAATCACTTCAGGGCCTTATTTAAAACTGATGACTATTTTAGGTCATTCTTTAAGATTGATATAGTCAATTTAAGCATTTATTTGAAATAATGTTCATTTCAAACACATATTTGATAAGATTTTTATCATCAATAATAATTTACATTTAAATATTTTCATGAATAATAAGATATTTTTTGTTTTTCTAAGCAATATAAACCATCATTTTTAATTACCATTTTTAAAGGGACGACAACTCTAACGTGAGATAAGAATCCGGGTTCAAACGGTAGGGTGAACTACCACACAATCAAAGGAGAAATTTAAGCACACTGTATTTTTTTCACTTTGCGATATACTGGTATATTATAAAATCAAAATCCACAAAGAACTTTTAGTGATGAATTTTGCAACTAATTCACACCACCAAAAAATGACGTATATTATAATACTACTCACGATAGGAAGATGCAAATAAACAAAAGAAAAATTAGTGGCCATATGAGATAATTTGTTTAATGGTAAAATAATAATAATTTCTTCTTAAAATAATTTTAAATCATAAATTGATATTTTTCATTTTTATTCTCAGAACAAGTTTTTGAGGGAATATACGGTACAAAATTTCTCTTTTTAGCTCAAAAACAAAAGTTGCTCGCCATCGAGCATCTTTTCATGGCGAAAAAAGTGTACTTTTGGCCACCAAATTACTTATAAATTTTGTGGCTAACATTGACCACCAGCACCACGTCCACAAGCCTTCAGGCACGACTCTTTATCCGCCGCGAAATTTGCGGATTCTAACCGGAAAAAATGGGTTTAACCCTCTCCGCTGCTCGTAGTGAAAAGCACACGCCTCAGCCCACTTTGGATTTTATCATTTTACCCAAGTCGTAGTAGTCTCTAGATATTTCCAGGGCATTAATTGAATGCCACCTAATCTTTAACCAACTACATACCACTAGATGTCCTAAAGGACTGGGTCACTTTTGGGTAACAGCTCCCGCCTAGAAAAGGACTTGTGATAAGAAGACGCGGCTCGGTTTTCATGAGAGAAGATCCCACGATCGTCGCCGTCGTCGTCGTCGTCATCATCATCAGATATTCTACTTCGCATATGAGATCAAAACAGAAAGAAAAAAAAAAAAAGCATAGAAAATAGGAGGAAAAGGGTAAACGGAAGTGGGATGGCGTAAGCAAGGCCGTCCACACGAAGGCTGTCGGCTCTTTAAAAAGTCGAAACGCCTTTACCGAAAGGAATAAAGAGAAAAAAAATAGGCTGATAAATAACGTCAAGTGGTTATCACCTTCCCTTCCTAATGGCCTTTCTAGTTTTGACTAAAACCAGTGGCGGCTGTGGTTTGAATAGTCTGATAGGTTATCACTAATCTGTTCATCGTGATTTTAATATTTGACCTATCAAACAGGTAAATCGGGTAAAATTTGAATCGATAAAAAATAATCCGACCTAAAAAACCCATTTAATACGTTTTGATTCATTTTTATACAATATAAATGTAATGACCCACATCCGACCTTTTCCGCTCACATTGATAAAATACTTTCATATTTAATCCAATTGGTCAAAACTCATACTCAAACTGAAGTGAAAATATGGAGTGAGTGAGCAAGAGAGAGGACGAAAAGAGTCACAAAGATAGGTTGAATTTAATTAAATTGTAAATTCATTTATGATCAATTTACTGAATATAATTAATTCATATAATAACTCAACGCACATATATGGATTAAGAATTGGGTTTTATGATCCATTTTGATAAATCTAATTATAATAATCCTATGTCTTTTGCGCCATTAGCAATTCAAATCACGTTTCAGCTCATATGAGTAGGACTCACTGGGGCACCACTTCGCGCATGATCCTCTTTACATCCTTTTTTATTAGTCGCTAAACGTCTTATCGTGCATCGATTCATAAGCAAAACCGAATCGGCGGTTACCGACTTGACCCGAGAAAGTAATTACGCGAATATAGTAAAGGCAATTGGCCACGCGCCTGGTATCCTTTTGGCGGGTCATTATTGCGTAAGCAAGTTGATTTATGTTGAATTGTACGTCCTCGTAATCATGCCCGACGGCAAGAGGGGATTTTAATAAAAACGGAGAGGAGAAAAAGAGCTCGACTCGACACTAGAAAAGCAACGGACGACGAATCATCGCCTTGGTCCATGTATCTCGGCTTTAGGTGATGGGGACGACTCCGGAACACGCTAGATCGGCCTTTCGGCTCGGGCGTGTCTGCTCTTTTGGCGCGACGCGCGCCGGGCGAGAAGGTTCTCGCACGAAGCCCTAGCGATGGAGATTGAAAAGAGTGTGGTTATGGAGAGGTGGAGGACGCAGGCGATTTGATGAGCTGTCCTATCCTCCTCGACCGCGTGACTCTTTACACGCGGGCAAAGTTATCGGTCGCCCCGTCGGATGGAAGTACGTCTCTACTTTTGGAATACGAGGTTTCATCGTACCCAAGTGGCAACTTCGTTCGAATTGTAGCCCCCAGATCTCCAACCACTCCCCACCAACCGCCCGCCGCTCGTTATCGACTTCGATCATGCCGCCACATCTCGTTTGCCAACTCTGTGGCGCAACTCTGGCCCTCTTTGGCGCACGTCATCCCGATAGACAAGGTCAGTGGCATTGGGAGAAAATATTAGGTGCGTTTCATGTTCCAGCGTGTCAAACGGGAAGGGGGTCGGATGTGCGACACGTGTCCAAGTGTCAGGCCACGTAGATTAGGGTTTCAAAAATTTTTCAATCCCCGCGCGCTGCCTTTTCTCTCTCCTCTCCCCCTTTTCTCCTCTTCTTCTCGAGAAAGCACATCTCCTGACAATTTTATCTCTCTTCTGCCCATTTTCTCTCTCCTTTTCTCGAAGCTCTCTCGCTGCCCATTTCTCTCTCTGCCGCGGCGCCGCGCCCGACGACCACCGCGGTGCCGCGCCCGACGACCACCGTCGGCTTGATCCACCCTTTTCTCTCTCTTCTGCCCCTTTTCTTTTCTCGAAGCCTCTCCCCGCCCATTTCTCTCTCGCCGCGCCGCGCCCGACGACCACCGCTCGGCTTGATTTCGGATTCCACCGTGAAAAAGAACGAGAATGTTTGTAAAGAAACAAGCAAGAAAGAGGCTGTGATGATTCGCATGCATAAGGAGGAGAGAGAAAATGAAAGCGGCAGCACCGAGAATCGGCCGTATCTTGGCGGGGCGGCGGAACCGGTCGCGCCATGGCGGGGTTCCTTTCGGTTACGATCGAAGGCGAATCGAGCCTTGCTATCTTCCAACAATTTATGCCCTTGATTTCTTTTTCTTTTTCCCAGATCTGATTGTCTTGTTGAATCAGTTCCTTGTGTTTTGCGGTGGGTTCTTTTTAAGCCCCTTTTCCTTGTTCGAGCTGTGTTCGTCTTTGATTTTGCACTGCGAAATTCTGGGTTCTCTTCTCTGCACGAGAGAGGAGATGGGTAATGATTCTTCAAAATTTTGTCTTTTTATTACTTCTGAGTTGTGTTTGGGTTTTTGGGTTTCTGCATCAACAAGAAAGGGCCAAGGTCGTCTCTTTCCTTGAATCTCTGCTCCTGCAGAACGTTTGTAAAGAAACAAGCAAGAAAGAGGCTGTGATGATTCGCATGTATAAGGAGGAGAGAGAAAATGAAAGCGGCAGGCACCGAGAACCGGCATATCTTGGCGGGGCGGCGGAACCGGTCGCGGCCATGGCGGGGTTCCTTTCGGTTGTCGATCGAAGGCGAATCTGAGCCTCGCTATCTTCCAACAATTTCTGCCCTTGATTTCTTCTCTCTCTTTTTTCCAGATTTGATTGTCTTCTTGAATCAGTTCCTTGTGTTTTGCTTTGACGAAAAGGTGGGTTCTTTTTAAGCCCCTTTTCCTTGTTCGAGTTGTGTTCGTCTTTGATTTTGCACTGCGAAATTATGGGTTCTCTTCTCTGCACGAGAGAGGAGATGGGTAAATGATTCTTCAAAATAATATATGCTTTTGTCAGTTGCTTTGGAGGAGTTTTCAAGATTTTTTTGGACTTGCAGGTGAATCGGTTTTTGGGCTGCGATGATGTTTTCGCCGGGATGGTGAGCCGCCGCTTTGCATTGATACGATTCTCACCATGGTCGGAGCTATTAGCAAATATTTGAGGAGATTAGGAATTCGGGCAATGATCCGAACGAGTAGAGCGATTGTATCGTAGATTGAATCGAGATTTTTAGTATGTAAATTGTAAGGCAAACGATGAAGCTGGGTCAAATATGATGAATCTGCGGACATTTGCATTTCTTGAAGATTTTTGCCGGTCCTTAGCTGGTATAAAACTATAATTAATAGGCCGCATGTGTCCGGTTGGAGAAATTTTTTTCTATTTAAGCAAAACTTCACCCGAAGTACTAAACTTTACATTTAAGTCTTAAATTGTTCTCGATTATTTCAACTGACTCGCCGATCCTTTTCTAAAATAGTGTAATAAAATCCTTTCAAAAATGAAGGATACCAAATATATGTTTTAAAAATTGTTGACATATTTAGTAAATATTTAGGATTTGATTGTGTCGATGTAAAGTTTTAAGATTTGATTTAAGATTTCAATAAAGATTATGAACTTGATTGTTACAATTCATAGATTTATGACTCAATTTTATTCTATAAATACTGCGCATTTCTGGATAAATTAAATGTCATGCATTATATTTTTCGAAGTTCTTATTTTTGAGTTCTCACTCTTGATGGTTATTAACTTACCAAATTATTGCCCAAGGCAAAGAAATTATCTATAATCGGCCGTCCTAGTTAAGATCACGCTTGCTTATATTCAACATTTCATAGTATGTGATATGCCTTATGGATAGAAGTAGCCATAGCTAGCACTCATAACTTGTGTTATGTGGCATGTTCCTAGAATTAGCTATAATAGGTTTATGCTATGTATGAAAATTTATTTATATCACGATGAAGATCATTAAATCTAGTCAAATCCATATGGACCAACTATAAATCAGGCAAAATCCTGTCCGTACATCTTCGCCTAGTAAGAGAGCCTATGGATGAAATTTTCATGTCTTCAAAAATTAAATATGTTAATAAGAGAGCCTTGGACGGTAATGTTTTTTTGCATGTATTCTATGGAGAAATGCTTGGCCAATTTCAATCGAGAGTTGTTGCTATTATACACGTTTTAAAATTCAAAGACAATTATATGGAGAAATGCTTGGCCAATTTCAATCGAGAGTTGTTGCTATTATACACGTTTTAAAATTCAAAGACAATTATATGGAGAAATGCTTGGCCAATTTCAATCGAGAGTTGTTGCTATTATACACATTTTAAAATACAAAGACAATTCTATGATACATAGGCTCTCCGTGTATAATATTCAAAGACAATTTAATGATACATAGGCTCTCTACGGATAATAACTCTTGATTGAAATTGGCCAACATTTATTTTGCTTTTAAATTTTTTCGCGAACAATGATCTTTCCCGTGAGATCTTCACACTCGATCGATCCTGAAACTCGAATGAGGTAAGAAATTTCGAAGTGCAAAGGCAAAGTCGGTACCACAAAGCAAGAGCAGTTAAGAGAAAGCAGCTTCTGCAGGAGCAGAGATTCAAGGAAAGAGACGACCTTGGCCCTTTCTTGTTGATGTAGAAACCCAAAAACCCAAACACAACTCAGAAGTAATAAAAAGACAAAATTTTGAAGAATCATTACCCATCTCCTCTCTCGTGCAGAGAAAGAACCCAGAATTTCGCAGTGCAAAATCAAAGACGAACACAAATCGAACAAGGAAAAGGGGCTTAAAAAGAACCCACCGCAAAACACAAGGAACCGATTCAACAAGACAATCGGATCTGGGAAAAAGAAAAAGAAATCAAGGGCATAAATTGTTGGAAGATAGCAAGGCTCGATTCGCCTTCGATCGACAACCGAAAGGAACCCCGCCATGGCTGCGACCGGTTCGCCGCCCCGCCAAGATACGGCCGATTCTCGGTGCTGCCGCTTTCATTTTCTCTCTCCTCCTTATGCATGCGAATCATCACAGCCTCTTTCTTGCTTGTTTCTTTACAAACATTCTCGTTCTTTTTCACGGTGGAATCCGAAATCAAGCCGAGCGGTGGTCGTCGGGCGCGGCGCGGCGGAGAGAGAAATGGGCAGGGGAGAGGCTTCGAGAAAAGAAAAGGGGCAGAAGAGAGAGAAAAGGGTGGATCAAGCCGACGGTGGTCGTCGGGCGCGGCACCGCGGTGGTCGTCGGGCGCGGCGCCGCGGCAGAGAGAGAAATGGGCAGCGAGAGAGCTTCGAGAAAAGGAGAGAGAAAATGGGCGAAGAGAGATAAAATTGTCGGGAGATGTGCTTTCTCGAGAAGAAGAGGAGAAAAGGGGGAGAGGAGAGAGAAAAGGCAGCGCGCGGGGGATTGAAAAATTTTTGAAACCCTAATCTACGTGGCTCGACACTTGGACACGTGTCGCACATCCGACCCCTTCCCGTTTGACACGCTGGAACATGAAACGCACCTAATATTTTCTCGTGGCATTGGTGTCTCTGCGAGAAAGAGAAAAAGGTACTATGGATATCGATTAAATTATAAAATTTTGGAAAAATTCCAAAAAAGGGCCCCAAGTCCACTCAATTTCTCAAATAAGGGCCCCAAGTTAACTTTGTTTCAAATAAGGGCCTGAAATGTTATTATTTTTCCAAATAAGGGCCTGAAGTGAATCTTGTTTCAAATAAGGGCCTAAAGTGGTAATATCTGTTTCAAATAAGGGCCTGACTTTTCGGTGGTTAAGGGCATTTTTGTCATTTACTATTTTATTTTTTATTTTATTTTTTCTAATCATCTTCTTCTCCATCACACGGTGGCCGGCCGACCACCTAGGTGAAGCGCACAAAAAGGGCGGGCGAGGGCTACCGCCGCCCGCCGGTGGCCGACGAGGACGGCCTCGCGACGACTTTGCCACCCAGGGGAGGCCGCCCCTCGCGGCCGACGAGGCCGACGAGGCCGCCTCGCCCTCGTCCAAGCCGCCGCCTCGCCGCGGCCGACGAGGGCCCGACCTCGCCGGATCTGGCGAGGTCGCCCTCGTCCACGATCGGCCTCGCCGCGGCCGACGAGGGCCAACCTCGCCGATCGGGCGAGGTCGGCCTAGCCCACGGCCGATCTCGCGGATGGCGGCGAGGGTGGCCCTCGCCGGATCGGGCGAGGGCGACCCTCGCCCGCCCTGTGGGGCGTCGCCGGTGGCCGGCCGGCCACCGGCGATGATGAAGAAGATGAAACAGAAAAAAGAGGGAAAGAAAAAAGAAAAGAAAAGTGGCAAATGACAAAAATGCCCATGATCGGTCGGAAAATTTAGCCGGCCGGTGACCGGCGAGGTCAGGCCCTCATTTGAAACAATTATGGTCACTTCAGGCCCTTATTTAAGACAATGTCAACTTCGAGCCCTTATTTGAAAAACTGAAAGGACTTCAGGCCCTTTTTTGGAATTTTCCCTAAAATTTTTAACTTATCAATTTAACTTTAAATATTCTGATAATTTATCAATGTTGTCATTTCAACTTATTTTGGCTAAATTTACTTACATAACGATTCATATAGTGTTCGCCATCTTATATGGTAGGGTCCACTTGACATGCATGATTTTTATAGTTTTTTAAATTATTATGATTTTTTTCCTTTTTTTTGCCTTTTTTTCTTTTTCATTTTTGGTCTTATTTGCGTCCATCACTTGCCGACCACAAACACGGGTAGGCTTTGCTGGCCAACAGCGATAGTTGCCTCACTACATCTAGCAAGGGGCACAAAGCCCGATGCCAACAACCTTCGCTAGCCATCATTGAGGCCCTGATGATCGGTGAGGGGAAATAGGAAAAAAATTCTAAAAAAAAAAAAATATTGCAAAAATCATTTACGCCAGCAACGGTCGTCCTATGTAGGATGGACATTAGCAATTGTCAACCAAAACATATTGAAATGACTTTATTAGCAAATCGTAAAATGGTTTATAATTAATTGGTCAAATTGAAAAATCCAATATTGAATCGACATCTATACAATTAGTTTGTGATTTTTTTGATAATTTTCCCATCACACAATTGGCAGTGAGGCCAAGTTAAGAATTGCGATGGTTAGGGGGTTTTGAATGACCGGGAATTTTGTATTTTGATTGAGATTGGTATCGAATGAAAATGCCAATTTGGTCAATAGAGCTGTAATATTGATGATGAATATATATATGTGTGTGTATGTGTGTGTGGGCGTCCATGGGCAAACTGGTTTGTGTAAATAGAGGGGTGCGAGATATTTGGTTGAAAATTATGGTATATTAATCGATTTTCTTTTAGCTCAATATATCTACTAACTTTACTTATTAACAAATACCACCTCCTTGTCGAGAATCTTATGCTCCCGTAAAAGAGAGATTAAATATTACAAATTGAACTTATCTCAATCATTGCAAATTGTTATTTATCTAATTTACAACTCTTGCTTCTTCTTTTTTGTCAATCCTATTTTATTCATATTTTAATTTTTGTTTTCAGATTTTTTGTCATACTGTTTTTACAATTTCTAAAGGGGCAAATCCTTCCTCTGCAAAAAGAATGTCACTTAGACAAATCTCAATGGACACCAACGGTTATTTGCAAGTGCTTTCATGGGCGACGGGGCTTTCCAAATCATGGTACGGCCGGCAGCGCAAGCTTAGAACTTTCCATTTCCCATGTGCAGAAAGTGCATACAAAAACGTCGATTTGGGTTTCTCCGTTGTGCTCGGGATCCGAGGAGGGGGGAGAAAATTTGGGGGGCAGGAAGTGAAAATTAGCCAACTTTTTCAAATTTCCATCCATGCCCTACTTGCATAAACTTTCTTTTATAAAAAAAATAAAAAAATTCTTCAATTTTCCGCATCCACTTTCATTTCTCTCATTTATCATCCTTTTCTTAAACAGAGCATTGATTACTCAAAACGATCTCTTTTTGGATGGAAGTAGAACAGACAAACGGGTTTCCACGGGTTCGGACTTGCCGTACATTTTCGGCTAGTACCAGTTGTCAACGGATTGACGGACCCGAGAGATTGAAACCGCTCTTACCATCGAATCTGCGTTACTTACTGCAGCAATAAATACTAATACGTGCTTGTGTGCATTTCAATCGCGTGGCTTAGGAAATCAGTTAATAATTTTACAGCCTACATCTTTTTAACATCTCTTCAGCGTAATTCAAGTGACGAGCGAATTAGACAATGATGGTTAGAGGCGAATGTCTAGTTTGAGGGAGGGAGCTGTCTTTGTGATGTTTCCGCAAAAGAGGGATAGCCGTGGGTAATTCACATATCAACGATTTAAATCTTATGGTCTCTTAAACTATTTAGCCTCTTTTTTTTTTTTTTGTGCAAATGAATTTGGAAAGTGAAAGCTAGAAGAAAATGACTTTTATGGCTAAGACATATAGATTTTTATAGTGTGAGATTTTGTGGAATTAATTATCAAATTGTTCTTAAAACTTAAATTAGTATATGAAAGCTTAATTTAATATTTAAATATTTTACTACTTCCCCTCACATTCAGTTTGGTTTTTTTCCCTAACACTAAGCATTAACATATTTAATTTGTGAGGCAAATAGAATATGGAAAAATTTGAACTCAATACCTTATGCTTAATATCACATAAAATTTTGTAGGACCACTACAATTTATTCTAACAGCTTAAGCTTCGAGAGTAGTTCACAATGGTCCCACAACATCTCGAGAGAGCCTATTATAAGACAACAATTTACATATCGTTGCATGACCAAAGAAATTGGACTAAAAGTTGATTTTGAGGACATTGTCAAGAAACCCAATTAGTTAATGTCGAATTATCTTCGGCATCTAAAATCAATCACGTGCAATCAATTGCTTAGTTTCTAATAAAGGACTTGGTGATTTAAGCTCTCAATGGGCTCCTATTATAGTGCAATCCTTTTGTCACCATGGTCACAAAATACCCTATAATTCTTCCCTCTACTAATATGCGGTCATGTCTCCTCGTCCAAGAAGAATGATTTTTTTAATAAATTCGAATGCACCATCTTCATATGATATTCATCATGCTTTGATCGGCCATGCCATTTAATCCAATATGTTGTTTTGAGGTTCTCGAGGTGGACGTAATTCTAGAGGCCGAATAAATAGTTAGGGACAAGGTGGACAATTCTTGTATGATCAATTAAGTTGGTGGTCCTGCTTTGATTGGTTTAGTTCACAATTATTACCAGTCCTCTATCCATTAATGTAAGATTTTATAGAATCATTACCAATAGTTTCAAAAGATTAAGTTGTTAGGTGAATGCGTAATTTAATACCATCATTCCCCTTACACCTAGTCAAATATTTTCACATGGTGTTAATCGTGGAAATATTTCATTTGGGAGACTAATATCGGAATAGAAAGATTTAAATTTAAGATCGCTTATTTTGGTATTACGTGAGATTTTATGGGATAATTGTTAACTATCTTAAAAATTTAAGCTAATATATGAGAATATGATCCAATACTTAAATATTCTATCAAATGTATTTTATCTTACCATATTTATCGCCAGATGTAAGACTAAAGAGGAACCTTCCTCCATTTTCCCTACCATTCTCCACTTTACTCCTTGTCCTATCGATCCAGGTTTCGTCGAACCGGACAACAAACAATTTGTCCACTCATTTGGACCTCAAGGACAGCCAATCCATTTCTTCAAAGATCCCACTGGACACTCAAGCTTTTCGGGATCCGGATCTGTGCGTGTACTTCATGCACAAGATCTGAAGATGAAGATTATACATCCTCCTCTAAGAAGAAGAAGAAAAAGGATGCGCTCTATCAGCGGTATCTTGATGGAGATCCAACTGTAGGACCTCTTGGAGAAGATGGCGGTAGACACCAGTTCATTGTCTCTTATGGACCACCTAAACCTTTTAAGGTAGTCCCCACTCCATCTCCTTGTAAGCCAACTCTTTCTCCTAATTCACCATCACCCAAGCCTATGGTTACCTCACCCTTTTATAAGCCAATCCGAAAATGGGTCGAAAGAACCCCTCTTGTCCTATCACTTTACCTCGACCGTGCACTGTGTACCTCAACCCGAACCACTTCCGCTTCTACCCAATATATGCATGTTTCACCCCGAGGATTTCCCTCCACTTGAGGCCACGAATCATCTCGAAACTAGCACCCGTACCCGAAAATTTCCTCCACTGGAAAAATTCTCGACCCACAAAGAAAGGTACTAGCACTCGCCCAAAATACCAAACCCCACCGGTATTGATGCACAATGACAACGAAAGCCCTCGCCCGCGAAACCGTTTTGAATTGGCAACCGAGAATGCCCTTGCTCAAAATGAGCTCCTTGGCACTGTTGCTACACGCCTCGAACGTGTAGATAAGACCACCGACTTATCTTGCCGCATGCTGAAAGACTTCCAGAAACGGCTTCATCTGCTAGAAACCAAGCAGGCACCTACTAGCCATTATTTGGAAGATCAAAAACCAGAAATTGAGAAACTCAAAAGACAAATCCAAATTCTCAAAAGTCAGCAGTCATTCACTTCCCTTGATCCGCCCTTTTTACCTCTCCTCTCTACCACAAAAGCCGAATCATCATTTGGCTCATCATCCTCTTTTTTCGCTTGTTTTAAGCTCACCCGCCCTCCTCCTCGAAATAATTTTCTGACTCTTCGCGAAAACCTTCGTAAGCTTAAACTCAAGCAAAAGAAATCCTCTCCTCCCGCAGCCTTCACCACCCTCTCCCGGCACACCGTAACATTCTCCCGGCAATCACCCTCCCGCAAATCAACCCGCCACCTTGACCATTTCCAACCCACTTGAAAACTTCCTCCACCGCCAGATCCCTTCCATTGCTGTTATCAACCCATCCGCCACAACACAGGTTGAAACTTCGTCTGAATCCGATTCTGATATTTTTATCGAATCATCCTTTTCGGCAGAAACTTTTTTCATGGCCGATAGTGTCAAAGACGAAGAAATATTCTCTAAGCCCGAAATCCCTCACCAGGATCAACCTGATGCCACCCAGTCTTTTACAGCCTCATCTTCCAAAGTTTACTTTACCTTGGATGACATTCCATATTATAAGTGGCCTGATAGGCTTCAGAATTTCATGCTTGGCTCACTTTGCGCATATTTCGAACCAAGTACTTATGATATTCTCCCCGGAATTCACTAGTCGTTTTACGGAGCACTTAAGGATTGGTGGCATACTTGCATCGAACAAGACCGATGTATCTTCTAACTCAGCCCCTGGATAATGCTATCCAGATCATCCACATGTATTTCATTGGCAAGCCTGAAGATTCCAAAGAACTCAAAAGAAAGGAGTTCTTTGACCGTAAATGCTGTTCATTAAGGCGCAAAGATCTTGACAGACACTTCCAAGCTATGATCAAGTCGTTCTATCTACTTGGTGCGATTGGAACCTCAAGCCCATTTTTTTAGCATCCATCCCAAGAGAACTTAGCCAAGCTGCGGAAAAACTCTTCAAAGAACGACGAAAAGTATAACGAGGCTACTCTTGGTGAAATTCAACAAGCCGTTCATATTGCCATTGAAGAACTTTGCCTCCGGCGAGAAGCTTTCCGAAGCTTCCTCAAAGAAAACAGAATCTTGACAAGGCGTGTTTTAAACCCGGCCTCCGATCAAATGTCCCAAGGATTGCTCTGACCCTTCCTGCACGGGATGCAAAAAGAAAAGGCATTTTAAACGACTCTCCTTCAATAAGACACGCAAAGGAAAAAGCAAAGGTAAGTGGAAATTTTTGCGAAAACGCCGTCATCGCTCTTCTAAGAAGCATAACAAAGACAGTGTTATGTTCGCAACAAAAAGGACATTTTGCCAAAAACTGTCCAAAGGCGAACAAGAGAGGAAGCCATCGATAGACAAAATCACCAAAAGCACGGCATCCCACTTGATGATTCGGACATTGAGTCCGTGTTCTCTTTAGATGACCAACCATCCGAAAATACTCTCGTGCTATCCAAACATATAGCTCGGACTCGGCCTCGAATCCGAGAACGATGTCTTCACCTTCTTTCCCGATTCACCTGCGAAAATTGATCTCTCGAACCCGTCCATCATCCATATATCCCCATCCATATCCTCTTGTCTAAATACCACAAACCAATCCCTTTGGTGGCACTCATTGATACTGGAGCCAGCTCTTCCATCTTAGACACAAAGATCCTCCCAGAAGAATTTTGGAAACCCTACACCAGGTATTTCAATTCTGCTTCTGGTGACACTTTTGCTACCAAGTATCGTAGTAAACCCATTACTATTCAATTCTTCCCCCAGTGTTCTCTTACCACCAAAGTCCTTGGTTCTCAGTCTCCAGACAAAGATATTATCATTGGTTGGGACATCCTGACTCAACTTCCCATGCTCAGAATTCTTTCTAATGGCCTTCGATTCAAAAATCAATTCCAGGAATTTGTAGAAATTAAACATTTCTATGCTCTTCAACCGGCCATCCTTGACCCAATAATCCAAAGTTTACTTTCTTCTTGTCTTTGAGACACACTCCCGCTTTTCCCATTTGTACCCGGCCCTTGTGGAAAAACTCTTCTTTCTATGTCAAACTTCCTTTCAAAAGGAATGAAGACATCAATCCTACAAAAGCCACCATTCGGGAATGAGTCCCGAACATCTCGCACTCGGCTCAACAAGAATGCTCGGAATTGTTGGCACAAGGTCTCATCGAACCCTCGATTCTCAATGGGCATGTGAAGCATTCTATGTCAACAAACGGGCCGAGCGAATCAGTGTGGAAAAATGAGGTTAGTCATTAATTACCAACCTCTAAATCAGTTCCTTCAGGATGATAAATTCCCATTGCCCCATAGAAATTCCCTTTTCTTGAGCCTCGGCTCAAGCAAAGATCTATTCAAAATTTGATCTTAAGGCGGGATTTTGGCAATTGGGTATTGACCCACCGATGCACCCAAAACCCAAAGCTGGGTTCTCGCATTCCAAATCAACACTTCCAATGGACAGTTGTTCCTTTTGGTCTCAAAACTGCACCTTCCCTTTTTCAAAAAGCTATGTGCAAAATCTTTGAGCCTATCCTTCAAAATTCCCAGATTTATATAGATGATATCCTTTTGTTCAGTCATGATGAACAATCCCATTGCCAACTCTTGGCACATTTTGCTGATATTGTTAAGAAGCATGGCATTATGCTTTCTCAGAAGAAAATGATTATTGCCTGCATGAGAGATTGAATTCCTTGGCATGCGCCTCACGTAAGGAACTTACCGCCCGAACCTCATATTGCCGATGAACTCCGAAATTTCCCGAAAATGATCTCAATCCTAAACAAGTTCAGCAATTCCTTGGGATTGTGAACTATTTACGAGATTTTGTTCCTCACATTTCTCAATACTTACGACCCCTTCAAAGAATGCTCAAGAAAGATCCTCCTCCATGGGGACTCAAGCAAACTCAGTCAAGTTTCCCGGCTTAAACAAATATTGCAAAACCTTCCTCCATTAAAGATCCCGTCAAATGGCAAACGCATTCTCCAAACCGATGCCCGGCGACAAATATTGGGCAGCCATTCTTTTCGAAGAAATTCATGATACTCGGCATATTTGTGCCTACAAAAGTGGCCGATTCTCTCAAGCAGAAATTCATTATCATTCCACTTTCAAAGAAATACTTGCAGTCAAGTATGGCATCAAAAAGTTCGAATTTCATCTCATTGGACACCATTTTCTGGTCGAGATGGATATGTCCTCTTTCCCTCAGATGCTCAAATTCAAACAAAAACAAGTTCCCCATCCCCAGTTACTCCGATGGGCCGAATGGTTTTCCAAATACTCCTTTGAGGTCAAGCACATTCCGGGGAAAGAAGAACATCCTTGCGGACTTCTTATCAAGACCAAAGGAACCGGTCCCAAGCAATCAACATGTATGTCAAAAAGGAACCTTTCTCGAGACACATACCGCACCACCGACATGCAATGTGGTTGGCCAAGTCTAAGATATCCTCCCGATATCCTAATGGCCATTCATCACAATGTCGTAAAAGAAAGACTTCCGAACTCATGTGGGAATATCATCTTCGAATCTTCCGAGAACATGGAGGATTAATGCTCGGACCAGATGGACTACACCCAGATTATCCATTTATTCATCCTCTCCGTTGGTCTCCCAATGATGAATTTCCAGAAGACCTCAAATGGTTATTTTGGTACATGTTCAATCTATACACTATAGCCATTGAATTTCCAATCGAGCAAATTTTGCGGGTTTTTACCAAGAATGCGGCCGGTCATGATCATAACCGAAATATCTACTTTTGGATATTTTTGCATGGTTTAAACCTCACCAATACTTTTGGAAGGACCTTTTCAAAATCCAAAATCGTCAAGGAAGGCTGAACCGAGAAAGACACACTATTGTCTTGTTTCATCGACCTTGGACATATTGCCATCCCACTGGATGGATTTCGACAAACCTTCATTGCGCAGGAACTTCAAGTTACAAACCCTGGGTTTTCCGAGAATTCGCACGAATTCACCGGACACTTCCACACTCCATCTCCACCGACCGACCGGCATCTCGAGAACTCCGGCGAATCCTATGTCAAGAAAACCGCACCATCCCACCGAAGCATGGCTTTCTCCACGATCCCCGCCTCTTGGGACCACCCCGCAGCCTGAATCCCACTCGCGACCGCATCCAAGACGCACTCCAGCATTTTTCGGCGGAATCATCCGAGACTCCTCCACCCCCTATGACCCTGGGGCCCCTTTCACAAGACCCTTGGGGTGACACCCAAAATTACGCCCCATTTTCCGGCTCTTTCGGTGCTAGCTCATCTCGTCCACCAGACTTGTCGGCAGAAGAAAAGACGGAAGCTCCAGTCCATCAGATATCGATGAAGACGCGCTCTTTGCGGACCAGCTAGCTCAACATAGCTCTGATGATTCGGACTATAGCTATAATGCTAGAGACGGTAGAGACAGATAAAAACCGTCCTGAAAACACTGTACACCGGTACTGTACACTTTTTACTGTTCACTCAGTCTGTTTTCACTGTAGCATCAGGCGAAAAACCACTGTTTATAGCCTGGTCACGGGATTTCTTTAGGACTCCCCCTATGTATAGCCTATAAGTGGCTAGTTTGCTTTCATAATTATGCCCGAGCATGGCCAGTCTGCCTGCTCTTGCTCTTGTCGCATACATCCTCCTTTGCCTATATAAGAGCAAGGAGAACTCATTGTAAAAACCAGAGAGTGAAATAAGAAGTGTGTTGTGTACTCTACTTCCAACATGATCTTCTAAACACTCCCATTCTCTTCTAGTCCAGAACGATGGTTCTGAACAAACACTATGATTGAGAAAAATCCTGGAGTATGCTTTGCACTTGCCCTTAGGGGATCCTGTGCATCGAAATTTCCGATATTCTGAGATTACTATTATCGAGTTCGAGTCTGAAAGAACTTGGTGACTAACAGACGATCCCTATTAAGGCCGAGCCGCGTGTGGCGAAAGATCTGGTAAGGAACTCAAACTTTTTGAAATCAGTTCATAGTGCCCTTTAATAGTGCCCTTTATGCGCACGCGATCAGGTGTCACGCAATGTCCGAGCATTAATAAAAAAAAGCTGTCGGCCTGGGGGAAGAGCTTTCAGCATTAGGTAAAGCACGAGCGCAAGCAAGTAGATGAATCTCCGATATTTGTAAAATGAGACGACTCAGCGTGCTCGGTCGATGTCACGTAGCATGACCCTCGTCCCGATCCGAGAGCTTTGACTCCATTCACGTATCTTAGCCGTCTCGACTCCGGGGTTGGTCCTCTCCTCCCCGAAAATTAGCAGTCGCCATCGTTAATTAATCCATTGACATAAACTAGCATTTTTTTATGCAGCTGGAAACCGAGTTGTTGTCGGGTCGCTTTTGATCGAGTCCAAACGAAAGCTCCCGACCACAAATTGGAAGTTGCGTGTCAATTCAATCCATAGAGATCGGTGGATTTTACGTAGATATTTTATTATATATATTTAAGAATATAATCTGTCGTGAAAGATCACACGTTTGGTGACTTTGTTTGTATTTTTTCTTATTTGATTATGCTCGAAGACTCCTCGTCGACCATCACCTCACGTTCGTTCGAGTCTACATGGAAGTCTGCTCGTTGAAATTACATATAATCATAAATCCACAACAATTAGCAGCCATTTCATGGATATTCGATCAAATATATCCTTCCATGAATAGGAATCGCTGTGAACATTGCTTGATTGATATTTCTGTTTGCTCTTTTTTATTCGATAATCTTCGAAGATCCTCTATCAATGGCAAGAAAATCGACTTTTGGACATCGCGAAATGAAGGACGAGATATTTCACTAGCTCATCAGACGACATGGGGGTGGATCTCGAATCCCTGAGCCCCTTATCGTAGATGTCGCGATAGTCAAAGATGTCAAATCTTAGACAACGTTCTATCCTTTTCCTTCCGTAGAACTCGGTCTATGTGCAATGGATGGACCAACGTTTTCTTGCTGGCTTTGATTGGGAAAGGGGAGGACGGACACTTTTGCTCTTTGGCGAGACGGGGGAATTGAATGGAAATTCGATGTGAGCAGTTACTGCTCGACAATTCAATAGTCGAAATGAGGGGAATGGGGCACTGGGCAGCGTCTAGGAAAGTCAAAATCAGATGACGCCGGATGAGAGGGACGCGGATCGATCGCAACAGTTCTCCGTGCATAGACGTGATGTTTTTTTTTCAAGGCGATATCAATGATTTTCTATGAATGAATAAGTACTCGATGAATATATAATCAGAAGTCTTTAAATTTTCATAATGATTATAATTATTGATATCGAGACTTAAGACAAATGTATCAATATTTCTAGACTAATCCTTTGATTTTGTGGTATTGACGTAATTACAACTCAGCTTAAACCAAACTCGAGCAAATTTGTCTCAATCCGATCCCTTGTCGCATGCCCCTCGATCCTCCACGTACTATCACTAATCAATCATGTTCATACATCCGGCTCGATTCAATCTCGTTGCCCTTTCAATCACAAGCTAAAAACCTCACCATTTTTACCCGCAAAGAAGGAGACAAGCCACGAATTGACGTGTCTAAATACCTAATTTCGATCGACGCACCTCGACTGGGTCAATTACACTCGGTCGCTATCTGCTTTCCGATGCGACGCGGGCCACCACCAGCTCGTGTGGATCTCGCCTGGTACTGAAAGTGACACGTGGCGGATCGTGGAGGAGCTTCGTACCGATTGGGCCCCATCCACCATCGGTCAGTCCGATCTCCCCCTATGTAGGCCACGCCACCGTGTCTCGTACGCGCGACGGACGCCTCATTATTTTCGATTTTGACCCTTCGACAGGGGACCGAAAGAATCCAACGAAAGGCGGAAGCAAATTTTAGGTGTGCTTGTTGGTTGTTTAAAGTGATCCATTCGTTCGAACAAAACAAAAAAAAAAGAAGTGATCCTTTCCCCATCTTATCAACATTATTCAATTCTTAAAAATTGACTTAAAATATTATATATTAATATTGCAAATCAGTGTGTGTATATATATATACATGTTAGAATTGTTGAGTATTTGTAAATAAAATTCAAAGCACATTTTTCAAATTACAAAATAAATGAATTCAAAAGAAAGCATTTTTTTTCTTGATAGCATTTAATTGGACATTGATAAAAATCGCTTGAAATTTTTTGGTATACGTGATGTTCATGGCCGCATGGAGTTGCTTTTCCATAATTTTTTTTTTTTGAGTTAGAAATTTGATTTGTGCGGAAATTTTTTGAAGGGAGAAATTGATGTGGGTGATTTTTCTAATATGTGAACCGATATATATAACTGGTTTGGCTCTTAATTCCTACCTCCTGCAATTTTAGTCATCTAACATACTATATTACAATTTTCCCCTCAAAATGAAAACATTAAATCAAAATTCGCACAAAATATCAAAAAATCTCCAGGCAATCCTAAGGAGACACGTTAGGTTTACAAAGTTAAACGGCCACGGTTAGACATAAACTTGTCTAAGCCTAGTTATACAACTGCGAATAAATAATAATAATGACAATAACAACAACAGCAACATGTCTTGATGCATTTGAAAAAAGGAGATCTAAGACCAAACAATAATCAACCACCAATTTCGCCGACCATTACTAAGAAATTGGTTCTGTATTCTCGTAATTTAATTATTATACTTCCGCTCCCCCACACCGCCCCATTTGTTTAAGCCGGACCGATTTTAATGTTCATGCTAATTTAAATTGCAAAAGAGAAAGGTCCTCGATGCCCAGATCTTTCTCGAAGCCCTTCCTCCTCCTCCTCCTCCTCCTCCTCCTCGTCCTTACCCGGCTTGCCCCTTTTCTTCTACGAGCGGTGCGTCTTTTCTTTAAACGAAATCACGTCACCCAAAAGCATCGAGCAAATATTAATTATATTTTATGGTCGAGTTAATTAGATCCAGACAATGCCTGGTCAGTTTCGCCACACGACTTGTCGGGAACGTGTAATGCAACCTCATGTGGTTAAAATTAGGTCAACTACTCGCGACTATTTTCGGCTGAGCATCTAATTAATTTGGGAGGAATCCGACGAGAGGAGCCCAAACTTACGAAACCCAGCACGTTGATTCCGAAAGGTCAGTTGGTGATTAGATTACTGGAATGAGGAATGGAGAGCGAAGAGATTGACAAGAGATCGTGCTCCTAAATTATTAGTCGATAATTCGACCTGAGCTCCTCGATTTGGAAGTCATTTTTTTCACGTTACAAGAACTAGGATCGAGTCTGATCTTTATGTTCTGCGGCCGAGCAGAGTAAATCACTACTAGTGCTGGATTGGGCTTTCTTGGGATGGGCCTCTTTAGTTTCCTCTTCGGAAGTCAGACGTTGGGCCCAAGTTTTCTTCATTACCTCGACCGTTATCAAGGCCCGGCAAATGGAAAAACAACGCACCGGAGTTTCTAGGCCGAACAACCGAGTTTCTACTCCACGCGAACTAGGTCAATCACTGCCGTTTATCACATGACTTCTATATGAATCAACTACCGTGGATGGACATTATCCATGGACAAGGGTTACGTGTACTTTATAGGATCAATGCCGCACGAACCCAACCACCTTTACGTTCCCCAAAAAGAGTGATAGTACAGTGCCAACACGTGTGAATTGGTTGTCGATGGGAAAAGTGTGAGAAAATTCCTAAACTTATTGCATTTATGCAAATGTAGTTCTAAACCTTTTAATTATATCAATTTAGCCATTAACCTTTTGATCCATTGTCAATTCGGTCCTCTTGGTTAATGTTGGTCGAATATTGCTTACGTATATAACTTTTAATAATTTTTTATTACTTTTTTGAATTTTTCTTTCATTTTTTTTTGCCTTTCTTGTTCTTTTGCTGGTAACTAACCATTGGGGGGTCATTTGGGCTGCCACCTACCACAAGTGAGGCTCAGCCAGGCCCGTTCAACCATTGCCTATGGCCGGTGGCCAGTCATCGATAAAAGAAGAAGGAAGGTAGAAAAAATGAAAGAAAAAATGAAAAAATTATTATTTAAAATTGTCAACATCAGCACCGGTAGTCCATGTAAATCAACCAGTGTCCATTTCAGTAATATCCAACCAAAATTAATCGGAATGACCGAATTGACATTAGATCAAAAGATTTATGACTAAATTGGCTCTAATGTAATAGATTCATGATTTTTTTTGTCACTTTTCCCGATCGTTTGATTATGCTAGAGATGTGTTGTCGTTTATATGTTCTTTTAGTGCGATTTGTTGGTTGTTTGCTTGTAAAACAAACAAATGGTACATTGGCTTATTCCACATAGGAAAGTTGGGAGGAATTGGGCTTGTTTATACATATGTGAGTTTTCTAGTTTGTTCAAAAGAAGAAAAATAGGTTATTGGCTAGACCCCTAGTACTCACATGTACGTACTTAGCATGCTTGTGCTCCCACAGTTTAATTAGCACTAATTCCCTATTTTATTATTCTTTATTTTATCTTATTTCGTATGGTTATCTTGCTAATCTTTATTAGTCGGAAAATTGTATTTATTCAATTAGTATCTTCAGAAATTATGAAATTCAGAATTATTAAAAAAATATTTATTAATTAACTATTTTTTATTCTGAATTTTTATGTCTTTTCAAGATATATTTCGAAAACAAACTAGTTCACCTAGCAACTTTTTCTCAAATGGTCTTTTGAAAACGTACTCGTTCACTTAGCAACATTCCCGAATGGTTATCTTTGTTCATTAAGGATGATATAAATATATCAGTTTTGGAATAAACGATTTCTACTTTTTTTGAGTCATTTTTTCTAAAACTACAGCCATCATTTCAATTTTTCCTTTAAGAGACCTTAGAGAATTATTATAATTGCTATATAGTATTCTCAATTAAGATTTTGTTGTATCTTGGAGGAAATTTATTGGTAACCATTAGCAATTTCGTGGGTAATTTAAAAAAAATGATATCACGTTTCAAAATCTACTTTCATTATTCTACCCAAATTTGAAGCAAGGTTTCAGCACAATTCAAGGTGAGAACTAATTCTCACGATGCGGTTGGCTTAGATAATTGTTTTTTATTGAGAGACTCTCGAGAATTACTAGAATTTCTATTTAGTATCCTCAATAGAGACTTTGTTGTATTATAAAGGAAATTTGCAAGTGACTATTAACAAATTTATGAGGTAAATAAATTCATAAAAAAAATGATATCATGTCTTAAAGTCTGATTTCATTATTCTACCCAAATTTAAAGCAAGTTTCCAACAACGATTCAAGGTAAAAGCTACTTCTCACGATGCGATCGGCTCAGATCATGCTCGGCTGCACTACACCGGAGCAACTTCATGGCATTCTCGCGAATCCATGCTCAGCTAGGACCGGGTAAAGCAAACAATGGACGACCCAGAAAATTTTCCGTTTCTCTCGGACCAAATCATTGTATGGCATAACTTATTATTATTCTAGTAAAGTCAAATGATTTGGGTGGTTCAGTACGGAATCAATTCGGGTTAGTTAGCATCAATCAAACTTCAGCAAAACATATATTTTGACACAGCAATAGCAGCTGATCTCAGAACCGTTCTGCTTGCAGCTTCCTAGCTCTTGAAGGTGACCCAACACCAACCAATCATGGCTTTCTCTTTTCGTTTGTATAAGGAACTTGCCTATGCACAGACGCATCAAAGAGACGCAATAGACAGAAGGTGTTCGAGAATTTTGTGGGAATAGAACAGCAAGCAGCGGAGACGATGGAGAAGAACAGCCCCAGAATCAGATGGGACAAGCCAACTTTCCTTCACGCATCTGAGATGATCAAATTGGCCGTCAGGCTCGCGTACCTGAACCCGACGTTCGTCGTCTCCTCGGCCCTCGCATCCCTCCCGCTGTTCCTCGTCATGCTTACCCATGAGCTGGCCATCCTACGGATCTTCACGGACGCCTCGTCCCGGCTGAGGCTGGTGTCGCCCTACTCCAGCCAGAGGCTCCACATTGCCTCGGGATTGATACATGAAACGTTCGTCATGGTCCTCCGTGCCAGCCTCCTTTACTCGGTCCCCGCTCTGCTGCTCAATCTCCTGACCGCGGTGACGACCGTGCATTCTTCGTCCACCATCTTAGCCGAAGGCCGATCCGCGTGTCTCCGGGACATGTTGAAGAACTCCATCACCAAGACAAGGTGGAAGTGGCCTCTGATAACTTCCGCTCTTGTCTCATTCTTCTCCCTCATTTCTTTGGTCTGCATTGTCTCCTTGGCCACCGTTGGCGGCTTCTTCGCGCCAGGGAAAACTTTGTATCTAAGTATATGCGGTTTAATCTTGGTAGTAGCCATGGCCAAGTGGCTGGAGTACAGAGCGGTGTGGGACGTGGCGATCGTCCTTTCGATATTGGAGGACAAGAACGTGTTCGAGGCCTTGTCGACGGCGTCGAGCATAACCAAGGGCAGCAGAACTAGAGGGTGCGTGCTGATGCTGCTGAACTTTGCCTGGTGCTTCGGACTCGGGGCCTTGGGCTTCTACGCGAGAGGGAGCTTCTCGGCAAAATCCACGCTCGTGGCGGCCGCGGGGACCTGGCTGGTCTGCGCGGGGAAGGTGATGAAGTGGGTGGTGTGCGTGGTGTATTGCCATGACTGCAAGAGGAGATGCAGCAGGGACAAGGTCGACCTGGAAGGTGGAGAGTACGCAACGTTGCTCCGTACAGTTTCTTCTTGAAAGAAAATGATGATGATGGGTGCTGCAATTTCTTGCTCTTTCTTCGAATTGAACAGAGATGTTGTCAGAGAAGCTTTTTTGGATTTCGTAACTGACTAATGCATGTAAATCGCAATGGTTTGGTCCAAATGGATGTTTAGAACGTGCGAAACCCCAAATTGCTTTTGTCTATTTTCACTCTCCTTAATCAAAGTTTGGAGATTTCAGAATCCTAAATTCCTTATTTGCTGTGAAACCCAATCATTTCATTAAATATTGATTTACTCGCTTCTCCGTGTCCACAATAACACAATTGCCAAATTTGTTTTTTCGTATATGGCATATTGCGTGACTAATAATTTATGGGAACAAGCTTCCTACTGTGGTAGGTAGTTGAATGGAACTAAACGATGTTAGGGGAATCTAATATTAGGGCACGGATTTAATCGCATGTACCCGCATAAGCTCGGAAGGTTTAAATTGTTGGATGAAAATTAAAAAGTTACACATTATACATATGAGAAAAGCATTTTATATGCTAGTGACATAATTGATATGGTGCGACCGATCAATCATATTGTCCACATGATATGATTCTCATCCTTATACGATGCTTAAATTTTGGAATTATCGACTTATAAATAGCTTGTTACTCCACAGCATATATCTTTGCCATTTGGCATAATTGTCATTTAAAATATACATCCTCCAATGTACCAAGTGAATCGTTGCATTCCTCAATGTTCTTAACGAATTTGCAGGGTTACAAAAAACAAAAAAAAAGGGAAAGAAAAGAATTGGAAGAAGAGTGAATCAAGAAAAGGATTTGGGCGAAGTGGGGACCTGTGATTCCTGGCGTTGTTATTGGCAGAAATGTCAAAAGTCTCCCCTTGATTTTGAGAAGTCAACACCATCTAAGATGATTTTGAAGGCCCACCCACCCGCTAGACTAGCACGGCAGCAATGCCAGAAGGTGGAACCCAGTTGTCATAAGTCAAAGAAATGGAAATTATATTACACTAACAATTTTCTATATTATATGCAACGATGAATAAAATTATTCTCTCGCTCTCGCAAAGTATGATAACGTATTTGACCTTCACTGGTGTGGACGGTGACGACGGCCGGGGTTCAATGGCTTAGAGGCGTGAGAGGGAGCAAGAGACGGTCGTGAGAGAGAAAATGCACCCGTGAAGTGTGGAGATATAGGCGTTTTGTTCAAGTTTTCGCGCATGGAAGGGGGAGAGTTCACGATGTGACTATTCTAATATTATCGAGGAAGCCTATAGAGTTTTACAATTAAATTGACGCGAAATCACCGGAGATTTACGTGATTTGCATCCGAGTGTCAATACTTACTTTATAGAAGAGCCAATATAAAATAATCTATTATAATTAGAGAATCATGTTATAGTAGTTCACACCCTCGAATAATTCTCGAATAATACCTAAACTCAAAGTATTCAGAGGTAAACAGCTCAATTTAGAAGTAAAGCTCGCGACGCAAATAAGGGGGGTGTTGTAAGTCCAAACCAAGAGCTCTCTACGGCTGAGCCAAGAACCTCTTCGTTCTTTTTCTTTGTGCGCGGTCGTCGGTCCTGTGCACCAGCCAAGAATAAAAAGCCCTTATCTTTTATTTCCACTGCACTAACGAATCCCAATTTTATAGGAAGCAAGGGCACACCGATTGACATAAGAATCAACGTCCAGCTAGGACTTTCCTTTTACGACTCATCCAATTCGGTCCGGTCTTGTGTACAGGCTCGAAACCGAGACATAATTTACTAGTGACTCCATACAATTTTTTCTTTTCGAATGTGATCGTTCGTCCGATTTGTAATGCAGCAGCAAAAGCTCACCCTGCTTTTTTGTCATCTTGCTCCATGTCCATCGACAATTTATTCAGGATCCGTCCCAAATCCTCAGTTTTTAATGCTTTTCTAGCATGAAATGCATAACCGATTGAAAGGACATAATTCTAGCTATTGACTAAAACTGCTTTGAGTGAATCTTTCGCTTTTCTCTGCGGTTTGTGCTTTAGAGAATAAGTGATTGAATTGCAATCAAGACATTGTCATAGCATCTGGATAAAAATTGTGGGCAAAAGACAATACAATAAATCATACAAGACGATCGGAGTGCAAATATCGGGATGCAAAGGATCCATAAGGCGCAACGTAAAAGTAATATTAAGCACGTTGAAGTCCGCTCATAAATTGATTTACAAAACAATATGGTAGATAGAGTGTTAAGACAAGCACATTGTGTTGGTTGCTTTACAATTCGATTTGAATACTACTAGACACATTAAAATTGATGTGCTAATTCAACATTATTAAGTACTGTGACAGGAATATAGTCCACTAACCGAGTGGGCTAGATTCGATATGAAAAAATTAGCCTTAGTGCTATATCAACCGGTCTATTCTTACATGTTGAGTTTTTTCTGGACGCAACCCATTTAGGGTCGCTGTTCTTATCGTCCTTTCAACTACGACGACCAGCTTAAAGTCTAGGTCTCCCCGTACATCACTGAGGCGAGTTAAAAAGCTTTCAAGTCCAAGACAAAGAAAATGCATGATTGAAGAAGCTGAAATGGGTGAAGAGCGTTGCTTCCGGAGGCAAGAATTGGAGTTCTTGGACACACTCGAAGCAGCTCTCAAACTCTACCTCCACAATTTCAACTTCATCGTCTTCACTCTCTTCACTTCCATCCCGCTATTTACTTTGTTGATTTACTATGAAATAGTCGTCCACAAGACTTTGTACGAAGTTTCAGGTTTCCTCTCCGGAACTCCCGTCGACTGGTATGACCTCGATGGGCCTCGATCAGAAAGTTCCGCCACGAGATTGACCCGGGAGACTCTTCCCAAGATCGTCCAAGTTTTTCTGCTTTACTTGGTGCCTTACCATCTCCTGGACCTCTTCAGCTTAGTCTTGACGGTCGATGCGGCATCGGATCTGATCGATGCGGAGGAGGAGGAGCCGCCTGCCAGTCTCAAGCACATCGCCCTGAAAGCTCTCAGGAAGGCCCGGTTCAGAGGCCCCTTCATCACATCCCTGTACGTTCACTCGTTCTCCATCTGCACTTTCATCGGGCTGATGTGGGTAGTCGCCAATCACCAGGTTTTATCGAGGGACGGGTTTTCCTCTCTTTTCAGCGATTTTTATTTCAGTCCTCGAAGTGGGTACTTGGGAGAAGTCTTGTTGGGTTTAGTCCATGGAGTGGCTTTCGTGGCCCTGCTCGCGAAGTATATGGACTGGAGTGCCGAGTGGAACATGGGTTTGGTCGTTTCCATCTTGGAGGACTCGTATGGGAGTGAAGCGGTGGAGGTCTCTGCTTATTTGAGCAAAGGAAACGGTAAAAAGGGTGCCTTTCTGATGTTGGTGTTCTTCCTGTGGGGACTCTGTCTGAGGTTGCCATGTCTCTATGGCAAGTGTAGTGAGAGAAACGGTGGGGTTTTGGTCATTAGCGTGGTGATGGGTCTGGTTTGTGTAGGGAACGTGTTGAAGTGGATCACTTGCTTGCTGTACTTCAATGAGTGCAAGAAGAGGGTTTTGGAGAAGAAGTTCGATGAGGAGGAATGGAAGAGTGTTGTTCAAGCGATGATGGTGCAGGAGAAGATGAGAGTCGCGCAATCGGAAGCCGAAGCTGTCGGCAGTGCCTGACAAACCATGCAACGCGGTCTCTGCATTTGCAAAGATCTGCGATTCTGTACTAAATCTTTATGCTTTTCATGCAAGCACAGAACCAGTAGATGGATGTATGGCAAAATTTCCAAGAATAAGATCAAATGGAATCCGGCGAGATCACATGTGAAATTTATCTAATCACTTCCCCTAATGTCCCCCGCGACGATTGTCTAGTCAACCGACGAATTGCTTTGGTCTTGGTCGGCATTAGGCTATTGGTTGTGTTAAATGTACATGGGCCCGAACCATATTTTTCCAGTCTAGAATCAATCATGTTTTCGAGGTCTCGGTTTGACACGGTCACGCACTCTGATCTTAAGATTGTAGACCACGGCGACAGAAAAAAGAAAATTTTGCTTACCATATCTAAAAAATGTTCAAGTACTTTCATGTAACTCTTCGCTTGAGAGAGAGAGAGAGAGAGAGAATCATCTTATTCAGAAGCTGGTCATGGAAACCCATGAAATCCTCAAAGAAGCCATTTTTTGTCCCCATTCAATAACTTTGACTTCGTCATCTTCACCCCCTTCCCTGCCTCTCTTTGCCTTTCTGGTCTTCAACGAATTCCTTGACAAACAAAAGCCATGGACATTTTAAGCTGCCCCCTGAATATTTCTAAAACCTCTGGCAAATTCTAAGGTATATTACCTGAAAAATTGTTAGGATTAGACGCATAAACCCAACAAAATAGAGAGTAAATACGAGAAAGAGAAATTGAGACACAAAATTTATCTTGATTGACCCTTAAACTGGGGCTACATTTAATAGATGGTCCCATTATAATTAGCACCTCCTACCTCTCCATTATAACTGTCAATTACAAAAGAAAGAAATTATATATATGCAATAGCTATTCATGGGCCCAAATTACCAATAAAACGCGGGCCCAAATCATGAAAGCCCTTTGGCATTGAGGTTCACTGCCCCTATGGCCCTGCCCGCTCATTGGAGAGTGGAACTCCCGTGCGTTCCCACCAATAGGGAGTATAAATCACAAGCCCAACAAAAATCACCACGGACTTCTCTTTTAAGTTAGTTGAACTGCATCTATTTTAACATCTCCTGGAGTTCTGCATTGTAACGATTATCATCAATCTGGCATTGAAGATATACATGGCCAGTTCTATAATGTCTCTAAGGGAGACGATGAAACTGACCCATTCAAGAGTCCGAGCTGAAGAGGGCTCTTATCTCTTTCCTTCAGTGTCTTCTTGGCCAAGTTGCCCTCTAATGGGGATTCCTGCGGTCATGTTACGAAGGAAGAAACAAGCGAACGATAAGAAGGAAGAAAGACTTTTCTTATGCTGGCCCACGGTGTGAGTTCTTTTTTCGTGTGCGTTAGGCTTGGGACCATTCCGCGAGTTCATGGCCACGTTATCGATTCCACGTCCGAGGCCCCAGTTTTCCGTCTTGGCAAATAGGTTTGGAATGAAACCTTTAACCCGTAGACAGGATGAAGGCCACGGAGTTTGAAGGAGTTAGGCAACTTTCTCAGCTTATGACAGTGAACTTAATAGAATTTAAATAGGGAACGTCCGTGCCATGTCTGAGAAGCGTGAGAGGATGAGACATGGAAAGCATCATCGTCACCGTTCTGAAGCAGAAACTCAAATTCGCTAGCACGCTCAAAGAATCTGTCAAAATCCCTTTCAAGAATACCAATCTCCTCGTTATCATCCTCATTGCTTCCGTGCCGCTCTTATGTTTCTCGCTCTACTACGAAACACTTCTTCAGGAAACACTGTCTGAAACCTTCCGTGTCCTGGAGCAATCCTGTACTTTTCTTGAGAAAGATTGGCCATTTCCGCTCTGCTTAACAAGAAGAGTGAGCAAAGACTTCACTTACAGGTTGGTTCGTTTGGGTTTTCTCTACATTATACCCCTTCATCCACTCGAGCTACTTGCGTTGATTCCGTTAATACCCTCATCGTCGAAAGTATATACAGAGGAAAGTCCATCAACTCTGGCCGAGCTTATGCAAACGATACACGATCACAAAGCAAGATTTAGAGGAACCGTAATTACAACCCTTCTTGTTCTTTTCTTGTCGATCTCTACACTGGTGGGATCGTTCTGGCTAGTGACAGTATGCTACATCTTATTAAGGGGTTTGCGAGGTAGCTTCATGCTCTGGGCAGTATATAGAGCAGCCTGTATTGGAATGCTTGTCATGTACATCGAGGCGACTGCCATATGGACTATGAGTGTTGTTATCTCAGTGTTGGAGGAGAGTTATGGGCCGAAAGCTCTTGCGCTTGCCACCGACCTGATCAAAAGAGATGAGCAATGTTTAGTTCCTTTAATGCTCGTGCTTTTCGTCTTTGGAAGTTGGTGTAGGCTGATGTGCCTGAAATCTACAAGCGGCGATCAGCTCGGCGCGGTATTCCCATGCGTTTGCCTGCTTCACCTAGTCAATGTGATCAAGTTGATGGCTTGTGTGGTCTGTTTCCATGATCGCAGAGGGCGCGCTCCCAAAGAGGCCGACGAAAAAGCCTAGGATAATGCGGAAACAGTCACTACATATGATCACTACTCGCTGACGGATACAATATTTAGCATGGTTGGGAAGCTCAAAGTCCATCTGTATTTGACGCGAACGAAGGAGGATTCACTTCGAGGGCCAGCGTGGCCTTTTAAATCTTCTAACAATCTTTGTATCCTTTCTTTGTCGCGCTGTTCCATACCAACACACTACAGTAAGCATTGCCCGAGCTGAGGATGTGATATGGACTGAAGCAACCTGTGAAAGATTTGACTCTTTTCATTTGAACTTTGAAGCAACCTCAAGCATTAATGCTGAGAGTTTCTTCTATTAGCGCTGCGTTCATCCAAATTAAAGACACTATTTCGCAAGCGTGATAGTAGGTTCTGTAGAGATGTTGTTCGCGACATCCTTGGCCCGACTCGTTCTTCATAATCATCAAAAAAAATAAAAATTGGGGAAGGTAATTGGCAATTGCATTGGCGAATGGAAAGGTCGATTCAGTAGAAATTCTAGCATAAAGTAAATTGCCACGAATCAGAATTGATATCTATGGAACAATCTTGACCCAGTTTTTCACACCAATCGATTATGTTATATGGATTGCTTGGAGACTCTAGGTTTTGTGTATAGACCACCAAGGCCTCACACTAAATCATATAGTAAGTAGAAACTATCAAATTCAATTGAAAATTATCAAGCAAAATGTATCCTCATCAATATTTTCTTTGTGTGTGGATAATTTGAGATATGCATTGGCTCAACTACTTTTCATAGATATATATTAATTAGATAAATACTTGTGTGACAGTCTTTGATTTATTAAAAGAATAACAATTTATTTTAGACCACGAAAAAATTAAATAATAAATAATCATAAATTTTTATGGGATCCACTATTTCAAGAATTTATGACTCACGATAAATTATTATCCTTACAATAGCTCAAATATTATTATATCAGTAAAGCTATTAATTATTCAGTTCAGGTGCATCAAATGAAGTTTTAATTACGAGACAACAGGCATTGCCCCAACGGGCTATTGTAAAGCCCATTTAGTTTGACTTTGTGCCAAAAAGCTAGATGGGGGCTGGTCGAAAGGGTCAGCTACCAAAATTTTGAGGGGCCGCGTCATGGCCCAATCTATGATTTCGTGTGTATGTATAGGTAAATCTCGTGCATGGTTGAACCACGGGGATTTACTTTAGATGGTCACTTTAAAAATCTTACATTCTATGCATATATTGTTCATTTACATGTCAATGCTTTTTAGAGTCTCGTGCATATGTTGTTTAAGTATATACATATTCTCTTTTCCAATGTCTATATATAATTAGATAAAAGAAGTTATGGTTCGTAAGATAATATTACATGATCACACATATTATGGTAATAAAAGTTTTAAGATAATCACTTTATGAATGTGTGTGTATTACATATTCTATTTTAAAAAATCTATGTAAAAATGAATTTTCTAAAAATAATACTTTTTGCATCTAAATTACGAGAATAATTAGATGTTTTAAAATTTTATATTTGGCATATTTATAGAATACTTTATGTGTAGATTGTTGTGCATATTTTATTGAATCTCTATTTCTTATGCATATATGTATATATATAAATGAGTAATTTATTATGTGCAATCATGGAATATAAGTTTCATATTATAATATATGAAAAATCATGATCATGGAGTATAACTTTTGTCATTTAATTTTATATAGATATTGCAAAATAGAATATGTATATATATAGATAGATCGTGATTGCATATACTTTAAAATATGAAATTCATATTCATAATTGGTTTTTGTAAAATATGCCTTTCCATCTTATTTCTTTTTTGTTTTTGAAAAATTTACATAAAAAGAGCATGGCATATTGTTGAGAAGTTACGATAGAATCTCTTCTAACAAATGTGAATATCCCGACAAGTGAAGGAAAGTTATCAAGATCGAGGAATTTATACTTTTACATTTTGCCTTCATGTTCTTATGTTTGACATATCTTGTCCGAATTGATTGATGTGAATAGTTATATTATTATAAGTCTATGCATATTATTACTCTCGCAAAAGTTCACCTTCCACGTCAACATTTGGAATCATATAACAGATATAGTTTTGACCAATGCAATGCACAAGATATTGCTAGTTTTAGAATAAACGGAGTGGTCTTGTTTCCCACGTTTTGTTCTGATGTCTTATCCCTTTTCAGTTTTCACTAATTATCAGTTTAATTTCATAAAAATAAATAATTTAAAAAATATATGATAATTTATATCAGTTTAAATAAATAGGCCATGAAAAATATTTTTTCATTATTACCAATAATTTATATTTAAATATTTTTCGTGAATGATAAAAATATTCATTTTTTATTATTTTTATAAATGATGTAAATAATCATTTAAAAAAAATTAAAATTATTTATTTTTTGTGAAATAAATGATGCTTAATTGAAATAATTTTTTTTTTGGCGGAAAGCGACAAGACAGCCGGCATTTTGATGCTAAAAGCAGAAAGTGGGGCGAGTGGCATCGGCAAGGGCGATGAGAAAGGAGTTGTCGGGTGGGACAGCCTTCTTTTGATGCTAAAAAGCCTACCTTTTTCGCCTAGAGAGAGATATCAACATGATTTTGGGACCCTTACCAAAAAAAAAAAAAAAAACATGATTTTGGGACTTCGAATTGAAACTTTTCACGATGAAATCCTCAACAGAAGAATTCAAAGCGGTTAAATTAATAATCTAGCAGCAATAAACTATACTAAGGACCTCCCGTTTATCAGGGTTATTACACACTCGTATGTATCGCGACCTCTGTTGGTAAAATACCCGTAAACACACACATACGTATATGATTTTCAAAATATTTTGATCCTCCGTGGATTTGTTGAACTTACTGAAAAGTTCTCATTTTGCTATAGTAAGTTGAATTATACTCGTATGTAATAGAGGTTGTGTTATACTCAAGTTAAAATACTTCAATTTTGTGCATATTTCATGGCTTTTTAATTAGTCAACTAATGATGGAACATATCAAAATAATTTAAGTGTCTAATATATAATTATCTCATTCAATAGTCACATAACTATGTATAGTTTAAACAATCCTATCATAATACATGTAAGTTTGTGTTATCTATAATAGAGAAAGTATTTAAAAAAGTCATAAACCTATTATATTGATATCAATTCAATTTGATCAATTTAGTTTTAGATATTATCATGATGGTACCAATTTAGTTTCATCCGATTAATTTAGGTTGAAAATTACTAATATGTATGATAACTATTCTAAGTGGTATGACCAGCGTCGATGTGGATAATTTTCTAAATTTTTTATTTTTCTAATTTTCTAGATTTTTATTTTTTTCCTCAATTGTGGACCACGAGCAAAGTCTGAGCGAGGGCGCGGAAGGGCGCCTTCGAGGGTCACCGAGGATTACTAGAGAGGAATTTATGGAAAAGATCAGTAAAGGGTAAGGCAGGGGACGAATTACTTTTTTATAAAAAAAAAATTATCCCACGCCAAATATTAAATTAGTCTAGGCGTCACCAAAGAGAATAGGGCGGCGTGCATTACTGCTAATGCCTGATTGGACGAGGCATTTTTATTTTTATTTTTATTTTTATCTGTTTAGTCAACGTGCACGAGGCATCTTGATGGAGTAACATGAACCAGCGAAAACGAGATTTCCATTTTATATTTCGATGGTCAGAATATAACGTTACTATAAACAAACAACCTTAGCAGATGCACATTATTTATCATTATCATCGATCGAGGATGTAAATAATGCACCTCACGAGCCGCATGTGTATTAAGATATTTAGAGTCATCCGAGATATTAGGGTTTTGAAAGTAAAGAACTCATATGAGAAAATGATATGAGGTTCTTTTTATCTCAAAGGTGTGTGTTTTGCCGAAAATGAAATGTTTGAAAAATATATATCTAAAAATGATTGTTTATATCTCTTGCAAAAAATAATAAATTGAATTTTTTTTATATGGTCACGAAAATATTTAAACATAAATAGCAGTTGATAATGGAAATATTTTTCGATAACTAATTATTTCAAGTGATATGAACAATCAATTTTTAAATATTTATTTTATAAATCATTCATTTTCTTTCGAACAAAAGGACCCGAATGAATTGTTAAATTTAGGGAAAGATTGGTCTCAAGTGTGCTCGTCTCATTCACCCGTCATTTGTCTATGAAAAATATTTTTTGATAACTAATTATTTCGAGTGATATGAGCAATCAATTTTCAGATATTTATTTTATAAATCATTAATTTTCTTTCGAACAAAAGGACCCGAATGGATTATTAAATATAGGGAAAGATTGGCCTCAAGTGTGCTCGTCTCGTTCACCCGTCATTTGTCTATGAAAAATATACTTTTCCTGCAAACAGAATTTTAAAATATATAATTAAAATTTAATGCTCGTCTGTAAAGATTACAAAGGTGTAAGTAAATAAATAGAGTTTACAATTTTCAATTAAAGAGTGCCTTTAAAATAAATAAATAAAGTCGCTCCCTACATGTTGACTTCTCAATATTTTTATGATCTTCTCAGGTAACGTGTCCCTGTCAAAGATCATTCATAAAGTAGATAGAAATCAACCATAGATCCAAAATCTCGATTGTCGGAAGATATTATACTTCCAATTCCCAAACAATGTATTGGCCTAAAATGACAAACGATGTGATTCGTATTTTATACTCAATAATTGATATTCAGGTATATTTAATATTGCTTGGCTATACTAGGCGAAAAGGCAACTATTTCTCTAATAAGACATGTAATGTAATGGGGGGTTGAGCACTAATTAAAGTATAAAATCTCCTGGAAAGGAGGGGATCTAGATCGCGTTGGCAATGAACATGAGAGGCGGGATTAGGTTTTTTTTGGTCATACAAAAAAAAAAAGGAGGAGAAAAAGAGGAGGCATGTCATGGACATTATGGACTTTCCATGCGAGTGAGAAACATGTGTTTTTTGTTCGTAGAAAAAAAAGGCGATTGGGGCTAAACATTTTGCAATCGTGTCGAGGACTTCCACGACCCGCAATGCATCAGAGGTTGTGTCCCGTCGGTAATCACGCACGTTTTTTTTACTGTAGCACTTACACAAGTATCGTAACACACAAAAAGAATTAAAAAAGAAAGTCGCGATTGATGGGAGAACATATCTTTTATGATCCACCAACTATCAATCTCTTTAGTAGGAGAGTTATTGGAGAGATTTGCAAAGATCGCTAGGCATGTAGGTTACCAAAATTGGCGCAAGCCGTGCAAAACACAGCCAAGTCGCCTTTGTTGAAATTACGTGATCAGATTCGAGAAGGACAACACGAACGACATCGGCCAACCCTTCCCTACCCTAAGAACACGGATGGTCAAAGCGTCTCCATAAATTCTTCTCAATTTAAGCACGCGACCAGCCGGAATTCCACCGGAGGAAGCGAAGTTGTTGATGGTGCGGTGGAGTTCTCATCTTTGGAAATTTGGGACGTGAACGGGTTGAAAATGTTGAAGTTTCCCCCTCTTCAAAAATCCGGGGCACTCTGTCAAATGCGGGACTCGTTTTCACATCGCCTCCCCCTCCTTGCTTAGTCTTCTCTATTTTGGAAACACGTGGCCAAGATCTTCCAACATTTGGGAATAGGTCAAATTTTCCGACGTAATCCATGTGATTGAGAGAACCATATCCAACAAGATATTAGCAACTTGTTGACCAACGCTGTCGTGATATTTCGAAATAAGGGATAAATGCACTAAAAGTCATAAAAACTTATCATGAAAATGCTTTTGAATATTAAGACTTTAAAATGTCGACTTAAATATTAAAACTTGTTACGAAAATACAATCGAGTCCCAAAATTTTTAAAAAATGTAATTAAATTTTAAAATTTATCAATAAAATGCAATCAAGTCATATAATCAAATCTTAAAACTTGTCACTAAAGTATAAAAGGGTTTGAAAATTTTCAAAAAATGTCATTAAGGGAAGGAATTTAATTATATTTTCATGATAAATTTTAAATCTTTTAAAATACTTATTCCTTCGAGTAAACAGATGTCGTCATTCGTCGACGGTCAAATGAATCCGAGCATATGGATAAAATCCGAACACGGACAAACCCGAAATAAAAAAAGTCGCTGGGTCGGGTCATTTCAATCGAACAAGTTGATCGAATAATATTCTTCGTGTTTTTTTATGGGGGGTGGGGCCCCCTCTTAGAATGCGTGCTGCGTCTTGTCTGGTGCGGCAAGGGGCCAAGTTGGGAAGAAAGGAACCCCTCGTGTCCTAACAGGCCGGAAATGCCCAAAAGTGGGACGGTGCAGATACAGAAGTTCTGTCCATATTCCTCCTCGGAATTCCAATATTCGGTTTCGTACGTGTTTGCCCGATCGCGTCACTTAAAAGAAAACTTCAACTACTTAATTTTCATTCGGCCATCAATTGGGGAACGTGTGAACTCCATGTCGAACTAATGATGTCGTAGTGTGTACATTTCAACGTCATGAGATCACGAGTTCAAATTGAAATTGAATTAAGCCTCGAACCCTTTCTATCTTATCCTATTGATTCTCCAAAAATGGATTCACAATCAAAACTTTAAACTACGAGGCTCGTAAAAGGAATATGCATTGATGGCATTCACTTTTTCATCGACTAAAAAAAGAAATCAAGTGAATTCCATTAATGCTCCGATCTCATCCATCACAGTTCCACGATTTTTCCTTTCCCCTTTTATTCTTAATTCTCTTTTCCCTAGTATGTTAGTTGATACGGAATAGGTCGTGCATTCCGAGTCACAGTTACTTTTTTTGTGAAACCTTTTTCTTTTTTTTTTTGTTGGTCCCCACAGCTCAGCAAATGTTCCAAGAGGTTGGTGAGATGTAGCGGGCTGCTCATGCCACCTTTCTCTCTCTCTCTCTCTTCTCTTTCTCACTCACTCTCTCTATCAAGGCAAGAAATAATTTATGAAAAGAAAAGAAAACAGGGGAGAGCCTAAACATTCGGGAGATGCAATGAACGAAAGCCTGCCCGTCTATTTCTCTCGCTCTGATCCTTTGACGATTCCGTAGCTTCCATAAAATCATCGGATTAATCGCATTGGATAACAACCAAAATTAACGTGTGGTAACCGATGCCATTGCCCACATATAAAGATACGCGCAGAGAGAATTCTGATCCAATCGTCGTTTCCATAAAATTTTTCAGATGAATCGCATCAATCGTAATGAATAACAACGTGTGGGAAACTCTTAACATTTTCCAAATTTACAAACGCACAGAGAGGGAGAGTTCTGATCCAGCGGTTGTTTCTATAAAATTTTCAGATAAATCGGATTAATCGTAATGGATGACAACGCGTGGGAACCGAGACCATTTTCCATATATGCATATGTATATGTATATATATATATATATACGCAAAGAGGAGAGAGAGAGAGTTCTGATCCAACGAGACCAACCCCGCACCACACTACTCTGCACGCTCGAGACTGGGAGATATGGCTTCTCGCATCTTTTCAAGCCTCCTTTCTCGCTCGTCGTCGTCGTCGTCGTCGTCTTCGTCTTCTGCTCGTGCTTTGCTTTCTCGAGGTATCTGCCGATCGTCGAACCCATTTTCTTGCTTTCTTTCTTGTGGTGATGGGTTCGTTCTTTTCTGATCTTTCGTTGCTCTTTTCAAGTAGTCTCTCTCTCCCCGTCTCTTTTCTGGTATGAGCTCCGCGAAAAACAGGGAAAGATGAGGACTTTGTGAAATGATTGTCATCACGGGGCAAATTTTGTTACGTTTTTTTTTTTTCAAGGTTTAATTTTTCATCTGTTGGGTTTCATGCTTCTGCTTGTCCGATGAAATGGGACTCTCCTGGGCATAATGCGTAGCTGGTCTAAAAACAGGCGATTACCTCTGTTTCCCTGACTGGCTTATAAATCTTAGCAACTGCGAAAGTGATCTCTTTTATCTCTTAAAGGTTCGAATTTCCTCGCTCCTAGTTTTCATCGATTTCTATGAGTTGACTCCCGATGGAAAGTGAAATGTCTGCCTTTTGGAGCTGCATCGAGAACGTCGTGTGCATCTTGAACAAACTCGCTCTCTTTGGGGAATAAAAAGAGTTTTTATTTAAGTGTTTTAGCATGCGACAGTCACGCTTCTCTCGGCCACTTCTACATGAAAATCCTTTTCGGCTTTGAGATTGCAACTTGGAGTTGATTTGGACACATTAAATTCTCCAATGATCCCGGCCTGCTTTTGGGTCCGTGTTTCTGGGCTGAGTTGTGCATTCTATTCATTCCAGGATCTGTTGTATCTGGGGTAACGCACCCTTCGGCTTTTGTTGAATTATTCTTATCTTCAATCTTTTTCATGATGCGTTATGCATTTGTCGCATCTTGCAGCGAGAAAACCGCTACTGGGAAGAGAAATCAAGAACTACAGCACAGCAGCTGCTATCGAAGAACCGCTAAAGCCAGGCGTCACTGTGAACCATACTCAGCTTTTCATAAATGGGCAGTTTGTGGACTCAGCGTCAGGTGGGCTTGCTCGTCCTCACTCATCATGAGTGATGCCATATATCGAACCCTGTGGTTTATTATACTCGATTGCTTTGCGCAGGAAAAACTTTTCCAACATTGGACCCCAGGAGCGGAGAATTGATTGCTCATGTTGCTGAAGGTGAGGCTGAAGATGTAAACAGAGCTGTTGCTGCTGCTCGCAAGGCATTCGATGAGGGACCGTGGCCGAGACTGACTGCTTATGTATGTATTGCTAACTATATTATGCTGAATTTCTTTCGAAAGACATCCTTCTGATGAAGAGATGAATTGACGCACCATTCTTTTTCCATTTCCAGGAAAGGGCAAAGATACTATTGCGCTTTGCTGATTTGCTTGAAAAGCATAATGATGAGGTCGCAGCACTCGAGACTTGGGATAATGGGAAGCCATATGAACAGGCTGCTAAAATTGAGGTTCCAATGGTTGTCCGTCTCTTTCGTTACTATGCAGGTATTGTTTCTACATCTCATGCATTTCTGGCAATCATTACCTTTTTCACGATAATATCACTAATGATTCTACTTGAAAATTCCTCAGGTTGGGCTGATAAGATTCACGGTCTCACAGCTCCAGCCGATGGGCAGTATCATGTCCAAACCTTGCATGAGCCAATTGGAGTTGCGGGTCAGATAATTCCGTGGAATTTCCCTCTTCTGATGTTTGCTTGGAAAGTGGGACCTGCGTTAGCCTGTGGCAATACCGTTGTACTGAAAACGGCAGAGCAGACACCACTTTCTGCTTTATATGCAACCAAGCTCTTGCATGAGGTTGTTCATCTTGATATTCTGTGGTTCTTCTTATTAAAAATAAGTTCTCAAATTTATTTGGTTGGCACGAGTTTGCTTTTTTCTGTCTAAAAGTTTCAACTAACCAGTCATTATTTGGCAGGCCGGTGTCCCTCCTGGTGTAATGAATGTGGTTTCTGGTTTCGGTCCAACTGCAGGCGCAGCCCTTGCCAGTCATATGGATGTTGATAAGGTCTACACCATGAGAATGTTTTGCATTTTATCCGAATTTTCATCTGATGAAGAGACATGGGCATCAAGTCTTAACCAGTGGCAGTATGCAGCTTGGTTGTCTTAAGTGCACATACAGTAGGATATTTCTTGGTATTCAGAAACTAATCAAATTTGGGAAATTAAGGACTTGAGCTAACACCTACAGCCGGGATATGACTAGAGATGTAACCAAGACAATTCGAGGCTTTTTTAGCAAAAGTAGATTTTTTTTCGAAACTTCCAGGTCACAGCATTCTCGAGTTTTTCCACTTGACACGGAGTTCCAAAATTACTAGTATTTTTATATTCCTCTAATGCATCTTGTTACGTTCCTCTTCCAGCTTGCTTTCACAGGATCAACCAACACGGGGAAAATCGTACTTGAGTTGGCGGCAAGAAGCAATCTTAAGCCAGTGACTTTGGAGCTTGGAGGGAAATCCCCTTTTATCGTATGCGAGGATGCTGATGTCGACAAGGCTGTTGAGCTAGCCCATTTTGCTCTTTTCTTTAATCAGGTAAATCTAGGAATCAATCTTCTCATAAGTTTTTGTTTCCACGAAAGAAACTAGCTCAAATGTCTGTTGCATCATTGACAGGGTCAATGCTGCTGTGCTGGATCACGTACATATGTACATGAAAGCATATACGATGAATTTGTAGAAAAGGCGAAGGCACGGGCAGCAGTGCGTAGTGTGGGTGATCCGTTCCAAAGTGGCGTTGAGCAAGGTCCTCAGGTAAGTGAGCTGATTCACCTTTATGTGGAAATTTGAATGGATAAGATTGATATCTTGCAAGTGGAACCAAACTCCCACTCTCATGACTCTTTTTGTCAAATGTACTTGTCAAATTTGACATTTTTGTCGGTTTCACCTAGATTTACTGGATGGAAATCTGAAACGTGACCCAAATAAATCCCTGATAAATGGAGCAAGTGGTTTGACTAGTACCTGTATGTAGATCTATTTGAAGCTACAGAGTTCTGAGTGTACTATATCTTTTCACATCAGATTGACTCGGATCAGTTTGAGAAGATTTTGAGGTACATAAGAGCTGGAGTAGAAGGTGGAGCAACTCTTGAAACAGGAGGAGATAGATTCGGAACCAAGGGACACTACATTCAGCCAACTGTATTCTCAAATGTTAAGGTATTCTGGATTTTGTCATCTAGAAATATATTGACATCATCTAAGCAATTGAGGATTGTTCTACCCTGTGCCATGGGAGGGAATGTTCAGATGGATTTATTTAGCTTCAAGTATTGCTTTTTACTAACCCAGAAATAAGACAGTAACAGACATGGCCTATGCATGACAGGATGATATGTTGATCGCTACGGATGAGATTTTTGGTCCTGTGCAGTCCATTTTGAAATTCAAGTGAGTAGAAGACCATCTCATCAAGCTCATAACTAAAGGAGCCTTCCTGTTAGGATGAATGGTGTGTTCATCTGTTGGAATGGTAACATCTTTGTCATGCTTAATTGCAGGGACCTCAACGAGGTGATTCAAAGGGCAAACAACTCGCGCTATGGGCTGGCAGCTGGAGTCTTCACCCAGAACATAGACACGGCAAATACCTTGACCCGCGCATTACGAGTTGGAACAGTTTGGGTTAACTGTTTTGATACCTTTGACGCGGCTATTCCATTTGGTGGGTACAAAATGAGTGGTCACGGAAGGGAAAAGGGCGCATACTCTCTGCGCAGTTACTTGCAGGTCAAAGCTGTGGTCACTCCTTTGAAGAATCCAGCATGGCTTTAGGCTGAAGTTTGCGTTTGTCTTTGGATTTTCCGACCCTTCTTTATATTTTTGAATAATAAGGGAAGTATCAGATGCTGGAGTTCAAATTATTGTTGTGACAATTGTGTTGGGAGTTTTGAGGTGATGACGACGATGATGGTGGGAGCTTCGTGAAATTGTGCAACAATACATTATTACCTGTTAAGTGATTTTAGTCTTCCCATCTCACATTTACGCCCTCCACTCTCTCCTTGCCGTATATAAAGTCTAGTTCTTCCAAGCTTCACTGTTAGACAAAGTGCCTTAATCTATTATCATTTTCACTTGCACGGGGTAACAATTGCATTATCAACGGACAGAAATCCTGAATTGTCTCGATCTCATCCTAGATAAATAACCTTGCAGTTCTCATACACAATTCTGTGACACGAGTGACTTTGCTTGCTAAGCCGGCAAGGCGCTGCCATTCTGTAGAATCATTCTAGGAAAGTGAGCTAATTATATGTTGAGACTCGGAGTGGACAAAACAAGACACAAAGTGGGCTTACATATTATTTTCACCTTTTTTGACACTATAAGCACGTTTTGTTCATCCCTTTTGCGCTCCTGCCGCTAGTCTTTCGACATAGAAGGCTCCTTCCTTGCGACAGATTATCAGCCTAAAGGCTCATTTTGGTTTATTAATATTGTTGCTGACAGTGCTCCCTCTGATCACTGATCTCCTGTTAAAGATTCAATCTCAAATACTTTGAAGCTATGCATGCCATGTGACATATAGCCTCAGGGCTCAGTGCTCCGAGAAATGAGGATCTATAATGAACATAAAAATCTTTCTTTAACTCAGAAAAACAGAGCTTCGCAGGACAACGTCGATATGAATAGGACATATAATGGGATTATAGGCCCAAAACAAATAGTTAGTGTCATCACCCTTATTTCTAGGGGAATAAATAAACAAAGAAAATTCAGAAAAGGAAAAGAACCTAGAAGAAGGGATTTACTTGCATTCTGGTGGCATCACCTTAAACCGTGAAGTGTCTTTACAATAGGAGTAGAACATGAGCTTGCTCCTGGCCCAATTCATGGCCATGATCTGCTGCTGAGACAGGGCGGCGAAATCCTGACCTTCCACTGGGTCCGAGCTTGACGATGTGCTCTTGTTGGAACATGAACTCAGTGGCTGTTGTCTTGGATCTGAGACACAACCCACCATCTCTGTCTCTGCTAACGAGACCACGAATGGTGCATACTTGTAGTTCACAGGGTATTTGCCCCCATGAGTCGCCCACTGTGACCCATCCCATATGGTTGCGTACAGAGACATCGGCTTTGATGGGTATGTGGAAGAGAAGGCGCCACTTGAGGGGAATTCTCTCACTGGTATGTTATCCACAAAAAACCTGCAAGAAAAAAATTGAAATCATCATCTTTCGGCATCAGACTAAGCAAGGCCCAGAACTGGAGGGAAAGTAATATAGTTGGGCAGTTCTAAGGACTTATGTAAGGTACACAGTTTGTTTAATCCATTCTTTTTTGGTGCAAGTCACCTTTATCACTATCAAGTTGGATCTTTCCTGAAAACTAACCGTCTATACCAATGGTAATGGAGGTGGCTTGCAGAAACAGAGGTTACACAATAAGAAAGTCGTGAAAGTGTCTAAGAGGAAGTTCGGTGCAGAAAATTTTATAGAGTTTTTCTTTGCAGGCGTATCCTACCACTTTCTGGTTGTCTTCGATCCCGATGTCAAAAATCAGCGTAGAGTTTATGGTGCACCGAGTCTAATCAAGAGTTACTTCAATAGAAGATATAAGCAAAATTCTTACACAATATGATGGCTGTTCCATACGATGCTGTAGTAGTGATGCTCTTGGGTGGGATCGAACCAGAAATAGAATTTCTCTTCTCTCCCTGTGCCGACACTGCCATTGGAGTATATGTTCGTTTGGAGGACCCAGTCGTTTCTCTTATCATGACCGAGCAACTCGATGTCTATCTCATCGTGGCTGTGCGGGAACGCATCTGCATTAGACAACTGAACTTGGAACATTCCGTCAGGACCCTCTTTGGTTTCTCCCAGCATCATAGGAATAAACACGCCATCAACAGGAGTCCAACATGCGCACAGAGAGAACTTACATAGAAGGCCACCACAACACCAGATGAAAGACCGGCAGGAAGCTTGATCGCGGCACTGAAGAATCCATAATGGTATGTGCTTCGCGAAACCAATCCGGACCCTGCATATATAAAGCAAAACCCATGAGGACAAGTACATGTCAAAAGTCGGTCGATTGTGTTAAAGCACAACATGGGGCCATGAGCTCATCATTGGTGGTGAGCTCGGGCAGAGGACTCGGCTGCTTTTCACCTGATGACTTGTTGAGAGCAAGATCGGCGGATGAACCATTACTTAGCAGTTGAATGTTTTGAGCTCCGAAGAACTCGGAGAACCCTTGATTGACCGCGATGCGAGGGAATAAATCTGTCAAGCGAGGGACATCCGGAGTGGTGTAAGGCCTGTTGTGTGAAGAAACAGACATGGCCATGCAAAGAAGGAAGAGGAGAGAGAAGGAGAGTGTATTGTCTTGGAGGAGGGCCATATCTCACCAGACGGATGAATTAAGAGCTCAGCTCCCGGGCCGTTGTTATTAAGCCTTTTATATTGCGAATGAAATCAAGGATTTGGACGTGCTTAGTTGTAGATAGCTGGCTGACATTTTCCCACAGAATCGCCTTTTTGGCGGCTAATTCGGGTTCTTAAGGACATCTAACCGAAAGGGCATGTGAGCTGATTTTGCCGGTGATTTGGATGGAACGGATTGCTAGTCTTCTTCTGGCTTGATTAATGATTAAGGACCAAAACGTTGTCATCGGTTGGATTGCTAGCCAATCTTGCTGGTTGGTTTGAGAGCTCCCACGAGGCAATGCCCCTTTGATGTCTCCTGCAGTTCTTCTTTCTGTTCCCACTGTTCTGCGCGAGAAAGTTTTTTTTATCATCCACTGCATAGCACCGTCTTATGACTGGTCCATCAGAGTACTTGTGTAATATGCATTTCAATTGATTTACGTTTGGATGTTGAAAATCTCATCTTTAACTGGCAGCTTATATCGCCTGCAACTGTTACGTGATAAAACTGTTACAGAAGACACGTTCTTATGCTACACACTGAGCTAGTGTATTAATTTTCATGGTCAAGGACAATAGTAAAAATAAAATGCAGCTTAGTTGGTAACACGCCCAACTTTCTCTCTCATGGCTACAAATATTAAAATTGAAGCTTACGAATGAATGAATCGCGTCAAATGAGAAAGAATGATCCACTCATTAATTTTTAAAATAGTAGGTGAAATGTAAAAATTTGTCACAAAAAAGATTGAGAAAAACTACAAACCGAACAAATGCAATTGAACAATTATTTTTATTAAATAGTCGAAATGTGAAAATTCTAACAAAGGAGAGAAAGCAAATCCGACAATATCAAAAGGAAAAAGAGATTTACATCAATAAGGTAAAACGCGATATCTATTAAATACTCTATTTCTACGATTTATATTCGGCATGGTTAATCAGACTTCAAACAAACCCAATGCATACTGTCTGTAAACATCACTCTCAAACCACAGGGAGGATCTTGATGGAACTCTCAAAAGGCAATTTGATTTGGAGAGGAACCGAGAGCAGAAAACATGCAAGAGGTCGCTATTAGTCTCACCAGAAAGTGCCCTCTTTAATTTGTACCGTAATGCGCGTGCCAGAAGGCCATAGCTGGCTGAGGTACATGGGGTGGATTTGACAGTAAACAAACAGACAAAGAGGGCAATCAATGACTGAGAGCACTTGCACGAGTGTCTGCACGAATCGAGAGATATGGCACCAATTGCAATGGGGCTCAGGTTCCCAAATCATAGATTTTTGGTGTTGGAGACAACTGTGAATCTAAGGGCCCAGCCTCCATGGGCTTCATCATTCCTGGTTCTGAAACCTGTGCATTGTCCAATCGGTTGTTGGAGGAGGACATGAGGGCAGAGGGGGGTTGGGGGCAGTGGTTGATTCTCAACTTAAACACTTTTTTAAAATTGGGTTTGTGCTGTTTTCTTTTCCTCAGCCTCTTTTGTTTCTCTCTCTGCTTTTAATTTCGGTGACTGAAATGTCCGACCAATAATAAGTGTTCGGTGTAGCCGGTGTCGCACACCGAGACAAAAACGGTCCTTGTGCAGATCTTCGAAAAGTGTTGCGACATGGCAAAGAAAAAAGGACGGCAAAGAAATTTCGTGGAGTCTGGTGGCTGTAGGAATTAGCAACATTCATGGTATTGTGAACTTTAGAGAGACTCTATAAGGGGAAAATTGAATCCCAGTAGACGGTACTTGGGACCGACTGATCCAACGCGAGGTGGTTAGTACATGTTAGGTAGGTTTTAAATGGGGTGAATAATGGAACGAAATCTGACTTTGGCTTCAGGGTATGATTTTATGCTGCTTAGATTAATTTGCTTAGTATGGGTACAGCGATAAGATAAAAGAATGCCGCTCTCGCTACTCTATGGACAAGCGCAACCTTAGTGGTGCAGAAAGTTCAAAGGGACAAACAGCTCGGAGGAGTTATGGCTACCGGTCCCAGAATTTCGATTCTATCCATTCCCATTCAGTCTGATCAATGTAGACAAATACTAGAAACATGCGCTTTGTCAACTCGAATTGCACGCGTTTGTTTTTATTTAAGGAACAAAATTTCATCAAATGGTGAACATACATCCCACTAAGAAAAAGTGAAACGGCAGCTCTTCCAACCCCCAAAGAGAAACAGCCAAGAAGGGGTTACATTGTATTGGGTTATAATCATCAACCGTCCAAATAAAATAAACAGAAACGCTAACCTAGCCAGCACCTGGATTTGCCCCTCATATTACAAGGAATTAAAGTGAAACGCAGAGACTCAAGGCCTGAAGGACTAATGATGATAGCCACATCTATCACAGCTCAAGGGATAAACAAGCATATGTACAGTTCGATCAGGATCTTGGCCTCTGGTGGAGTCCCGTCTCTACCTTCTTGATTTCAAATATGAGCATCCTCCACATCTTGAGCACAAACATTTCTGCTTCTTCGTCCAATATGGACTTGAGTGTCTCCAGCATTTCAGTCGCCTTCACATGCTCTCGAGTACTAGTTACGATGTAATCAACCAGTGATGTTTCCTCCTCTCCCAAGAACTCCATGATTTTCTTTGAGATCCATGGCCTCATTCTCTCGTGCAGCTCATGCTGTGAAAATACCATACCATAATCAACGAAAGAGACCATATCAGAATTAATCACTCATAAGGGAAATGGGACATGACTTTAGTTTTTAACTTTATCATACTCAACCAAATCTACAAATTGGTCATGGTGAATGAATGCGTGTCATAGTATTGAATGCTGGATTAACACAAGGCAATGAGTAAGAAGGAAAAAGCACATAGCATATATCAAGGTCATCAACATTCTAGTAAAGATAATTTGTGATATTTTTCATTGGAGGCATATAAGAGGATCATGTCAAAAGCCATCAACTTAGATGGGAAGTAGAATTGACTTACCTGGTCATATAAGACCCAGTTTATCTCATATGAGAATAAATCCTCCTTGGTCCTAGGGATCATATCAATTAATTGCTTGGCATCCAGAAGTTTCTTGTTATCTGTAGTCTTCAATTTCTCTTGTCCATGTTCCCGCTCTCTTACCCGTTCAGGAATCTTATCTCTGTTCTCATCTTTTACTCGATTACCATCCAGACTGCTCCGGTCTTTCTCCCGTTGGCTTGACCTATCATGAGATCGTCTACTTCTCTCCCTTTCAGATTCAGGCTTCTCTTCTTTCATATTGGCAGTAGAAAGCTGCTTCGCGAATTCTGCTGCAGCAGCTATGTTTGGTTGTGATTGCCCAGGAGGCGTTTGAATGGCCTCCATTTCCTCAGTCGAGTAATCAATTGGAACCAAGGGCCTCATCTTTTTCTCCTTGTCTCTGTCATCATCATCTTCCTCATAGAAAACAGAATGGACAGCTGTTCTCTTTCCAGAACCAACAAGGCCAAAGCCCAATTTTTTGGCAGGAGCATTATTGTTCTGCTGTACATCTGATGCAGCCATCGTGATGACTGAGTTATCCCCCACACCAATTCTCGATATCCCATCACCTGTCAAACAATAATCATGACAATGCCAAACATCATATATATGAGGTCAAGGAAACAAAAGAACCAAGCATAAACACCAACTAATTTCGATAGAATAAGGATACCTGCAGGATATTCATGACCAGCAATGTCCCCACTACCATGTTGAACAATTTCACCCTTTGATTCTTCAGCTTGTACACTTTTCTCTTGTCTACTCGCTATGTCACCATTCAAAAGTTTCAGCGCTTCTCTCTGTTGCTGCAGCTGCTGCTTCTTTTCCTCCTCAGCCCTCTTCTTGGCCTCAGCAATTTCCTCCTCTTCCTTCCTTCTGTCAGCCAAGTCATCCTCCTTCTCTCGTAACCTCTTCTTCCTCTTCTCCTCTACGACACTCCTATGCCACCTTTTTCGGGAATCCTCCTCTTCGTCTTCTTCATCATAAATAATCTCCTTCTTCCGTTTGCGCTCCCTTTCTTTATCTCTCTCCCTGTCATATTGACGCTGTTTCTCTTTCTCTCTTTCTCGATATTCCCAATCCTTAAGACGCTCCTCATACTCACGCTCAGACTCCTCAATCTTCCTTCTTTGTTCTCTCTCCTTGCGAATCCGCTCTCGCTCTGCCTCTCTTTCATATCTCTCAACTTCCCTTTCCTTTTCGCGTTTTACATCTCGTTCTCTGTCGTGCTCCCTGCTTCTCCTATCATATCTTCTGTTGCGGTCAGGAGAGTTAATTTCAGTCTTATCATGCTCACTAGTGGCCTTGTTATCACTAGTTGAATCTTCATCATGTCTGTCTTCTGCATCTGCAAAAGTATAACCTAGTCAAAGATATTTGTTTGGAATATCTACAAACTTGACATCAGGTGTGGCTCTTTACCAATGTCAATGTGCCCGTTTGGCGCATAAGTTCCATTATTCAAAATTTAATCCGTCAAATTGAAACAACTTAAAAACTCAAAAAAATTAAAGACGGCCATAAATGATGTTAGATGTTAATGTTTATATAATCTTTGAGATATGGATGTGCGCTATCAAATAACAGACAGATCTCTAAAGAAAAGCAGATGTCACGGAACCCCTCCACACAGCATTAATTTAATCATCAGCCACTATCATCATATAACTGACCATTTTTGGAAGGATCTGCATCAGAATCTGACTTGGCAGGTGCTTCTGAGCCAGTAATTGCTAAAACATCTGCTGGCACTTGCAGGGGAGGAGGAGGAAGAGGTCTGGTCCTCAACCTTTCTTCTATCATGCTCGTAAGCTTCTGTGAAGCCTCTTTGTCAGCTTCCCTGTCCTCATCTGTTACTATCCCAAGAGGGGCATTATCATGACTTTCTTTCTTACCAGAATCGGAATCATCGTTCTTCGAATCATCTTTCTTCGAGTCATCTCCGCTGGCCTCCAGAGATTCATTCTTCTCAGAACTAGATGCACTATTGCCCTCTTTCTTGGCAACAACAGCAACTTCACTTTCATTGAGTTTCTTTGCATTTTCCCTTTTCTTGTCTACATATCGCTCTAGATATTCTCTCGTTGCTTGGTTGACATTTAACTGCCAATCAAACGACAAAAAATGCAAAAACCATAAGAAACAGCTGTCAAATGATTTAAATTTGGCTGCTAGAGGAAAAGACAAGCATATATTTAACTTCTGTCAAAGGCTGGTAAACTTTTCGCACTAGTAGGTGACAGAAAGCATTCACTCTGAAGTTCCTAAAATAAACAAAGCAGTGCTAGCACTCATGCTCCAAAATCTTAATAGATATAACCAAAATGCCAACCATTGACTATCAACCAAGGTTAGACATCATGTAAAAGAAAAAAAAACCTCTGCAGTGAACTTCCAAACAAAATTTCCCTAAAATCAAGGATGCCATGAAAAGCAAACTTACAAGATTAATTTGAGAGAGCTCATCAAAAGCATTAACTTGATTCCACCAGAAATTTTACTTTGCCACCAAAAAGGAAAAACAATTGTAAATTCTGAATATCTATAAAAAATTCTAGATGAGTCTGACCATCAACATTAATATATTTTACCTTTTCCTTAATCTTTTGGGGTTGGAAATCAGACTTATATTGAATATTTAGCACCTTTAATCCTCAAAAGCATTTAAATTATGTAATCTAATATCATCTGAACTTTCTAAATAAAATTTTGAAGTTTAAAACATTTTTAATTTTAGTAAGAGATGAAAAAGAGCCTTTTGGTTGGGCAAACACAGCTATAAACAAACAAAAGTTCACCTCAAATACAAGGGGCAAAAACTACAAAAAACAACTCTCCTCTGGCAACCTACTACAACTCATGCTGAGAGAAGAAGTTAATCAACAATATAATGTCCTATGGTCACTGAGTATTTGGTTGTCAAATGCGACCACAAGTTACCTTCTCCATTGCCACTAGTAAAAACATCAGTCAACTTCATAATCCTGAAGGGAAACTCTAAATAGCATTCGTCAAGCAACTAGAGGATGGCAACGCATATCTGATCTTCAGGTCACCAACATTACAATCACTAGAAACAGAGACATGGCAATGATGGCCAAAAGCAGTACACTACAGCAAGTGCTCAATACATACCACCAGCTCCTGCCCATCTATGTTAAGTTTACTGAGAAGACGTAATGCGCGAAGAACCCCTTCAGCAGATTCAAATTCACAAAAGCCAAAGCCTTTAGGAGCTCCATTTGAAGGATCTTGAGCACGTTTCCAACTCTTGACTGGCCCACATAACTTCACAGAATGCAACTACATTAGATTCCACACTTGGAGTCTAGAAATATTTCTTTAGAAATGCAGACACAAAACAACAGTATTATAATCTCAATGCTGGTCAATGCATCCAAATACATTATCAACTTACTCGAAGAAGTGAAAGCATATAATCATTTTCAACAGAAGGTGCAATCTTGCCAACATAAACAGTCGTCTGAGGCTTTTCAGCAGGTGTAACAGGAACAAGAGCTGGCCGAACAATTGGAGGAATGATTGGGCGAACTCCAGGAACCACAGGGACAGGGACAGGGGGACGGGAAATAGCTGGGAGCACACCTATAGGCCCGGGTGGGCGTGGAGCAAATGCAGGCCGAATCATACCCGGATATGGAGAATAGCTAGGAATTCCTGACAACATAAAGAAGCATCTAGGCAAAATATATCAGAGCAACCTTACAAATACAGCAACAGTAGTTATAACTCTGTACTAACTGCCCCGATAGAAAAGCTTGGAGATCAATTAAATGATGTTACCAAACATCAAAAGCAAACAGTGATGGCAGCATAGGCATGGAAACTATCACCAGCTGAACAGATAACCTGAAGGAAACATCGAGCAAACAATGTCGACGATATAAATCACTGAATAGAAAGAGGCTCACCTTATGTATCAATTCGATATTGTCGCCTTCTCAAACAATTCCAAGCACTGATTGCAGATGTTTGAGAAGATATAACATGAGACTTAACATAGTCATCATTTAACAAAGGATGACTCTTCTTATCAGATGAGTTGAACAATAGGGAGCAATTTACTCACATTCTCATGTAGATACGCTAGGGAGTTAGGATACCTGAATTACTCATAACATTTCATCTTTCTTGTTCATCTAATTGTTAACACTCCAGTCGCAGAAAAAAATAGAATAGAGAACCGGAGGGAAGTATAGAGAGAGAGTTTGATTGGAAGAGATGCAATACCTCATGATACAAGGCCAGCAAGCACAGAGTTGCTAACATGGACCGCGGCTGGTAATTCCTAAACCCATGATAGGGGAAGTACGCTTATGACTACCAGAAAGTAGCCTACTAAATTAAGATGCATAACGAGACATTTCAGCTTTAATGAAATAACTTTGCAATTTATCCAAGTAGTTTTGTCTTTCCAAAAGCAAAGTCAGAAGGATTTGAGCGTAACAATAAATTGATCGAACAAAATTCATTCTAAAGGCAAGCAATTGTCCATACCAAAAAGGGAGTTGTAGATTGTAGAAGGTAGGGTCTCTAAGCAATATGAAGCCTTCCAACGTTTCTCACCATGTAATCAATCGAGAGGACACTGTAGGAAAAAAACCCTGTCATCGGTACCCCTTGTCTGACAACAACACCGAATGGTCTAAAATCTCTCCCAGTCTTCCCTAGTGCTATCTAACGGACCCAATTCATTCAGGAAATTTAAGAGCGCGTTCTCAACGATTTGCGAGTCAACTGGTTTCTTTCCACTTTTGCAGATATATGGAATGAATCCAATGTAGCCAAATATCAAAACAACCCTCTGTTTTTCATGTTTCTGCAATCTTCATGGACCATACAATCTGTAAGAATAGCTCACCGATTCCACTCGCCAATACATTCAGGAAACGCCTATAGCTATCTCAAATCTCATCACACATCCATAACTCGATCATCTCCCCGCAACTAGCGAGAAAAAAGAAAAAGACAAAAGGTGCAGCGTAAAAAGCAAAATTGCACTGAGCAACCGCCCGGCCTCATTTATAGCTCTAAACACACACACACACACACAGAGCGGGGAAGAGAGAGAGAGAGAGAGAGAGAGAGAGAGAGAGAGGGAGAGAGAGAGGGGTGATAGACCCACCAGGTGGAGGCTGATGTGCGCCGGGCATGGCCGCGTATCCATTAGGCATGGGCATGTACTGTCTCAACGCATGGTTCGGAGGCTGACCGGGCGCCGGCAATTGATACGCCATTATAGGCGGAGGCCCCGACGGAACGACCCCGCCGGCGACCATTCCAGGCGCGGAGCTAATGCCGGGAGGCGGCAAGCCAGGGTTGTGATAACCAAAGGCGCCAGGCAGAGGAGAGAACTGCGGCGGCACCGCCGGCCTGAAGGAAGGAGCCACAGGAGGGGCGGATATGGCGGCGCCCGAGATTGGAGGTGCGAAGGAGGGGGGAGGAGCGGGAGCCGGAGCCGGAGCCGGAGCGGGCGTCGGCGTCGAGAGCGGCGGAGGAGGAGGCGGGGTGGCGGAGGCGGACTGAGCGGCGGAGTTATCGGATTCGGAGGGGTGGGGATTGGGGTTTAGGGGTTGAGGGGAGGACGGAGGTTCCGCCATGGGGAGGAGAAGTGGGAGCTCTTCCGATTCCCAGTAGAGAAGCGGGGGGATTGATGAAGGTTCGATTTCAATGGGTCGATCTTTAGGTTTACCGTGAGCCCTAGGAGGAAGAAGGTGAGGTGAGGTTATCGTCGCTCCGTGCTCTCTTAAGCCTGCCTGCTTATATATTTTATATAAATATATATTTATATGCTCTGGCCTGTTTATATTTATATTATATAATATATATAAAGTACATAATCTTATTATTAATTGACTAATTAAAAGAAATTGAAATGAAACAAATTTTCCTTTCCGCCTGAGCGAGGGCGGTAAAATAGTCTGCGAACCCAAAAAATGCTTAGAATTCGACATGACGTGTGAATGCAGCGAAAGTGAAAAGCAAGAAAAGCATGGACGCGAACCCATCGTATTAACCATATTCCATTTAACTAATTTAAAGATAGGTTATTCGTGAATAGCCCAAATTATTTTCTAGTATAAAAGAAAGGATTCGAGGACCGAATTGATCATCCCAAAGTGATATAGTTAATAATATATTCAAATTCAATTGGTTTATATTAGAGCAAAACTCCATGAAAATGAATCAGAACTCACGGACGGTCGATCAAATGACATTTCAAAAGTAAGTGCAATGCTTAGACGTGAACAACTTACTAAAAAATCTAACTTCGTAAAATGGGGAGGCTTGTTAATTGCTATAAGAAAAGGTCAAGTTAAAACTTCATCCTCACTTCCTGCAATTACCGACGCAGATAATTATAATCTTATGAATGATCAGATGCACCGTCCTCCATGCCATGGAAACCTGGAAATCTCATGAACCGGCAACTCTCACCTTTCAACTGGGCGGCATGGAGCGACTCGATGTTCCCTTCCATCACCGAGGTGAGTAAGGCAACATCGGGTCGCATCCATTTTCGGGATGATTGTGGCTTCCCGGTGCTTTTGAACACAGGTCAAAAGAGCACCATCACGGTTTCCTTCCCTGATAAAGATGGAAAGGGTGCTCGACCTAACATGAACCCTCTATCACCGATTTCCTCCTCTCATGTCATTCCACATGACTGCAGAATTTCCTTGCGGGAAAACAAAGCAGGCTCTCCCTATTGGTTGTATTTGGCCTTGATACAGAGAAATTACCCATCTGACTATTAGAAGTCGACGAGTAATGTGACAGAAAGGAGCAATGCTAAAGGGTCCCTTGAGACCACTACTCTAAAGAATCAAAGTAATTGTTCCTACAAACGCTCAGTAAAATGGAATTAACACCTAGCTTGACTACAGTATCCTTAGCAATCTCTGATGGACTGAGATCAGCAGATTTCCCACCAAGTATGAGACCAATTGGAGGCAATAGGGAGCTATGCCGATTCCCAGGAAGCTTAAGCTCTTTTGGGCCAAAAAGAAAAAGTAACCGGATATGGCTCCATGTGATTTGATAATTCACCTGGTCCAAGGAATTTGGCCTTGCTAATTAGAGATCAATATAGCCCTGCTCCTATCTGGAATGAACTGGAAACTGTATGGCCGCATCTAAAGCCATTTCAAACTGCGGAGGAACACGGAGCAAAGGGGCCTGTTGGGCACCTGGCTTGCCAAGCTGACCACAGGCAGCCATCTGATCATCACCTCTGCTGAGTCGCAAGAAAACAGTGCATCCGCCTTCCGCCAATATATTGCGAAACTCAATTATCTTCTCTTCGGGTGTTGGTTTAAATTTGGATCCAGAATGAGGATTGAAGGATATGAGATTGATCTTGCAGGGGATGCCCTGAACGAGATTGATAAGCCTCTTTGCATCCTCAAAGCTGCAAATAAGCAAAATGACAGCAAATTTAGCTTTAAATATGATAATAGCTGGCTAGGAACTCTCAATGAGTGAATCAGCATGACATGACAAAGGCACACCACCAAGAGACAAGAACTTTTCCAGGCTTTTAAGGAAGAAATACTTTCATAGGATGAACCTCATTACGATCACCAATGGATGCATACAGAGAGTCTTGAAAAATGGTCTCACTTTGCTCTGCTTTCAAATCATTTTGCTCTGGCATTGATACTAAAATAGTTGGACCAGCATTGCTGGAGCATGGATGAGATGTGTGTGATGGATCTTAAAATGAACATGTATCTAATAAGAGTGCCTTGGATTTTTTAAAAATATATCTTCTTGGTTTACGCTCTGCTAGCAATTCCCACTACTATAATCACAAACTGACTCAAAGGTCTGTAATTCAGGGTTGGGGTCAGGGTCGGGGCCAAGATTTCTATACCACATTTGATTAATCCACAGATTTTTTTTTTCAAGACAAATGACAAAATTGAAATAAAAAAGAATGAGACAATTCCCCTCTTTCTCCAATGAAAACAAAGGTCTTTTATCTAGATTCTGACCTGTCATTTACTCCAGCAAGCATGACATATTCAAATAGAACTTTGTAGTTATTCTTGTGGTGAAGTTCTTCTCTAAGGGTCTGTAAAAGCACGCTGAGTTTATACTTCCTGTTTATAGGCATAATCCAGTTTCTAACCTGCAATATTTCTACCAAGCAATTAGTCCACCATAAGAGACGACAAGAGAATGAATAAAACAATGAGAGCAGGAGCTCTAATTAAGAAAGAAAGAGACCTCATCAGTTGTCGCATTTAGACTAACAGCTAAGGCACAGTTAGATTCATGTAAAAAACGTTTCAACTGTGGGACAAGTCCACTGGTTGAAACTGTGACCTTGCGTGGGCTGAAATGAAGACCTTGCTCATGCACCATAATATCTGCAGCTTTTATGACATTTTCTATGTTGTGCAGTGGCTCTCCCATTCCCTGAAATATACTCTCAGCTTAGCATTTCAAAATACACTCTATAAAACTCAAATTAGATAATGTACATCATGGAGAATAATAGTATTCCAGCTTGAGTCGTAATGTGAATATTACAATTTGAAAATTCAACTCTCAAGGTTCCAGCTCACGTTTGAAAGAGAGACTGCATGTCAAATATAAGCCCCAAAAGAGCAGGTCCTATCCTATTGCAGAGGCTACTATCATTTGACAGCTAAGACCAAGATACCTCAGCAACCAAGAAGCAGCAACTAATATGGGCCATAGACACAACCTTTAGAGAATAAGTGACTGCGTGATCTCAGACACCAGAAAGGATGCTTAATTTGTGTTATGGCCAGATCAGATACACGAAATTACTGACAAACACTGACAGAGAATATCCTAGACTCACCATAAAGACAACATTTGTGATGGAACCAGCTTCATCATGAAAAAGGCGGTGTGCAAATACAGCTTGATCTACAATCTCGGCTGCAGTCAGATGCCTCGTCAAACCCATCCTGGAAATGGACCACATTAATCATGAACTTAGATTATCAAGCAGACATTACTCGATGAGGGTGAATGCTATCTCCACTAGGAAATTAATTTCACCTGCCAGTGAAGCAGAACTGACAATTCATGGCACATCCCACTTGACTCGAAACACAGACAGTGTTACGACCTCTATCGCAGGGTATGATAACTGTCTCGATTATGAGACCATCTTCCAAAGAGAATAAAATCTGCAACACCCTGTGCATTTCAAATTTCTGAGATGATTCTTCAGGAAATTAACTATAGGAAGCTGCATATATATGCTGTTGGAATGTTCATTGATCACCGAGCAATAATCTGAATGATCCTAGCAACATATACATGTGTCAAACACATTGTTTTTGAGGGGATTATTCAGAAAGAAATTTTACCTTTTTAGTCCCATCAGCTGCTGCATGGATCTCTTTCAAAGACAACGCCCTGAGCTCAGCACGTTCACTCAGCATTTTCTTAAAATCTTTGTTCAGACCTAAATGCAGATTGACACTAACTTAAAATCTTCAAGGCCTAAGAATGAGTAAGCAAGAAGGATGCATAACACGGGCAAACAAGCCCAGACCCATCACCCATCGCATGGGTATATACAGGATGAGATTAAAGACCCAAATTAACGACCAAATCAAAATTTCGCATTGAAGACAAAAGGACTACCGTACCGTGCAGCTCATCCGCAGAATGTGCCCAAATATCGTTACCATACATGCGCTTCCAGAGCATTAAAGCCTGACCAGGTCTGTAACCTTGTGACTGGACCCATTTCTGCCAAACAAATTCATAAGGAACTAATTCGAGATGTTGCGAACGCGAGACAAGCAACCATAGCACAAAATTCAGCAACACAAGTACCCTCCACAAATCAGTTGAAACTTAGATACGGTAGATTAAAGCAAAGCATCGCAAAATCAGGACCCCAGCTAGTCACAAGTCTAGCATCACACATTCAAAGTCCACTGGCGTTCTCGGCGGAAACAGAACAGACTAAAAATCAGAAGAGAGCTAGTGCATACTTCGAGTTCAGCATATCTCATCCCTTTGAGCAGCACCTTCGGTCCTCGGGCGGCGATTCCGCTCCCTTCGCCGCCTCCTACGGCCACAAAAAACGAGGCAAATTAGCCGGTGACGGCGGAGAACGCACGCGAGTGTCCATTCGGTCGAATAGTTTTCCAAGGCGCAGGACGAGGGAGGGACGGAGGGACGACTCACCGAGGTCGGGGCAGCCGTCGTCGGCGGAAACGAGAGGAGGAGGAGGCGGCGGAGAAGAAGAGGCGGAAGCGGAAGCGGAGACGGAGCGGCGGTTGGGAAGGAGGAGAGGGAGCGAACGAGGCGGCGATGGGTTGAGCGATAGGTAGGAGGAGGAAGGGGTCGGAGGATGGATGGAGAGGAGGGAGAAGGAGGCGATGGCGGAGGTTCGGACCCGTCTCATCCACATACATCCCATCTCCATTTCTTGCAGCTTCAAGCCCAGCGCGAGTGTTGTAATGGACGGGCAGGAGGGTAACAAACCCTCTCTATTCAAGCGCTTTTTTTTTTTTTTTTTGCTCTTTTCCTTAACATGAACAATTTTTAAACATGAAATTCCTTCATTACATTAAAAAAATTGTTCTTTTGTAATTTTTTAATTACCATATTATTCTGTTGGTAGAGTTTTTGTTTCATTTAAAGTGCTTTCTCACCACTCTAAGAACAAAGAACTAAGTATGCTTTGACCTAGAAAAAAAAGTAAAAAGAAAAAAAGAAAACTGAATGTTCACCATTCCTATCGACAAACAACTAGAAGGATTATGCAAACGATCATAAAAAAAACTTTGATTTTCAGTGTCCAACAATAGAGATTCATCGGGATTTGAATAAATCCTTAAATTGTTTCATTTAAATCCTTAGACATAAAACATTAAATATTCCCAATTAATTGGGGGAGAAAAATATGACTTTAAATAAGAGTGTGAGGCATGCAACATTCACACGTTAAAATAAGGCTCGCTGCTGACTAGGCATCTTCACTAAAAGGAATATCATTGATGGCCCTCCTCATAGGTAGAAACTAGGGGTGTGCAAAAGACTCAGGATCCGCTTGGACTACTTGAAACCAGACCAGACTAGCTCGGAACTGGTGGTTCCTAAGGGGACTGGTTCGATTCCTGGTTCCATGGGCGAATCAGTCCACCCGCCCACCCGAATCGGATCGGTATTACGATAATATATTAATTTTTATTATAAAAAAAACTCTAAAGCTTCATATTTAGAATTAGTTCCACATTTCTTTATCCATTCTTACGTGCATGAAACTTTTTTTTTCTCTTCACTTTTGAGTTCCTTTTTACCTTTTGTTGCTTTGTTGATTTAAGGGGCTTGTCCCAAAAGGAAAATTGAACAAGTTCAAGAGGTGGTTCAAAGGATGAAATCAAAAAGTATAAAGAGAATGAGAGTTTTCTTGATGTGCATATTTTACTCAAGTAGAGATGATCGACAAGCTTGTGATTTGTGAACAGAACTGACTTGAAAATTCAGACTACTTGCTTTCTACTTCATTTAAACTCATTCATCCGAGAATATAGCATATTGCATCCATCAAAATCTTATCATAGTAAATATCAATAGAGCTAATTGCTGTCGTACCATGAGAGACTGAGAGGCAGAGAAAAACCAATTGTCATTGCATCATGAGAGACCGAGAGGCAGAGAAAATTCAAAAGGCAATGAAGTCTCAATAGGAGAGATAGAAGAAGACCATCACTATCACAGAGGCATTCCTACCAATACAGTCTTTTTGTCGATTTTTAAATTTCCGAAATATCTTGACAAAAACAAAAATTTCCAAAATATAACTGCTTTTGAATCATTCTTTCATGCGTGAGTTTGCATCCTCTAAGACTCTATCACTACACATGTAGAATAAACAAACGCGCTTAAAAAGGACGGCTCGACACCATTCTTTCGTCATTAGGCGTGATCGCTTGCGAGACCGATTTCATAGATCCACCTTGAAACCGGACCACCGCCACCATGATTCTCACGCCTTAAGCGTGATCACTCATGAGACTGGTTCCATGAATCCACCCGGGAACCGGATCGGACTAGTGGTTCGGTTCTCGAATGGATCCTTGGAACCAATGGGTAGTTTCCGAATCCAATTTTTGGGAACCGGTTCTTAGTGGGCGGTTCCCGATTCTAGGGTGAAAACCGCCCACCCAGACCATGCACACCCCTAGTAGAAACACCTATGAAGAAGGATAATCGATGAAATTAACCTCAACTTTACTTTCCCTAACCCAACAACAGGCACTACCCTAACCCAACAGCAGGCTAGTGCGCCTTACACCTTCGAGGGACAGTGATTCCGCTCTGCTGAGTCGCATGACAGTACATTGATATCTCCTCTCCTAGGCATTTAACACGAGACTTAAGGCATATACCCCGAATTATACAGCAGGAGAATAATCAGACATTAGACAACCCAGAAGCTCACTTCTTGGACCAAATTTACAAGGTACAGGGCCTACTTTTTACTTAATGGAAAACTTTTGTCAGCTGCAGCTATCTAAGCTCTTCAGAGCAGCAGCTGCTTAATAAACTGATGACTAAATATTGCACAAACAAGCATGGCTATGTCAACTCAATCTGGATCTCATCGGAAAATCGGAAAATCAGCCACAAGAATACACTTATGTCGCATCACTCTTAACAAGGCAGCCAGCAAGCGAGGCTATAACTGCATGAACAGAGATGCTTCTAGCACTAAGCAGGGAAAATTGGAGTTAAATGTTCTGCTAGCAAAATAAACTAAAGTACAATAGGCGGGTGAAGATTTTGCATCTAGTTACAAGGAGTTTGTGAGTACAACACTGTCGTGCGGATTCCCTAGTCTTGGCAGATTCCAACTGATTGGCCTCGGAAAGTATGCCCAGTGTTCCACAGGCTGTTCAGTGTTCGCAATGTGAGAAGCAAAGGAGTTTCAACACCTTTGCATGAAAGGGTGATCAGTCCCTGCAAACCAGAAAAAGAAAAACTCAGCATGCTCCCTTCGTCAAAGGTTGCAGAAAGACAGATATTCAAGTCACCTCCATGTGTTCGCAAGCCACATTTCAAATGCATTATCGTCCGTTCTCGCAAAATTCTATGAGCTAAAAAAATTGGCTGGCTAGAAATCCAACGACCCCATCCTGATATATACCAAAATACCATCCAAGTTCCTCATCACATTTTCTTTAGCTATATCGACCTTGGAACCACTAATAGCATGATTCATCCTATTTTCTAGAAACTTCAATTCACAAGATCATTAATGCTTTTTACTTTGCAGATTTTCTGGTGCCCTGCCCATTCATAAGTTACATTTCGGAAAAACTAGAATGGCTACATCTGTTTCTTATTCCTTCCTTTATATGACATCAACTGCACAGTTCAGGAAGGCAAGCAAGATTCTATGAATTTTAGATAACACACTTCCAAACAATTACTCTAATCCAGATTCATAATATAAACAAGTGTGATAGAGAGAAGCCACATGTGAGCAGAATGTGTATTTTGTGGCATTATGTACTATTTCTGCTTGCTGAAAAGTTGGTATCGGCACCAGATTCACAGATCATAACCAGATGTCTTCATCAAAGAACGTTCAAGGTAAGGTTGCTCATTGTGAGCTAGTCAAACTAACATCTTCCATGAATTGCACGAGCAATTATGTGCATTGAGACACAATGCCTATCCTTATACACTAGCAATCTAGCATGCCTTTATCCAAGAGTTCGGTACCTATGGAAGTGAATATCCTTACCCCAAGCATTTCAATGGCATTACCAACAGGAAAATAAGAAAACAAGCTTGACTTATCAGAAAGAAGAAATGTGTCTCCAGAAAATGTACAATTGAACAACTTCCCAACACTGTCTAAAATAAAAGCTCCAAGGATCTCTCCTAAGAATAACATTTTCAGAATAAAAACAAACTGGGGTGTACAGGTAGCCATGTCTAGTTGAAAATATCAAGCCTCATGGGATCACATGGATGTCAATTACTAGTTTCTACACATGAAGTAATGAAAAGCAAGAAGATGAACTGCCATCGAATTGACCAAGAACAATCAACATTTCTATACTTTCATGGGCAAAACTATACTAACGGCTACATTTTAACCAATATATAACACAACAAAGCATATGATTGAAAGAAAAGCTACTTACCAATACTTGATTAAGCCATCCCAGCCACAGGTTGCTACTTTACTTTGTTCCAGTGGATGCCACTCACACCCAATACATACCCCCTCATGACATTTCAGAGTTCTGAAGACTTTGCAACTCTTCCAGTCCCAGAACCAGCATCTACCCTCTCCATCTCCAGACATAACAAACCGTCCGTCTGGTGAGAAGTTAACTTGACAAGCATATCCAGCCACAATGTGGCCAGCAAACCTCTTCTTCTTATTAAGCTGAAATCTTTCCCTAGTGCTATAAATAAGAATCTGATTGTCCAAACTCTGCGCTGCAAGCCAATTCGTATTCGGATGCAGCGAGATCGAGGGCATAGAATGCATATGAGGCTCACTTATATACTTAATAACCACAGGGATCCCATATTCCCAAACACGAAGTGACTTATCATCGCTTGATGTCACAAACCTCCGGTTATCATCGACAAAGGTAATCGTATTCACCGCACCCAAATGCTGATCATATTCCTGCGTAATCTGCCCTGTATTCATATCCCACTGAACAATCTTTTTATCACTCATTCCCGCCAACAAAATATTCTGCTTTTCGTCATCCGGATGTAACTTAACTACATAAGGAATCTTCCCCGTCGAAAAGGTAGAGATAACCTTCCCGGTTTCCGTATCCCAATATTTTATGTTCTTATCATAACCAGCAGTCAAAAACTTAGTCCCGTCATTACAAAACGATATGTCCCTAACAGCTTTAGAATGGCCCATATAAGTCCTCATACACTTACCCGAATTGAACACGTCCCAGATCTTCACTTTAGTATCCATCCCAGCTGAGAGGATCAAGTGACCATGCTTGGGGAAGAATCTAATAGCAGACACACCCTTGGTATGCCCACTCCAAGTGTGCACCAATCTCTTGGGTATATAACAATGATCATTCGTTGCCTTGGCGTCCTTGGGCGGCGCGATCCACGACCTGCCCTGATAATCCTTCTCCTCTTTACCATGGAAAGTGCTCTTATCGGGAACCACCTCCGCCTTCTCTCTGCCCCCCTCGCCCCTCTCCTCGCCCTTCTTCTTCGCGTACTCCTCAGCATACTTCTTCTGCTCCTCCGTCAGCTCTGCCTGCAGCCCTTCCTTCTTGCCTGCCCACGGCGACTTCTTGTTCTTCATCAACCACGTGTCGGTGGCGGGGTTATCAACCTCGGCAGGGTCGGCCTCCTCGCCTGGGCCCTCTGCGCCTTGCCCCTCCTCATCTTCCCTCTTCAGCTCAATCCGCCGCCGCTTCAGCTCCTGCTGGGGCATATTATACACCGAAATGCCGTCGTTCTGCTTGAGCGTGCCGAGATCGCCGACATATTCATTCCCCGCGGAAGCAGAGGGATCGGCCGCGTACCCGTACCTCTGGAACGTGTTGTACTGCTCGTCGAACAGGAAGGAGCCGATGGCGGCGTCCTCGACGAAGCCGAGCTTGTGGTTGCGCATGCCCTGGGCGATGCCGTCCTTGGCGTAGGGGTGGGCGGGGCCATAGATAGGGGCCCAGAGCTGGTCGTAGGTGGGATTGAAGGCGACGGCGTGCTGAGACGGGTCGATGGGGCGGGCTAGGGTTTGGTTGGCCTGAGCGACGGTGAGGGCGAGCGTGGTGTCGTCGACCTTCGGGGCGGCGGATTTGGATGGGAGGAGGCGCGGTGGGGAGGATTCCGGCGAGGAGTGAGGGCCTACGTCGTCGTCGTTATCCTCCGCATAAGATTGCAGGAGATCCATGCTTTGTGCTCCGGGCGGCGATTCGGGGAAGCAGTGCAGTGGAAATTTTAAGTGCGATTCTGGGGATTTGAAGGAGGAGGAGAGGGGCGTTCGGGATTTTTCATTATGTTCGGGTCGGATCTGGATCTTTGAGTTTAGCGGTTTTTCTTGGGCTGGGCCGGCCCAAGAAGGGGGGATATAGCACGTTCGGGCCGGCCCGGATCGATGTCGGACCTTGGGCTATGAATTTTCTTTCTGGGGTCCGCAACTTGCTTGCTTGACATAAGCTGTGAAAATATTTGGACTTGAGAATGTCCTGAAACAGTTTCGTCGAAAGTAATTGCGGACCTCGGCAACCTTTTGACGCTAAGCAATAAGGGGGCATTCCCTCCTCCCGAAGAAGAAGAATATACTAAGGGAAACTAGGGGGTTGGGCGGTGCGGGGACCGATATGTTCAAATAAAGAACGCAGTTTTGTCAGTCCACCTAAGATAGCAGGTTAGGCAGGGCGGCCCCCAACTTGGAGCTTTCGAGCTCCTGCTGCTTGAGAGGGTGATTTTGGGAATTGAAGGATGAGGCGATTTTGGGATTTTTCATTATGTTCGGTCGGATCTAGATCTTTGAGTTTAGCGGTTTGACTTGAGTTGAGTCGGCTGAAGAAGGGATGTTGCATGTTCGGGCTGGCGAGATCGGATCGTTGTTGGACCTTGGGCTATGAATTTTCTTGTCGGGGTGGATTGTGGACCCTGCTTTCTTGAAATAAACTGTGAAAATATTGCAAACGTTTCTAATTTGACATTCGTTAACAAGATCATTCTTTATCGTGGAAGAAAGGGTTCCATCACAAATTAAACAAATTTCTTCAACTATTTTAGCGACACAAGCATCAACATTCATATCAGATTTTCTCAAATCTGATTTTCACAATAGTAGATTTTCGGTACACATTGCACCACAAGCTCCTTGAAGATCATCAAGGGTTCTTCACCTTTATTCTCAGCTTCCGGGCGATCTGTGTCGCCTTAGGATGGACCGGGTGCTTCGTGCTGTCGCACTGTTCAACCTCTATCCAGTTTATGACTTTGATGATGAGTGACTGCGGCACTTTCTTCACATCCCCATCGCCCGCTCCCTTCGATTTCTTCAATCCCGCCTCCAGTGCTTTCTCCAGGAAATCCATGAACCACTTCCCAGCTTCCGCTTCGATCTGTTTTCCCAATTTGATCGTGTTGCTCAAGCTACTCGAAGCTGGTTTCTTGTTTTCATCGTTCTCAACGATGCTTTCGAGGGCTATCTTGCCTAGCGGAGTCGACGGGATTCTCCTTTCCGAAGGGAATTTCGGGTTGGCATTGGATTTCAGGATTTTTCCGCCCCTATCAGGAATTGCTGCCACGGACTTGTAGAGCGGGTTTCGTCTTCTGGACGAGCTTAGGTCGGAGTGCCGGGTTGGCTCCATCGAATTGTCTGCTATTTCGTGTAAGATTTGGGAATCCTGTTCGGGTTCTTTGTCCTTGTCCTGGAGGGCCTTGTTTAGAGCCATGTCAGTGGCCGCCTGAATGGACACCATATCGGACACCGCTTGCAAGATTTGCTGATGAAACTCCAGGAACTTATCAAAGCAGGCCGCAGGAGCATCTGCTCTTGCTGCTCTGCTTAAGTTGGAAAACATCCTACAGGTGACACAAGTAATAAACTGCTATTAGAGACCAAAGAGAAGTTGAGAACGTAAGAACACAACTATATGTCAAGCCAAAATTTCCACAATTGAGCTAGATAATATCGCCAAAGGTCTTTCCTCTAAGAAACTTGCTACCACTGAGGGAGAGAGGATCATGAAAGTTGAGAACGTAAGAACACAACTATATGTCAAGCCAAAATTTCCACAATTGAGCTAGATAATATCGCCAAAGGTCTTTCCTCTAAGAAACTTGCTACCACTGAGGGAGAGAGGATCATGAAAGTTGCTTACTTTAGCGACCGGACTACAGTTTCGGTCGCTGTAGCATCTCTTAGTGCTTGGAGAGCGATTTTCTGAGCTGTCTCACGCTGCGACACGGCCTCCTGTCAGGCACGAAGTGAAAAGTCAGAACACTGGATGAGGAATGTCTGATGATTTCGGTAAACAAAGATTCAAGCATCGTAGAAACCATTCACCTTGCCTAAGATACTAAGCTTTCCAGGCAAGTTCATGGGCAAACTTGTGCCACTATTATCCCCTGCTGGATTAGCAAACTGGACTTGCGATTTCGACGAGGGCTTCGACAGGGGGGTGTCTGTCCATCTCCATCTGCATTCAAAGCAGACGCTCCTCTCTCCTTCCTCATACTCGGCGGCGGGGTCACGCTTTTCTTGTCCTAAATCAATTAGAGGGAGCTCATCATTTCGACAGGAAAAGCCAGGGGATGTCATTTCTCTTTTGGCACGGAAGAGGATGCAACAGAACAACGTAATTGGACATGGGTCTATCTAACGCGGCCTAAACATGTTTCGAGCACCCAAAATTCCTAAGGAAAGAGGAAAAATGTACCTACAGCTGAGTTGAAGGATGTCACTGTGACCCTTGCATCCCTGTCGCAGACGCTCCTGCTTCTGGGAAATTTCGATGCTGGCGTGATGCAGCTCTTTCTGAGCAGAGCAGGACTCTCTCCTTTGGTATCCATCATCTTTGCCAAAAGCCCACCACCGACCGAGGACCGAATTGCTGCGCCGCCTGAACTCGCATCCCTCACCAACCTCCCTCTGATCAGAGGCGAAACCGAGAGATTCCTCACCGAAGAACTAGCCCGCTCTTTCACCGGCGTGCACTGATCGAAATCCAACGGGACCGGCTTCAAAGCCATCGGAGACGAAAGGCTATCTCCTCCACCCCCAGGCCCTCTGCCCCAAGATCCTCTCCTAGAGGACGAAACCCTCGAAACCGATTTCGCGAGGTCATTCCTCTCGCCCTTCTCTCGAAGACCCATGATCGGCTCCGGCGTGCCGACCAGCGGGTGCCGTCCCGGGAGAGGCTTCGCGCCCTTGATCACGGGAACCGGCGAGCCCGGCTCCAGCTTGTCGATGTAAATGAACTGGCCGAGCTGCATCTTGTTGCTGAGGACGAAATCGTCTTGCTCGGTGGGGAGGCTGGCGTAGATGGAGTGGGAGGAATCGGAGATCTTGATGTAGAACCCGTGCTTGGGCCAGAGGTTCTTCTCGTCGAGGTCGGCGGGGACGATGTCGGTGACTTGCAGGAGCGAGCTCCTGTGCTCTCTCGTGGGCTTGACCCCCGTGTTCATCCCGTTGAGGAGCTTCATGAGGATCCCAGGTGCCAGAGTCGCCATGGAAGGTCTCGGAAGGTTTCAAGAATTGCCCAGAAGAGCAAGAAACGGAGAAAAGATCCCGGCTTTCCGGCCTTTTCCGGGCACGAATCGAGGGTCGATTACAGCGGCAAGAGGGGGTGGGGATTCCTATCCGAGAAATTGCAGACGAGAGAGGGGGGGAGGGGATCGAGGGATGAACAGATGGAAGTCGCCAACGGTAGAGAAGAGAAGAGGCCGAAGCAGAGCGTTGGATTTTTAAATTTGATTCGAGGATGGCGTCTTTTGGAACGTTGCGGCAACGGTCATATCATGAGGTGGGGTGGGGGCGTCTTGTCAACCAAATAAATCCGAGCCGTTCGTTTCTCCGGTTTTTGAATCGTGGGGAACGTAATGAGGGTGCCGTTTCCCCACTTTCGCTTGTGGCTTTTTTCGCTAATATAGTTTTGCTGGAGTCAAATCACTTTAGCAAGCATCTTTCGTCGATGCAATCTATTTGAGAACAATCAGTTTTTTTTTCCCCTTTTCGATTTCGTCGCACCTTTACATCCTCTTTATAAGTTATGATTAGCTGAATTCGTTTTTTTTATTTTATAGAGCGCTCCGTAATATAAGACGGTATTTTTCTTTGATTTTTTCACCTCCAATTAAGATGTTTGGCTTTCAATTATTCGGTGATATACTCAAAAGTGAGATCAGAAAAGTCTTTCGAAATTTAGACCTTACTTGCACTAATTATTCTCTCTGTCATGATTATATTTTGCCCGTAATATAAGATATCAAGATAATGCTGAAATCATTGTTTGAGATATAATTAACATATGAAGTATAACTTTTATTTTATTTTTTTTGTCATAAAATAAAACGACCTAAAAGGAGACGCCAAGAGAAGATAGGAAAATGCATATAATTAAGAAACTTAATCTCTCAATGCTCGCGGATTCTGCATGAGCGTGCTCGTGGGAAAGAAGCGCCGGAAAACGCTTCTTCTTTATGGCCCATTTTCCTCGATTTTTCAATTAGGTTTGTTTTCCTCTACCGTAAAACCTTTTCTGTTGATTAATATATTTCCAGCGAATCGATCACGTGATTTTCATAAAGACAAACGCACCCTAAGCGGGCGGTTCTTTTCGGTACGATGTGGATGGTTTGGGGAAACAACATGTTTCGAGGTCGGAAGATGTTTCTGGACTGGGCCTTGGGAAAAAAAAAATTCGAAGGAGCACTCCTGATGTTTTGGATTTGGTAGGTCGAGCCCAATTCATCTTTGCCCGTCCATTCTTCTCTTCTTGGTCTGTTTTCCATTTGGGTTTCCACCCTTTTCTTTTCGAGGCCGCTACCTTCTGCTTACGCATGTTTGGAATTTGGTAGCGTAAGCGTCCAGCGGCTTCTTAAATGAGCACATGAGGAAAGTCGTGATCTTCTTTTCCTTCTGTGAAAAAGGAAGGCGAAGCCTTTCATTACATCAAAATCCCGCATAAGTGCGTTAACGCCAACTTGATCACGTAACGATAGATTGACTCAATCGCATCGCCAAAAGAGTTTGGCGTTGGTGTTCGAAGCGAAATTTGTTAACCAATCGGTACACGTGTTGCTTCCTTATATGAGTGAACAATGCGGAAATATGGATGAGAAATGAATTCCATGTATTTGATACACCAATGCTTTCTTGTTCTATAAATTTAGTACTTTGGAAATTGACTCATTTTTTATTCCAAGCTCTAGAGAAACTCGTTGTTAGATTTTTGGTATTAATTTTTCTTAATTTCGGAGCGAGTACAATTCTATGGTCTAAAGAAAAATAAAAAAGTATTTTCTCTAGTGGACTTGAAGATTGGATTCCAGTGATATCAAATCAAAACTGAAAAGATCATCCTTAGCTTTCTATTTAAGTACATCGAGCATCGCATTAATTCTATTGAGTGCTCAAATTTGATCATCTCACTTAGAAATTTAATTACAGCCTATCACATCAAGGTCAGCTTTGATACATATAGCAGTAGGCATCAATCTTTTCATTTCTTGCTTTGCATATGATATGGCTACCACTCATACTTGCAACGCGCTTATGAGGTGAACATACGTACTAGTTGGTCAATTTCGGTACATCGACCACGTAAGAAAAGTTAAAGACCATGATGAATTGTCGAGGGTTCAATAGTACTTTTGTTTTTTTCGGAGAAGAACATAGTTCATCTACCAAAATTAATGACAAGGAACGGGCATGTCATTAATATGTCCACACTCGGCTCTTTTACTTACCCACAGATTTTGCAAATGGAATCAATTGTCTTTGAAAGAGCAATCAAATCAAATAGAAGAAACAACACTCATGGAGCAAGTTCAAGAAATTTTGGACCTAACCAATTTCTTAAGAGGTTTCATCTTAACTCTGTAATGTTAAAATTTGGGGTATTTCTTCTCTAATCAGGAAGACAAAAATAGATCTTGGAATTATAGAGCCTCTTAAATAGGGAATACAAACTCTACCGCATCCTGCATTTTAAAGGGATGTATGAGAAACTGGCTGATTGGTATAGTATCCACTCTTGCCTATAAAGGTAGGGAGTGGTAGGGAGTGGTAGATGAAATATTCATCGCAGGTTTTGGCCTGTACAGTTACTTGGTAATTGGCTTGTCAATGCCTATGCCTCCATATTTTGTGGATGAAATCAATGGTCTTTGAAAGAACACACGTGGAGCAATCAAATAGAAGAAACTCATAGTTTTTCGAAGGACACACGTGGAGCAAGTCAGAGAAACTCATGCAATGAAACTTCGCCATCGCCATAAACTTCGTTGTGGCTGGAGAGAGTTACGTTAATGGTCAGAACGCACGAATTCACGATTCACTCAATGAATGACGAAGCCACGTCAACGAATACGTTGCAGGCAGGGGCCACTACGGGAGGGGCCCGAGCCGAGCCTTGAAAAGGACAAAGAAACCGAGTCGCGTGCAGTGTCCTGAACGTCTGCACGCGACTCGGATATTACAAGCCATCGCAACCTTGTCGACTTGCGCTGCCTCGATAGGGAAGATAGACGAGCGGGGCGATAAATGCGCCGAGCGACCACCCTGCGTGCTCCACTGCAATGGTGAAAACTTAAATGTGGGATGGGACTCTTCGCCAGCTTTTACGTGGGCCAGGGTCGACTCACGGCACATCATGCGCCCTGTTTTTCACCGTAGCAATATTCGAGTAATCCTCCGCATTAATCGCCGGAGATCGATTTGGGTGTCGACCGCGGACGAACCCCAAATAGGTTTTGTAAACAGCTCATGCTAGCTAATTGAAGACTCGAATTCGTTCTTTTATAGGTGCATTGTGCGTGAGATCCATGTGATCCGATGCATCGAACAGTTCGCCTTGATAGGTGGATTATGAGTAGATGTGTCAATATGGGTCATAAATCCATATTATGACCCACTTTTAGTTAAATGTATCAAATATGGATAAAGTGAAAGTTAAATATGGGTCAAATGAAAATTAAATATATGTCAAATATGAATTAAGTGAAAATTAAATATGTGTCAAATGAAAGTTAAATATGGGTTAAGTGAGTTATTAGGTAGACCCATCATCTCTCTTCTTCCATCCCCCTCTTCTATGCGTTCTTGACCTCAGTTGCCAATCCGATAAGGTTCACTCAACGATAATTAAAAAATCGATTTTTAAAAAAAAATTATTTTCCTCAAACTATTTTAATTTTTTTTTTTTTATTTACTAATTTTTTATTATTTAATTTACTTTATAAATTTGATGTGAAATTTTATTCAAATAATTTATTTGTGAAAAGTTTAAAGTGGACTAAATAAGTGGGAGTAGATTTTCTTAAATTAAGTTAAATATTAATATGGGTTGGTAATATGGGTTGGGTATGTGTTGGGTATGGATCGGGTCGGGTATGGGTCATTAAATTTACATTGCATAAAAATTGGTCAAAACGAGTTAAATGGGTCGATATGGGTCGGACCATTTTCAACCCGACCCAAACCCGACCCGACCCACCCATTTGACACCCCTAATTATGAGCTATGCCTTGTTTGCTTGCCCATTAACTTATGATTTGAGCTATTCCTTAAAAGCAACGTGACCATTTGAATGTCGCCCTGAAAGGAGTTGGACGCGTCTTCTTTTGGCTTCTCGTCGGTAAATTTTCCTCGTATATAAGGCGGATGCAGTGCCATGAATCCAAAAAAAGAAAAAGAAAAAGAAAAAGAGATATTAGAAAACGGGAATAGACCCTCCACCAAATTTTGGAGATTAGGAACATTAGTCAAATGTCGGTGTAATGACCGCGTACCTCACGCAGTGCCATGAATAGTGTTGATGCGAGCGTGAGTGGGGACCGAGACTTAAAAAGGTTTGTACGCGAGCAGAGAAAAAGCGAACTCCATTATGGCACAATGTATCCTGAAACAGTGATTTAGAGGATTAATTCTTCGTACTATGACGCGAAACATTTCCCGATTTGAGAATCGATCGGATTGCTTTCGATCTTAGCAAAGAAAGAAAGCAACTCTGGTCTCGTCTCTTTGCCGTAATGGGATCGGAACGTTTCGATAGGTGTTTCGAGTCTTGACTTTAGTCTCGCATCGAACGTGCGCATATGCAAGCTGTGGAAAATGGGTAAGCAGGATATCCTCCGAGAGCTCTTACATTCTATTCGTGGATAAAATCCTCATTTAACATCGTGAAAAACAATGGCTGATCTGTGGACCCACGTTCGTCTGTTCAAACCTCAGAGACTCTCATGTGTTGCAGTTGTCGATAAGTTAGTTGGCCTTCAATTTCGTTTTCTGAAGTCTCGCATTGAGTAGTTGCGGCTCGGACTGGCTTTTTCTTCTCTAGTGGACTAGAGCCAGGCGTACGTAAAAGACGTGAAACTATTCACACTCTCATGCCATGTCCCTTTGGAGCGACATGAGATTAAGTATATGTCTTGCCTCGAGACTCTAGACTCGGGACTAGAGACGCGACTTTATATTTTGTCACATCACTTTTCACCTAAACCTAGCACCATAATGCATCATGCACTTTGTCAAAAAATACAAAGCACGAGAAAGTTTACTGCTAAATTCATAACATATATTGAGGAAGTCATCATCATGATTCGTAATTCAAATAAAAAAACAGAAAAAAAAGTCACTGTGATATGTGATCAATATTATCCTAACTTGGGATCAGGGATCAAGGTCCGACCCAAACGACTCAATTCATCTTTTGTATCCATCGGCCATCGTCCATGTCATGTCGTTCTCAAAAATCCAATGACAAACCTCGATGCGTCCCGGACTAGACCCTAGTGCGAGGAAAGCTCCATGATTAGCGCTCCAGGCTGATGTGTCGAGATGGCAGATGGCGACGCCGTGGTTGATCTTGGTCTTAAGCTTCGGATCCAGTATATCTGCTTCGTATGCTCGGACCTTCGGAACGGAATGACAGTAATAGAGCAGATAAGGAAAGAGACTCTGATGACACGACACGGATTTAGTCACTCGCCCGCCATTGATCCCTTTGACCTGTCCGATTAGGATCTGGTGGTTCGAACCTTCGATACTTTCCGTGGACCGAACTGCCACGTTCTGTCCTAGGATGGACGTGGCGAAGTCAATCATGTCCTCAATGGAGGACACACACCGCTTGGACTCACCGGGGCTCGGCGCTCTCTCGCACTCAGCGACTGCATCCGCCAAGATCTTCTCCATCGTGGAATTCTGTCCGGCGTGGAAGATTTCCTTGAGCTTGTCGAGCATTGTGCTCGAGAAGGGTAGCTTAGACGCGATGCTCCGGGGCAAGAATGACCTTCTAGGCATTTTGTCCCGGATGTCGGGCATTGGCATTACCGTGCCCGTCTTCAGCATCGACTCCCGGAAGAACTTGCCTGGCTCCGCCCACCTACTTACCTTCTCGCCGCCAGCTGCTGCGATTGCGTCGGCCGTGGTGGATGATGTTGTTCTGTTCGTGTAGCTAGAGAAGGTGGCGGCCACTTTCTTATCATAGGCCTTAAAGCTGTTGTTGACACCGTAGATCTTGAACCCAATGGCTTGCCCCGGAGCTCCTCCACCATAGCCGGTGAACTTATCGGTCCCCTCGTTGAAAGTCTTGCCGTAGTTGGCGAAGTTGACCTTCGCCGAGTTCGAGTCCGTCGCGTACGACGTGAATGAGTCGTCGCCCACGTTAGCTCTCTCCCGGTATGTCTTGAAGCTCTCGACAGCCCCGTTCCCGCCATTGCCGTAGCTCTTGAAGGTGTTGTGGGGAACGTTCCCATTGAAGCCGTAACTGGTGAAGCTGTCGTTCGCGCCGTCGCCGCCTTGGCTGTAGGCACTGAACCCGGAACCCACGTTGTTGGAGTCAGTTGCGTAGGCCGTGAACTCGCTTGGAGCTCTGTTTCCGTTCTTGCCATACGTGGTGAACGTCTCGCTCCCCGCATTGGTCGCCTCAGTGTAACTGGAGAAGGAATGCGATCTTCCTTTGCCGCTGGAGCCGTAGTTGTTGAAGTTGAGATTGGGTATGTTGACGTCTTTATTGTACTCGCTGAACTCACCGTGGCCGCCAGTGGAGGCGACTCCGTAGCTGTTGAAGCGCTGGTCTGCCGCGTTGCCTTCAGCGCCATAGACTGAGAACTCATCGCGGTGAGTAGTCGAGCCGCGGCTGTACCGGCGGAACGAGCTGACGGGCAGGTTCTCGCCGACGGAGTAGCCCTTGAACGATTCGCGCCCGCCGACCCGGTTGGAGCCGTAGGTGGTGAAGTTCTTGTTGGAGTAGGCGGCGAAGTTGAAGTCCCGGTCGTGCCTCTCCAGGGTGGCCGATGGCAACTCCGGGAAGCAAAGCAGCCGCGCCGCGGCGCAGAAGGACGGAAGGTGCTCGGAGATGGCGCCTCGGGCGGCGAGCTTGGCGAACGCCGCCGCGTCCGCAACCGTCAGGGGCGAGGCCTTGGACAGGAGGAAGGGCGGCTTGGGGAGGTCGTTGGCGACGCGCTGGTTCCAGTAGCGGACGACGTACGCCTTGGGAGTGAACGGGTTGGTACTGGCGGCTGGGGCGGCGGAAGCGACCTGCATTGGGACACGAGAAGAGGAGAAGATCAGCACGCGCGAGATGAACACAGTCGGAGGCGAGAGAGAGAGAGCTTTGACTAACGCTGAAAGAACAGAGCAAGAGGAGGAGGAAGAGAGCCATGGCGTTCGAGCTCGAGATCAGGGGGGACTGTGGGGTGTCAGAGAGTCGGTGGTTTTGTTGTACTGTCTGAGCCCCTGTTATTTATATCCGTGGGGATATGATATCATTGGGAAAATCTCTTCTGGAGCTGCGAAGATTACTCGTGATCTTCCACGAAAATATTTCCTAATGTCTGTGGATACCGGGTATTTGCCAGGATGTTGCTGTTATATATATCTTGGTTTATATCGTTCGTTTTATATTTAGTTTCCTAAGACGAAACTTAATTCAGATGGTGCATGCTTCTGAAGCTTTGATCGCGAAGTCTTGCCTTATTTGGATAGTCTCGAACCCCTTTCTCATAGCAATTACAAAGTAATCAAAATTCATCTCCCGAAATTGTCAGTCCCCCACATATTTTGAAGACTTCTCAAGAGCCATCGCATGAAGCTTCCGAGATGGAGGTTCAGAGCTTGAATGGAAGCTTGAATGGAGAGAGTTCAAGAAATAGACGCAACAGGCTGGATGGAGCTGCAGAGAACAGACGCTGCTGCCAAGTGCTGACCAATCGGTAGGATCTTGGAGCTCCGTCTCCTCCGTTCATTCCTCTCTGTCTGTCTCTCTCGGTCAAGACGACGACTCCCACTTCCGTGGATGGCCGATCTCCAGAATGCCGCGTTCCGGCCCACGTGGCCTCGTCTTATCGGCTCGCTCGTCGCTCTCGATGCAGATTCATGGACGCGCTTAGCCGCTAATGCTTTTGTTTCCGCGTAATGGCGAAGTTCGGGTCACAAAACACTTTTTCGTGATCCTTCTCTTTCACGCTGGTGCATTATTGGGAACGACAAGGACGGAACATCCTATTGAACGACAGTGAGGGAGCTCGTGAAAGCGTGGCCTTCTTTGTGTGGTTTGTCCCCATGCAATTATTAAATGCTAAGTACAAGAATCGGGTATCGATTGGCAGTGTCAATTAGGCACATCGATTTTGTGGGATGATGTTAATATGCCCAGTGAAACTCCCTTTTTTTCATCTATTTGTCAGGTAATAGTGGTGAGCCACGACATGCTCTTCCATCCGTGATTTCGAGCTTAATTTATGGTCCAAGTAACCGGTCAGTTAACGATAAACTCTTTATCGAATCTTGAATTTAGAATAATGGGTATGCTGTAACTATTGAAGTAGGACCCGAGATTTAAATTTGTCTAGATAACTGGATTCAATAGCGTGGTGATTCGATCATGGTGCATGGTTTCTTTCAATATTGCACAAAGTCATCACAATCAAACATCCTCGTTCTCCAACCACGAAGTATGAAAGCAGCTAAGAGTCGAAGCAAACTCAATTTACCATGCACATTGGCCAAATGATTGTCGAGTGGTTCAGATGCAATTGGTGGGCGACTCAACAGATATTCTTCGTCGCTTCTTTGATTTTTTTAAAGTGGTGCATCATCCAATAACCAATCCCTAGTCAAATTAAGCTAATCCAATCGTGACAATAATTTTTTTTTTTTAATCTAAAAGCTAGTTTTGACCCAGGTGGAAAGTTGGTGGATATCGGGAACATCTTTATTTGAGTGGCGGAAGAGCCTAGCCCATATCTTCGAGATGCATCTTCCTAGTCAATTTTGAGTGCAATTTCAATCAAGCCTACGCGGGAGCGTCCTTCTGAAGGTTCTCGCATGATTGTGAAAGGAAGGTGATGGGAGCAGTGGACGCTATGGACCAGACCCCACTTCCTAGCCCCCATTCGGAACTATCGAAGAACCACACAACGCTCTCTAAAGGTCCAAAAGGTCCCGTTGGTGTATTGGTTCCCCCGTACATTCCTCCCGACAAAGAGGACAGAATTGGATGGGAAACAGCCTTTTGAATCTCATCCATTAAGGCTTCGTTTGGTAATGTTTCTGTTTCTCTATTCTTTTGTTTTTCGTTCTCTGGAATAGAAAAATAACAGAAATGCGTTTGGTAACGCCAACTGATTTTTCTATTCCCGGGAATAGAAAGTTGTTCCTGGGAATAGATTTGGAATAGAAATGAGAAGTAGAAAAAAATAGTTTCTTATTCCTATGAACAATTTCTAGAAATTATTTCTTGGGGACTTCTCACCCCTCATAACACACGGCCACCCGCCCACCGCCCACCGCCGCCTGCTGCCGCCACCACCGGCCGACACCGCGCTGCCACCTCCATCACTGATAGCCAGACACCGGCCGTCGGCCAGCCCCACCTGCTCGCCACTGGTCGATTGCCTATTGTTGCCACCTGTCGTCGGCCGCCCCCACCCGCTCGCCACTAGCTGACCACCAATCGTCGTCCTTCACCCTGCGGCTAGCAACCAATGGGCGGGGGGCGGCGGCGGCGGCAACCGGCGACCGTCGCCCGATCGCCGTCCGCTCGCCGCCGCCCCTGCTCGCCACCCCCGCTCGCCGGTCGCTGCGGCCATTAAGGAAGAAAGAAACAAAAACTTTTTGTCGATATCAAACACATTTCTATTCTTTTTCTATTCCAAGAATAATAAATTTTTGTAATTACCAAACGTCCTATTTTACTCAGAAATTGTTTTAGGGAGTAGAAATAGAAAATAATTATTTCTCAAAAGAAACTGCTCTCAGGAGTAGAAATGTTACCAAACGCATCCTAACCTGCTAATATTGGGTATTCAGACAACATAAGAATTTCAAAAAGAAAAAAAATTGATTTTGTCCTGAATTTGATAGACTGTGGAAGAGGAATGTTTTCTCCTGTTCGTGGACAAAAATACATCGTGTCCCCTTCTTCAAGTAAGTATTTGTTGTCTGGTGAAGCAGCATCCCTCCAAGGCAGTAATTTCTTAGATCTCCGGCGCCGGTCGGCTCTGAGTGATCTCGCTCAAAGAGCACTACTCGACGTGGCTTTTTCCGAAGACCAGATCTTTCCAAGATATTTCAAACTTCACACAAACGACAACCATTAGGGGTGAGCATGGTCTGGGTTGGGCTGGTCCACCCCCTAACCCTAAGACCAACCCGCACAGTGTCGGTCCTCAATTTTTGGGACCGAGGACCGACCCTATTGAGCCTAGGACCGAGGACCCAGGACCGACCCAATGGGTTCGGTCCTGTTCGTGGTTAACCCAAGACCAACTGTTAATTTTTTTTCATTTTTTTGTATTTCTGAAAAATTAAACCAATTATTTCAAATTACATATTTATCGATACTATGATTTTAACTAAACTATAAATACTAATACATATTCAATAAATTTAAAATAAGGTAACAATAAAAATTTCACACTTGTTAAAAGCAAGAAATCAAAAAAACAATTAAGATTACTTATAGAGCCGCAAGACGAGCATTGCTCACGAGTGAAAAGAATTTCTAATTAGGACTTTATTTCCTTATAATTTACTAGGAACGAGCAAGATTAGCGAATAGAGGTGAGTGGCACAAGCGTCAAGCGACAAGTGGGGTGAGCATGGCAAGCGGGGTGAGTGTCAAGTGATGAGTGACCAAAAGTGAGCGAGGTGAGTGTCAAGTGGCAAGCGAGGCAAGATTGCTCACAAGTGAAATTATTTCTTTCGATTTTACTTGGCAAATTGAATACTGAAAGGATAAAGTAGAAAGAAGGGAGCAAGAGTATTGGAGGAGGACGCCATTTGAATTAGGGTTTACTTTTTAGAATAAATACAAATATATTATATTATATATAATATATAAAGGCGCCAGGGTTGGTCCGGATTGGGCCAACCCGAGACTCCTAGGATCGATGGCCAACCCGCACAAGACGGTTCGGGGATCTTGGGGCCAAAGGACCGACCCGCTCGCCCAGAATCGGACAAGGGGCCAGGCGGGGTTGGGGCGGTCAGGGCTTCGGCCCGGGTCAACCCTAGACTGATGCTCACCCCTAACAACCATAGTGTCTCAACGATCTTCCCGAGGACACAATCGGCGTTGAATGAACCTGGAATTTAATGCTGCACGGTCAGCGAACCGCCCCGGGTGTTCGATGATTCCTTCAATCACGTGTCAAATGGGGTTCCAATTCATCATTGCTCACATGGGTCGATCGAATAAATGGTCGTCATGGGCCGTCCAACTACGCTGGGCCCAAGGGTTGCCTTTCATGTCCCCGACAGCAAGACCCTGGAGCATTCATGTCGATGGGAGCCCTCTTCCGCTATCCCTGTGTTCCTCGGAGACCCCGCCGTTCCATCATCGCGACGGGCCATCATCCGGACCTCGTCCCGGCTGATCTCCATGATGCATCCGCGTTACTTTGAGTGGAAAATATTATGATTCGAATTCGAATTTTACCGAATCTAAATCAAAGACTCGACCAATGAGTTGATCCTCTGAGGAGCGCCACTTGCTTATTTTCTACCGTTATATTAAACTTCAGTCATAGATGCTTATCGAGAAAAAAAGAAGAAGAAGAAGAAAAGAACTTCGGTTGGTGGATCACTTGACACATGATGTCAATAGGAACTACTAAGTACTAACTCAAAGTAATTGTGACAAAAAAGAATATTTGATTTTCATATATTACTCTTCTTTAGATATAAATTACGCTACCATTAGACATGAAAATTTGCAAAAATTGATTAGAAGTAGCTCTTTGTTTAAAAATTTAATAAAAATAATTAGCAAGTGGTACTCTCAAATAATTAACATTTGAGTCAGGTTATGTTATGGAAAGAGATGAATAATAGTAAACAAGCTTTTTCACGTGCACTCCACAATTATTATAGATATTAGATCAAAGTTATTCAAACACTCGACATTCACTAACCACGACAACATTTACATATACACACCACGACTATGGTCGTGGATATTAGATAGCAAATTCCATATCATATCACATCATACGATACTTTTAAGCAAATGATGGCTTGGGATGGAGTTAGCAGCTAATTTCTCTCAGTCTCTAGATCCAACCTATATTATTCAATACGACCCACACTTTATTTTTTCATTACTAACTGGCCCCTGTCCAGACCCCATAATCCCCAAAGACCCAGTGGCAGGCCTCGATCCAACCAGGGCCCGACCCAAGCGCAAGGAACGCCTCATGATTTGGACTCCATATCGACGTGTCCATGTGACAGAGGGCGACACCATGGTTGATCTTGGCCTTAGACACGGGATCCAGTATGTCCGCTTCGTAAACCCGGAGTGTTGGAAATGTATGACAGTAATAGACCATGTAAGGAAATAGAGTCTCGTGGCATGCCACAGGTGCACTCGATTTACTCCCATCCATCCTTTTCACTCGTCCAATCAAAACCTCACGCTTCGATCCTCCGATGCTCTCCATGGAGTGAAGCTTTATGTCGTGGCCTAGTATTGAGGTGGCGAAGTCGATCATGCCCTCAAAAGAGCTTACACATCGCTTGGTCTCACCTTGGGTTGGCGCTTTCTCGCACTGGCTGAGTGTGCGTACCATGATCTTCTCCATATTGGAATCGGCCCCAGCATGGAAGATTTGCTTCAGCTTGGCGAGCTTCGAGGTGGAGAACGGTAATCCGGAGGAAATGCTGCGTGGCAAAAACGACCTTTTGGGAGTTTTGATACGAAGGTTCGGCATCCGGATCACATTCCCACCCCTCAGCATCGACTCCCGAAAGTATTTGCCAGGCTCCACGCCCCCGTTCACGTTCATGCCACCTGCCGGTGTTGTGGCACTATTATGCACATCGTAGCCAACTGGATAGTACGGTAAGGATGGGAAGCAGAGCAGTCGTGCTGCCTTGCATAAAGATAAGAGGTGATCAGAGATGGCATCTTTAGCCACGAGCTGGGCAAAAAGGGTCGTCTCCGCAGCAGTTAAGGGTGAAACTTTGGATATGAGCAGTGGTGGTATGGCGAGGTTGTTGGTGATTTGTTCGTTCCAGTAATGGACAAGGTATACTTTGGGAGGGATTGAGTTGGCATCGCTGGCGAGGGAGTTGGCGTTGGTGGCGGTGGTGGAAACAACCTATAGCGGGACAAAAGAGAAAATCAGTGAGCGACTAGAAAGTTAGCATGATGCGACCGACCTAGGATAGTTCACCCAGTTTGAAAGATATCGTAACCCTAAAATACAATTTACAACTCAATTATAAGACAAACAAGGCTACATCACAATCGCAGTACGATGCCAAACAGACTTGCTCAAATATTTATGCAGTATATACATGGGACACATATGAAACTGCAATGAACGTGCAAATGGTTGTAAGCAAAGTGACAAGAAGTTATACCTACGAGATAATAAGAACGAAATCAACTTTTGAGAATAGAATAGACAGCATGATAAATATTCCCGATAAATCCTTCAACTTATGTCCACAATCTGAATGATTTACAGTCCTTTTCTTCTTTGTCAAGTGAACACTCGAATCTCCTATACATTCCAGCGTTACATGTTTCTTTCCCTTCATAGTTTGTGTTTCCCATGTCTCTTTTAACATTTATAGGAACACAAAGAACTATGAGTGTTAATGCATGCGAAGTTCGAAGATAGGATAAAGAGTGATTATGGTGTGTGTGGAAGGGGAGGGAAGAGAGCTTGAGAAAACTAACACGGAGTGACAACAGCAGGACGAGGAAGAGGGAGAAGAGAGGCATTTTGCTAAAACTGATCCCGCTCATTTCTTTAGGGAGAGGAATGTCGATAATGATGGAGGGTTCGCTTGATTGAGCACGAAATTTATAGGACTGATGAGAGAGAGAGAGAGAGAGAGAGAGAGAGAGATTCCCCTCGGACAAATGGATGAAGCAAAAGAATAAAAAATTTTAATGTTAGTTTAACTTGCACTTAATTAGAGTTTCATATCAAATATTCTTTGCCAAGCGAAAGATATAAAACTTAATAGTTTTTTTAGTTCAACTTGCAATTAATAATTATCGTATTCCGTTTGATTCTTAGACAAATCTATAACACCAATCTGAGTAATTACTGTTAATGCACACGCCTGTACTTGCACAAGTGGGGTGATTTGAACCTAAGGCTTGAGCAAGGAATATAATTGCGGCTATCAACTTAAGCAATCCCTTGACTCTATATATTATATAAAAGAAGGGTCATGATTTCCTCCGGCTTAATCTTCTAATTGGTTAGTTTTGCATATGGATATCACCCATATATAAATTTAATGAAGGATACATGTGAATGATATTTATAAGTCATGACATACTAAACAGAAGCATGATTAAAATTTTTTTTTTTTTTTAAAAATAAGTTGATGCCTAGGGACTCCTAAGTTTGAAAAATAAGTTGGTGAGTGGGGAACTCCTAAGTTTTAAATGATAGAGAGCGACATATTGGATTTTTATTGGATCTAATCAGTCTATCATCTCGCCGAATTTATATGACATTGGAGCACAAAACAAAGGAAGGTGATGGGAAAGCCGACGTAATTGATGAAAGGATGGAGTAGAATAAGAAAAAACACTTGAGAATTAGCTAGAGACAGAAACTACTTAGGTAGTAAGTTACATCAATCTATTTGAAAACGACTTGATTAAAGAAAAGCATCCATATATGCCTCGGATAGGACGGGTCTTAGGTTATGAAAAACAAATGGATTAACGCAATATGCCAATGTCGTAAAGGACAGCTCTTCCCTAATAATGTGACTAAGCAAGAAAAGAGCATTCATCTATACCTCAGATTAGAAAGGCCTTGGTTAATTAATCAAGTTGTGCAGTAATTTGATAAATGTTCAATATCGGAAACTGTGATTTCACATGTAGAAGAGATTCGCCACACAACCTCCATATCTGTGCACGCGCTCCAATGGATAAATTGTGTAGCCAGCTAGCTAGGAATGAATTAGGGTTAAAGTCATTTTGATAAGATGCCATCATGAGTAGCCTAATTATAATCACTTCTACAAGAGATAAATGAAATCTGTAGGCAGTGTGCTTACTTTCCAGGGATTAGGAAAGGAAAGAACTAATAGGTTCATTTACAAAATGAAACTACATCAGAGAATAAGCATAACCCACATTTTCTATGATATGATGTTTTGGTGGAATTAATTAACCATATGATAGAATATATATCTCTATGTGGTTCTTGGTTCCCATGAAGATCCCTAAGCTGATTTCTCCAGAGTCAACGATTTTACTAGAACTCTCCATATGCAAATAGCCTATCCACCCGATTCACCGTGACTTCTCAATCAACGCCTAAGAACTTTTATCCAAGCCAATTAGATTATCTTTGTAAAATCATTTTGACCTAGTGAGCTGGACAAAATAGGAAAACAATTTGCCTATTGCAAGTCTAAAGAATGTTAAGTTAGAAATTAGAGGTCCCTTGTTCGAATTCCAATAACTGTGTACAAGTTGCCCTAGGAGAATCACCTGTGTAGATCACTTGTGGCACGTTTAGTAACGATTCTACTCCTGGGAACAATTTTTGATCAGAAATGATTTTTTTATTTATTCTGCTTTCGAGAATAATTTATGAGAATTTAAGGTGTTTGATAAACTGTTTAAAATTTTTATTTCGAGAATAGAAATGCATTTGGTAAGAATTTTTGATTCTTTTAATTTTTTATATTTTTTGTTATAATTTTCTTTTTCTCGTTTCTCCTCTTCTTCCTCTTGGCCGCTACTATTGGTGGTGGCCGGTGAGGTCCGCTTGCTGGACCTCGCCCTTAGAGCCTTGCCAAGCTAGGGCGAGGTCCGGCAAGCTCATCTGAGGCTCGCTTGGCCACTGGCGAGGCTCGACCTTGCCCAGGCGGTGCGAGGCCGAGCCTCTCTAGTGGCCGGGCGAGGCTCGCCTCCCCAAATTTGGGCAAGGTGAGGCAAGGCATGCCCAACCATCGGCGAGGCTTGGCCTTGCTAGGCCAGGGCGAGGCTCGGCCTCGTGCCGCCTAGGCGAGCTCGAGCCTCGCCGGTGGCCAGGCGAGCCTTCGCGCGAGCTTGTCGGACTTCGCCCTAGCCTGACGGGGCTCCGACGAGCTCGTCGGACCTCGCTCGGTCGCTCGCCGGCGGCGGCGATGGGGCGGCGATGGGGTGGTAGTGGGTTGGGAGGAGGAAGAGGAAGAAGAAGAAGAAAGGGACGGGAAAAAAGAAAAGAGAGAAAAGAGAGAGGAAAAAATTTGATTATCAAAATTGTTCCCGAGAGTGAGAAGCAACTTTTTTTTGATTCTCGATTCTATTCTAAATATATTCTCCGGAACAAATTTGTTCTAGGGACAAAAAATTTACCAAATGGATTTCTGTTCTCGGAAACAAAAGAACATAATCAGTTATTCCCGGAAGTGTTACTAAACAGGTCCTTAGACTATTTGTGAGACTTGCAGGGTGTTCCATAGGCCTCCATGCAACCGAGCCTCTACACTTGTGCCATTGGCTCGTAAAAGAACACAGTAACTTCATCCCCACGCGTTCTCTATGGTCTCTCTTGCATGTCAACGACAGAATACATCAAAATACCCTGGATTTATCGATGCACAGTCGACAAACATTGGGATCACATGGAGAAAGGCGGGTCCACCCCGGACGTGTATGATATCTTCAACTGGACTGGACATCTTCTCTGTTAACCCCTCTTCGCCAATGTCAATTTTGCTACCACTATTCATCCTGGCCACATGGGTCGATCACTGCCAAGCGAGATAAATGCTCATCCAAGAAACGATGACATCATAAGGGGGCCATTCACAAGCGATGCAGGCCCAAGGGCTGCTCTAATCTTAGCCCACAACAAAGTCTTGGCAGTAAGGTGATGGTAGAAAGATCCTGTCCGTTTCCGCAGCAATTTCAAATAATTATATGCCTTTCATTATTCCATATGTAATAAAAATTTTGGAGTAAATTGGTAAAAGGTAAAAGTATAGCTATAAATATAGAGATTTCTCAATCATATGATCGGACCGATCGAAGGGATCCAATTGGCTCCATTCGTCTGCCGACGGATTTGACAGCGGCAAGGGTGTGTTAGGTTGGGACGAAGGCGGGGTTATTGCTATCGAGCGTCCACCCCTATTACTTTTGCAAATTTTTTGGTTGGAGTTTATAACGCAAATTATCGAGTTGGGACTCTTAACCACCAATTTTGCACCTTAAGGATGAGGAGCATGGGGTAACCTTATTTGTCTCGCGATGAACATCGCTCACCTTAATTTCCACCACATGTTGAACATTTATAAGTATATATCACCAATAGTGGGAACGGTTAGACCCATCAGCAACAACTCACATCAATTTTTGTTGGTGGAGTCCACCTCTATGTGGGTCCCAGCTAGGATAAATGGAAAAAAGAAAACAGAAAATAAAGGATTTGTTAGTATAATAGTCTTTAAGTTATTGTGAGAATAATATAAATTTTTGAAGGAATGGGCCTTATAATAATTTATAATTATTTGTTAATTGATTTTTTATAGTTCAGAGTAAAATGTTATTTTTATAGTAGATTGAATATTGTCACACAATTATTCCTTAAAAAAGAAGGAGGGTATGCCCATGAGAAGAGACGGAAGAGTGAGAGAGTGAGCTCACCGAGAGCAACGTGTGCAGAAGAAGGGAAAAAGAGGGCAATGGCTTCCGATAATGAATTGACAGCCAACCGTTGTCAAAATTGATTCAAATTTTAGTGTTATTCTTGAGATTGAAGGTCATGAGTTGATTGGTTTTGTTGGATGAGAACCTCCTGTGAATTCTCCAATCCCGATTAGGATTTTCTTAATCTATTTATGTTAATTCTTCTTTGTTGTTAGGAAATATAATTGTATTGTTGATGTTAAGCTTTTAGTGTGTGACTAGAGAAGAACATTTTATGTATTTTATTATTCTTAGTGATTAATAGAAGTTTTTGGGTGGTCCGTAATTTTTCCATATTGGATTTTCACATAAAATATTGATGATATTATTGCCTTTATCTCTGTATTATATCGGCATTATATTTAATTATTGCGAGGTTGTATTGGCTGCTTCAGTTGATTTTGATTGATTTAGTTTCGGGGAAGATATTGATCTTGGATTAGATTTAGTTCTTAGTGAATTGTTGCGTCGGGTTCTTGTTGTTAGAACACTTCCTCACTTGGGAGCGGTGGACTCATTGGTCCTCAGCTATAGTTCACGAAAGTTTTTGGAGCTATACCGAGCAAATTGAGAGAAAGGCGTTAGGGAGATATCTAAACACACGGCATAGGAGAACACAAAGGCATCATACAAACACTTGAGATTTACTGACCATGACAACTTTCACACACCCGACACAGAAGCATAGTTATGTATATCAGATTCAGATACTATATTAGATGATAATATAAGGCAAATGAGGATTTGGGTTGGAGCCAGCTTGACACTAAGTTCCCTCTTGATCACTAGGCCGAACTCAAATTTATTCTGCGTGGACCGAACTTCGTTATTTCATTATCACTTGACAGTTGTCCATACCAAGCCACTCCCAAATGTCCAGTGGCAGACCTCGATCCGGCCAGGACGCGACCCGAGCACGATGAACGCCTCGTGGGTAGAACTCCAAGTCGACGTGTCCATATGACAGATGGCGAGGACGCGGTTGATTTTTGTCCTGGACTTGAGGTCTAGTATGTCCGCTTCGTAAACACGGATGTTTCGAAATGAATGACAGTAATAGACCGTGAAAGGAAATAGACTTTGGTGACAAGCCACGACGGGCTTGCTCACTTCGGCGTCCTCGATCCTATTAATCAACCCGATCAAGACCTCCTGCTTTGAGCCTCCGGTGCCCTCCGTGGATCGGACCATGATGTCATGACCCAATATCGAGGTGGCAACGTCGATCATGTCCTCGATGGAGCCCACGCATCTCTTGGTTTCGCCTTGGATCGGTGCGCCCTCACAATGGCCTAGTGTGAGCGCCATGATCTTCTCCATAGTGGAATTCTCACCGAAATGGAATATTTGCTTCAGCTCGGCAAGCTTCGAGGTCGAGAACGGCAATTTGGAGGATATGCTGTGGGGCAAAAACGAACTTTTGGGCGTGTTGTCCCAGAGATTGGGCATCCGGATCACGTTCCCGCTCTTCAGCAATGACTCTCGGAAGAACGTGCCCGGCTCAGTGCCCCCATTTACGTTCTTGTCATCAATTTTCGTCGTTGTATCGACACTAGAGGGAGGGGGTTTACAGTTTATATATACTGTTGAAGACTTGCCTAACGCTGCGATGCCATTGAATGATGAGTTTAAGAAGCAGAGCAGTTCTGCCTCCTCACAGAAAGATTGGAGGTGATCGGAGATGACGCCTTTAGCGATGAGTTGCCTGAAGATGGCTGCAGATGCGGCGGTCAGGGGTGACGCTTTGAAGAAGAGGACCGGTGGCATGGGGAGGTTGTTGGTGATTTGTTTGTTCCAGTAACGGACAAGGTATGCTTTGGGAGAGATTGAGTTAGCCTGGCCGGCGAGGGAGTCGGACTCAGGAGTGGCTCTAGCGACAGCGGTGAGGACCTGTCGTGGGACAATCCACAAGATAAAAATCAAAGAACGACTGTGAGCTAGAAGTTTACAAAATCACGATTAGAATGGATGACATAACTATGGAAGTAAAATAGACATACGGAAAAATGTTAAAAGCATGCAAAAAAGTATTCGAGTCACGTGAAATTAGAACCACACAATAACATGATTAGAATTATCTTTACAATGAACATAGATAACCCAACAATTTATTCCTAACAATTATTAACGTATGTTATCTGATGCTTGTGTCTAAAAGTAGTAATGTCATGCTCAATCACTTAAAATGACTGTTTCAACTTTCATGCTTTCATATTATCAAAAGCATTATATGTTCACTTGATTATGTACGTTTCATTCATATTCCTTTGTTAGCGTAAAGAACACATAAACATGATTGATCAACTGACACACATTAAGAAAACCCACACCAGAAATAAATAATATTATCAAGTTCGATTTTGATACAAACTAACATATTTAGTTTCTCCCTAGGTAAAAAGTATATACTGATTAAACACAAGATATCGGATTAAACATATAGCCCTCCTGTCTCTGCATGAAAACACAAGAAGAGAGAGATGACCAGTTGGGTACGCATGGAGGATGAAAGCTTGACAAATTACTGACATGGAGAGAAGAGAGCAGGAGGAGGAGGAAGAGGGAGGTAAGAGCCATTGTGCTGAAACTGCTGTGCATGTATTTGTTCAATCAGGGAGCGGAAATGCTGATGATTGTCGGAGGGTTTGGTCGATTGAGCCAGAAATTTATGGGACCAGAGATCCGATAAAGACAAAATGGATAAAGCGAAAGAAACAAAAGTGACAAAATCATCGTGTTTCTAGTTTTCAACTTGCAAATGGTTTTCCCTTCACAATTACAAAAAAGTATTTGGCGTTGTGTGCGGTTGGACTACTACCGTTGGCCCTTTGCATGGAGACATCCCCACATTATGCACGCGGATGATTATTAAAAATAAGAATAATTGCACTGAAACTTATCATAATGATACAATTAAGTCTCTTTATCAATTCAGTCTAATTTAACCAATGCTTGTTTTATTATTTTATTAACACTCGTGCACTCATCAGGTGTCACATTAGGAAAAATCGAAAATTTAAAAAGAAAAATTTTTAAAAAAAGAAAAAAAGAAAAAAAGAAAAGGATGATGGGTATAAAAAAGGGGGAATGATGTGATAGCCCTAGCGTAGACACCTACATCTTCCTCTTGAACTTTTGGTTTTTTGCTATGTTCTCGTGCGTTAGAAGTCTTTTCCAAATTTTTAGTGTTCCTCGTCAAAATTGCGAATTGGAACCGACTGAACTGGGTCGATGTAGAAAAGGTTGGACTCAGCCCGCAAATTCGGGAGCACCTCTACGTCGACGCAGCATCTGTGATGAAGGTACAGCTGTGGCGGCCATGGCCAATCCTGCCACAGCCATGGCAGAATAGCGGAGCCTCTCATATTTTAAACTGATCCATGAAGTCTCCGTAGGCGATCTGCGAAGGTTGAAAACCCCCAAAAAGAGATTCATTCCCTTTAATCTCAACTTTCGCTCTCAAGAATCGAAACCACTGTTTCTTTGGGAAACCAGAAGCGGAGGTCATGCTGTTCTTTTCTTTTCATTATTAGCCTTTTGTTCTAACTCTATCCTTTTTCTTTTCTTTTTTTGTGTGCTTTTACCCTCTCTTTCTTTCTTTAATTTTTTTCCCAAAAGCTTCATCATTCGATGTGGAGCTTAATGAGCGCCATGTGTCTCAAGAAAGTTGTTGAATATGTCTTGGTTTTGTTTATGGGTATTCCACCCAAATTGGGTTTTAATACCCGAATTGAAATTTGTGACAACCTGACTTGAGAAAAACAAATGGAGGTTCAGTGTTGGTAGCGGCCCAAGCCAATAGCCGAGCACGCACCTCGCAATATGGAGCAGAATAAATATTATTTTTCCTAAGTTATTATGTTAAAAAGAGAGGTAAAAAGAGTTTTAAGGTTTTTTGACCCACATTAGTAGATTTTGCTTTTACTATCCTTGTAGTTTAATCCCATGAGAGTTTCCACGTAAATTTGTGTGTTCCTTTATTTTTTATGATTTTAATTCATTATAGTTTCTGCATTGATCATAACAAAAGTAATAAAAATGATCATACCAGCGTTTTTGTTAATTAAAGTAGACGGAGTTTACAAAGAGACTTGATTATATAATTTTAACAAGTTTTAAGACTTGAGTACACTTCTGAAAATTTTATGATTTAATTGCAGTTTCTGAGAAATTTTAGAATTTTTAGTATACTTATCCTTAGAAAATACTCCTCCTCTTGGTTCAATGACGGGACAAAGCTAGTGCTTACCTCCACACAGAGAGAGAGAGAGAGAGAGAGAGAGAGAGAGAGAGAGAGAGAGGGGGGTTGTTGCACATGTCAGAAAGATGCCCGGATCGATGGTAGTGTGAGTGGCGATTGGTGTGGCCGTGGATGAAGCTGGCTGCACCCGTAGGAAAGATGCCTAGACCAATGGCAATGCTAGTGGCAATTGGTGTAGCCGTGGGTGAAGCTGATGGTAGATAAATATCTCTTGGTTAAGTTCACATGGTCATTCATTCGACACATGAATACACGTCACTTGTCCAAGCATTGTTTAATTTTAACTTATCTTATTGTTTGCTAGAAAATATTAAGGATAGTGATACAAATGATCCATGAACATTTGCCTAATATGCAATGCAGCCCTTAAACTTTTAATTTGTTCAATGTGGTTTATGAATTTTCGCCCAATATGCAATATGATCCATGAAATTGTAATTTGTTCAATATGGTCCTTAAACTTTCGTAGATGTTCAAGTTAGTCATTGAATTATATGAAAATGTTTAATATTATCTTTTAATTAATTCAAATTCATGGATAACATTAAACATTTTTATATAGTTTAATGACTAAATTGAACAAGTATCAAAAGTTCATGGATTGAACAAATTGAAAGCTCACGAATAATATTAAAATTTAGGATTACATTACATATTGGGCCAAAGTTCATGAATCATTTATGTCATTTTCTCGAAATATGAGAACAAGACCAATTGAGGTTTGTGTGCTAACTTTTGGATACCCGTGGTGTCAATTTCATATCAACATCCTTACTTTTGGTGAGAAGTGCTCCAATTGATTGAGATCTTTGATAGCGATGATGATAAATCCACTAATGCTTATGAATTTGTCGTCAGTTACCTTCACAATAATTATTTTCTTGCAAATTATTGAAAATCTGTCGTCACTTACCTTCACAATAATTCTTTTCTTGCAATAATTGATTGGATTTTTTTTTCAAATAAAAAAGCATATGAGACTTGATTACACCATTTTGATTAGTTTTAGGATCCGATTATAATTTTTGAAAATTTTAGAACTCAATTATACTTTCGTGATAAGTTTTAAGACTGTTAATGCATTTATCCCTAGAAAATACTCCTCCTCCTAGTTCGATGATGAAGAGACAAAGCTTGTGCCTACCTCGATAGAGAGAGAGAGAGAGAGAGAGGTTGTTGCACCCGCGAGAAAGATGCCCGGATCGATGGCAGTGCGAGTGGCGATTGGTGTGGCCATGGATGAAGCTAGCTGCACCCGTAGGAAAGATGCCAGGATCAATGGGTAATGCTAGTGGCAATTGGTGTAGCCGTGGGTGAAGCTGATGGTAGATAAATATCTCTTGGTTAAGTTCACATGGTCATTCATTTGACATATGGATGCACGTCACTTGTCCAAGCATTGTTTAATTTTAACTTATCTTATTGTTTGCTAGAAAATATTAATGATAGTGATACAAACGATCCATGAACATTTGCCTAATATGCGATGCGGTCCCTTAAACTTTTAATTTGTTGATGTGGTTTTACGTATTTTCGCCAATATGCAATATGGTCCATGAAATTGTAATTTGTTCAATATGGTCCTTAAACTTTCGTAGATGTTCAAGTTAGTCATTGAATTATATGAAAATGTTTAATATTATCTTTTAATTAATTCAAGTTCATGGACAACATTAAACATTTTTATATAGTCTAATGACTAAATTGAGCACGTATCAAAAGTTCATGGATTGAACAAATTGAAAGCTCACGAATAATATTAAAATTTAGGATCACATTACATATTGGGCCAAAGTTCATGAATAATTTATGTCATTTTCTCGAAATATGAGAACAAGACCAATTGAGGTTTGTGTGCTAACTTCTGGATACCCGTGGTGTCAATTTCATATCAACATCCTTACTTTTGGTGAGAAGTGTTCCAATTGATTGAGACCTTTGATAGCGATGATGATAAATCCACTAATGCTTATGAATTTGTCGTCACTTACCTTCACAATAATTCTTTTCTTGCAATAATTGATTGGATTTTTTTTTCAAATAAAAAAGCATATGAGCTTGATTACACCATTTTGATTAGTTTTAGGATCCGATTATAATTTTTGAAAGTTTTAGAACTCAATTATACTTTCGCGATAAGTTTTAAGACTGTTAATGCATTTATCCCTAGAAAATACTCCTCCTCCTAGTTCGATGATGAAGAGACAAAGCTTGTGCCTACCTCGATAGAGAGAGAGAGAGAGAGAGAGAGAGAGAGGGGTTGTTGCACCCGCGAGAAAGATGCCCGGATCGATGGCAGTGCGAGTGGCGATTGGTGTGGCCATGGATGAAGCTGGCTGCACCCGTAGGAAAGATGCCAGGATCAATGGGTAATGCTAGTGGCAATTGGTGTAGCCGTGGGTGAAGCTGATGGTAGATAAATATCTCTTGGTTAAGTTCACATGGTCATTCATTTGACATATGGATGCACGTCACTTGTCCAAGCATTGTTTAATTTTAACTTATCTTATTGTTTGCTAGAAAATATTAATGATAGTGATACAAACGATCCATGAACATTTGCCTAATATGCAATGCGGTCCTTAAACTTTTAATTTGTTCAATGTGGTTTTGAATTTTCGCCCAATATGCAATATGGTCCATGAAATTGTAATTTGTTCATATGGTCCTTAAACTTTCGTAGATGTTGAGTTAGTCGTTGAATTATATGAAAATGTTGAATATTATCTTTTAATTAATTCAAGTTCATGGACAACATTGAACATTTTGATATAGTCTAATGACTAAATTGAACACGTATCAAAAGTTCATGGATTGAACAAATTGAAAGCTCACGAATAATATTAAAATTTAGGATCACATTACATATTGGGCCAAAGTTCATGAATAATTTATGTCATTTTCTCGAAATATGAGAACAAGACCAATTGAGGTTTGTGTGCTAACTTCTGGATACCCGTGGTGTCAATTTCATATCAACATCCTTACTTTTGGTGAGAAGTGTTCCAATTGATTGAGACCTTTGATAGCGATGATGATAAATCCACTAATGCTTATGAATTTGTCATCACTTACCTTCACAATAATTCTTTTCTTGCAATAATTGATTGGATTTTTTTTTTCAAATAAAAAAGCATATGAGCTTGATTACACCATTTTGATTAGTTTTAGGATCCGATTATAATTTTTGAAAGTTTTAGAACTCAATTATACTTTCGCGATAAGTTTTAAGACTGTTAATGCATTTATCCCTAGAAAATACTCCTCCTCCTAGTTCGATGATGAAGAGACAAAGCTTGTGCCTACCTCGATATATATATATAGAGATAGAGAGAGAGAGAGAGAGAGAGAGAGAGAGAGAGAGAGAGAGAGGTTGTTGCACCCGCGAGAAAGATGCCCGGATCGATGGCAGTGCGAGTGGCGATTGGTGTGGCCGTGGATGAAGCTGGCTGCACCCGTAGGAAAGACGCCTGGATCAATGGCAATGCTAGTGGCAATTGGTGTAGCCGTGGGTGAAGTTGATGGTAGATAAATATCTCTTGGTTAGGTTCACATGGTCATTCATTTGACATATGAATGCACGTCACTTGTCCAAGCATTGTTTAATTTTAACTTATCTTATTGTTTGCTAGAAAATATTAAGGATAGTGATACAAATGATCTATGAACATTTGCCTAATATGCAATGCGGTCCTTAAACTTTTAATTTGTTCAATGTGGTTTATGAATTTTCGCCCAATATGCAATATGGTCCATGAAATTGTAATTTGTTCAATATGGTCCTTAAACTTTCGTAGATGTTCAAGTTAGTCATTGAATTATATGAAAATGTTCAATATTATCTTTTAATTAATTCAAGTTCATGGACAACATTGAACATTTTGATATAGTGTAATGACTAAATTGAACACGTATCAAAAGTTCATGGATTGAACAAATTGAAAGCTTACGAATAATATTAAAATTTAGGACCACATTACATATTGGGCCAAAGTTCATGAATTATTTATGTCATTTTCTCGAAATATGAGAACAAGACCAATTGAGGTTTGTGTGCTAACTTCTGGATACTCGTGGTGTCAATTTCATATCAACATCCTTACTTTTGGTGAGAAGTGCTCCAATTGATTGAGATCTTTGATAGCGATGATGATAAATCCACTAATACTTATGAATTTGTCGTCAGTTACCTTCACAATAATTCTTTTCTTGCAAATTGTTGAAAATCTGTCGTCACTTACCTTCACAATAATTCTTTTCTTGCAATAATTGATTGGATTTTTTTTTCAAATAAAAAAGCATGTGAGACTTGATTACACCATTTTGATTAGTTTCAGGATCCGATTATAATTTTTGAAAGTTGTAGAACTCAATTATATTTTCGCGATAAGTTTTAAGACTGTTAATGCGTTTATCCCTGTCGCGACCTATTTTTTCCGTCTCGATGGGGAAATGAATATCTATATAGGTTTAGGGGTATTATCCAAAGAGTGGATGCATGACCCTCATTAGACATAGGTTCTCCCAAGCCCATACCCCGCGTGACATTGGGTGTTTATGAAAATCTTCAAATGAGGAATCATTACTAGCCTATTGGGGTCGGTTAGAAACCAAGTGGGGCATGGGAGTGTGCCTCACTTTCTACGCAACCAGAGATCCTAGGGTCGGGGACTTGATTACACTAATTAACGAATTAGTGTCATTTCGATACCTAATCTTGTTTATTTCAAAAAGACTTTTGTTAGGCAGTTTGGATTGATTTTAGATTTAACCACTAACATGTGAGGTGATTATGCGGGTGCGCAATCATCAAAATAACAATCAGCAATTAAAGAAAGTATTAAATAAATTGCAGGTGAAAATAAACACCTAGCATTAAGAGATAAATAAATAATAATCATAATTAAACTAAGGGGGAAACCATAATCATCGCATCCTAAGCATGCATCCTAAGCGTGCATTCAAGGGCAATTGTATCCGAGGATAATTAAAACTCTAAGGTGAAGCCGTAAAAGCTTGTTCAATTTTAAGCACAATTTTAGACCGATAATTTCCCAACACTTTTTTTTAAAGAGAAAATTATCCAAGAACTATTTTAGAGCTTCTTAATGAACTCTAAAACAAACTTGGAATTTCTTTGGGATTTTTGAAAATTTTCCTTATTTTTTTTTTTGGAATTTCTAATATTTTAATATTTTCGAAATTTTTTTCGAAAATTTTTAGAAATTTTCAGGTTTCTGAATTTTCCATAAATTTTTTGAAATTTCGAATTTTTTGTGTTTTTTAATATTTTTTTTTTTTTTTATTTTTCGAATTATTTGAATTTTTTATAAAAATAATTCGGACCGGGTCAAGAGATTGGGCCGGCCCATCGGTCCTGGATGGTTAAAAGAAATTGGGCCGGCCCTAAATTACTTAATTAACAAAAAGGCCCACGAATTCTCCTCTTTTCCTTTTTTTTTTATAAAAAAAACCCAAATTTGATTTCCATTTCTTAGCCCAGCTGATGGCCCATTTCCCCTCTCTATTTCCAGCCCAGTCGTCCCCGGCCCGCGACCAACCCAGCCCAACGCACGCGGGCCCAAGTCGGAGCCCAACTCCTTGCTTGATTTTTATTTTCTGCCTTTTCTTTGTTTTTTGTTTCTTTTTTTTTTTTTTTATTCTGGTCTTCTTCTCCTTCGCAGCTGCAGCACGCTCCCATGCACGTCTTCCCCCGTGCACGCCTGCAACTTCTTCTTCTTCTTTTTTATTTTATTTTATTTTAATCTTTTTTCTGGTCTTCATCCTCTTCGTTGAAGCCCACTCGCCCGCGGCTTCTCTCCCTGCGGCTCGTCCTCCGGAACCGAAGCCGAGCGCCACCGCGACACCTTCGCCGAACGACCCCCTTTTCGAAGCGGCCATCTTGCGAACAAGTTGTCGCCGCCACCCTCACCGTCGCCGAACCACCGTTAACCTTTCCTGAACTGCCCACGGCCAACCCACAAAAAAAACCAAAGAAAATCTACTGCGGATCTAGCCTAAACAAAACGTCGAACACCTGGGGTGCGCCGACTGAAAAGCTAACGAAATCTCGAACGGGAGATCAACCAACAATCCAGGCAGAAGCAACAACCAAGCAAAGTCTAAAGACAGCAAAATCACAGCCCGTCGGGGTCGGAAATCGCGCAAACAGAAGAACCGCGAGCTCCGGTCTGGCGAGCTGAAAATACCGCGCAAAAGGGAGCGTGTTCGTTCGCTCGAGTGACGGGACCTTTCTCGGCTCGACGACGGCGGCCAGCAGGCGGGCCCGAAATGGATCGAGCCGTGGCCGGTCGGCCTGGCGTCGTCGAGACGAGATCCTCGGGTCAAGGGGATCGAACTCACAGAAAAAAAACTTACCGGGAAAAAGGGCGCCGGGAACGAGCTTCTCTCTTGCTGCTCACTGCCGACAACGGCGGGCGGACGGGCCTCCGGCGACGGCTAACCGCTCCCTCGAGCTCGCCTTCTCCCTCTGGTTCGCTTTCTCACCCTCGGACTCTCTCTTCTTCGAAACCAGCCTCCTCCGTCTCTTTCCCTCTCCTAGTTTTTTTCTTCTCAATCAGCTGTCCCCCCCTTCACTTGAATCTCTCCGTCCTTTGCCTCTGTTCGAGTTCTCCCTCCTGTTTTTTTTTTCGATCCTTCTCGGCTCTCTCCGGTCTCCCTTTTTCCTGCTCCTCCTCTTTCTTTCTTGCTGCTGTTGCTTTTCTGCTGCCGTCTGACCTTCTCTGCTCTGCCTCCGCTGCTGACTTCTGACCTCCCTCTGACCTACACCTGCACTTCATTTTTTATTTCTCTTCTTGCAGGGAGCCGTTGCCGCGCGATGGTGAAGGAGAGAAGAAGAAAAGAAAGGCGCGGGCTGAGCCGAAAAGGGAAAAAGAAAAGCGGGCCAGGCCCGTGCGGGGAAGGGAAAGAAGAAGAGAAAAGGGGCGGGCAGGCTCAGCCCTGGTCCGGACTCACGTTTTTTTTTTTTTTTTTTTTTTTTATTTTTTTTTTTTTTTTTGTAAAACTTTTCTTGATAAATTTTAAAATTAGTGATGCAAGTGCTCCTAATGTTTATATGCGATGCAATTTTAATGAAATTTTTTTTTGTTAATGAGTTAGAAATTAATTCCTAATTTTTCAATGTGATTAATAAATAATTAAATGAGTAGCCAAAATTTAGGTATCAACAATCCCTAGAAAATACTCCTCCTCCTAGTTCGATGATGAAGAGACAAAGCTTGTGCCTACCTCGAGAGAGAGAGAGAGAGAGAGAGAGAGAGAGAGAGAGAGAGAGAGATGCCTATATCGATGGCAGTGCGAGTGGCGATTGGTGTGGCCGTGGATGAAGCTGGCTGCACCCATAGGAAAGATGCCTGGATCAATGGCAATGCTAGTGGCAATTGGTGTAGCCGTGGGTGAAGCTGATGGTAGATAAATATCTCTTGGTTAAGTTCACATGGTCATTTATTTGACATATGAATGCACGTCATTTGACATATGAATGCACGTCACTTGTCCAAGCATTGTTTAATTTTAACTTATCTTATTTTTGCTAGAAAATATTAAGGATAATGATACAAATGATCCATGAACATTTGCCTAATATGCAATGCGGTCCTTAAACTTTTAATTTGTTCAATGTGGTTTCTGAATTTTCGCCCAATATGCAATATGGTCCATGAAATTGTAATTTGTTCAATATGGTCCTTAAACTTTCGTAGATGTTCAAGTTAGTCATTGAATTATATGAAAATGTTCAATATTACCTTTTAATTAATTCAAGTTCATGGACAACATTGAACATTTTTATGTAATATAATGACTAAATTGAACACGTATCAAAAGTTCATGGATTGAACAAATTGAAAGCTCACAAATAATATTAAAATTTAGGACCACATTACATATTGGGCCAAAGTTCATAAATCATTTATGTCATTTTCTCGAAATATGAGAACAAGACCAATTGAGGTTTGTGTGCTAACTTCTGGATACCCCTGGTGTCAATTTCATATCAACATCCTTACTTTTGGTGAGAAGTGTTCCAATTGATTGAGATCTTTGATAGCGATGATGATAAATCCACTAATGCTTATGAATTTTGTGGCTTGCAATTGAATAAACATTAGGGACTATTGCACTAAAAGTCGTAAAACTTGTTACGAAAGTACAATTGAGTCATTAAAACTTTTAAAATATGCAATTAAGTCCTAAAATGTGTCAAATTGGTGCAATTAAGTCTTTTCGTGAACTTCTTCTAATTTGGCTAATGGAAAATATAGATGTGACTTTTTTTATTATTTTCTCTCTCATACACAGTGTCGACGTGGCTAAAAAATGAAGGATAAGGTTAAAATAACGTCATTTTAGTCCAAATCTAATTTTTAATATAAATATTATTAAAATTAGATTAAGAATAAATAAATTAAAAAAAGGAGAGCAAAAGAGGCGAGGGCCCTATAGGCCCCACATTGGCTGGAGCTCGGCAACCCTAGCCGACCTTCGCCCAACCATCTCTACCATCGCTAGTCCTTTTTAGCAATGGTGGAGTGAGGCGGCAAAGGCAGGTCCTCGATAGTTTTTGCGTTCCTTCCCTCTTTTAATTTACTTTTTTTAAAACTAATTTAAGTAATATTTATATTAAAAAAATAAATTTGAAATGACATCGTTTTGGCTTTGTCCTTCATGTTTTAGCCACATTAGTGTCACATAGGAGACATAAAACAATAATAAAGAAAAGCTACGTCAATGTTTCTCGTTAGCCAAGTTAGACGAATTTAACGAAAGTACTTGATTGCAATAATTTGTCAAATTTTAGAACTTAATTGTATTGTTTAAAGGTTTTACAACTTAATTGCACTCTCGTAACAAATTTTAGAACTTTCAGTGCATTTATCTCTAAGCATTATGGGATAGGACACGTGATTGTCACCTTACACATGTACATAGATTAATGTCCATCGAATAATTGAGAATCTATTGTCACTCTCCTTCATAATAATAATTTTCTTGCAATAATTGATGATTTTCTTTTGGAAAAAGAAATTATAGTGCTTGTAGGACTTGATTACGCTACTCTGACTAGTTTTAAGATCTGATTATAATTTTTGAAAGTTTTATGATTGAATTGTACTTTCACAATAAGTTTTAGGACTTTTAATATATTTATTCCTAAAAAATACTACTCCTCTTGGTTTGATGATGACGAGACAAATGGTGCGTTTGGTTCGGCTTTGGGGAAATGCTCTTGGAAAAATGCAAGTACCTTTGGGCTAAAGGGGTTTCTTGAAATGCAAATACCGTTTGGTAAATTTTACATTGTAAAACAATTTTGACCTAAATGCCGTTTGGTGAATACTACATTTTGCTAAGGGACTTTTACGAAATTTTTTTTTTTTAAATCCATTTTCCGGTGGCCAAATTGGCCGCCGGCCACCCTCAGCCGCGAGTCGCACGGGTCCGGCGACCAAGGCGACCCGGCGGGCCGTCGCCTGGGTTCGCAACCACCGTCGCCTAGGTTCGCGACCCAGGCGACCGTCGCCTGAGGTCGCCCGACCTCAGGCCGGCCCTCCGGCGGCTAGATCTAGACCAGCGGCCAGATCTGGCCGCCGGAGGGTGGTCGGCGGTACCCGGAGAGTGGCTGGAGGGTGGCCGGCGGTTGCCGGTAGATGAACAGTAGTGCAAGTTGTATTCTGAAAATGCAACTTGCAAATGCACCTCTAGACTTGCATTGGGTTAAGGGACTTTGAGGACACTTGGAGATGCAATTGCATCTCCCCAAAGTCCTCCCCAAAGCTTAGCCAAACAGGTTTGCATTTTCCCAAGGGGCTTTCAGGGCTGAAAGCCCCTTGGGAATGCTGAACCAAACGGGCCCAAAGCTTGTGCCTTCCGCGAGAGAGAGAGAGAGATATGCTTATGGAGGCCGGGAGGCCGGTGCTAATGGCGACTGATGTAGCTGTGGGTGAAGCTTATGAAGGGTAAATATCTTTAGGTTAAGTTTACGTATGCATTCATTTGACATGTGAATGCACGCCTCTTGTTTTAACATTGTTTAACTTGTTCTATTGTTAGTCAGCAAATATTAGAAAAGGATCTATTGAAGTTTGTGTGTGCACTAATTTCTGGATATCTAGGGTGTCAATTTCACATCAACATCCTTATTTTTGGCGAGAAGTGCTCCAATTGGCAGATTAAGATCTTTGAGAGCGATGACAATAAATCTGTAGATGCTTATGAATTCCGTGGCTCCCAATTTAATGTATTAAGCATTATAGGACGGGACATGTAGGATTCTACTGCACAGAATGGGACGTGTTTGGAAAGATACAAATCGGGAGAATTGCCAAAAAAATCCTAAATCTATTGGGGTTGTCTTAATTCCTAAAACTTTTTTTTTTTTTTACCGATTCAGTCATAAACCTTTTGTGATTGTCCATTGAGTCCATCCGGCCAAATTTGGCCAGCCGGAGCGACGTGGGCCGGCGGCGCGGCGACAATATTTTAATAATTTTTTTTATTTTTTTCCGAATTTTTTATTTTTTCCGAATTTTTTATTGTTTTTTTAATTTTTCTTTTTTTCTTTTCTTTTTTTTTTTTTCTCCCCTCCCCTCCCCCACGGCGGCGGTGGCCTGCAGCCTCCGACGAAGCCGCCGCCACACGCACGAGGGCCGCGGCCCTCGCCGGAGGCCGCGAGGGTCGCGGCCCCGTCGACCGGCCACCCTCGCCGGCGGCCTCGCCCGGACCGGGCGGGCGGCCTAGCCATGGCTCGGCCGCGGGCGGCGGCCTCGCCGCGGCCGAGGCCATGGCGTGCCCCGGCGCCGCCTAGATCCGGGCGAAGCCGCCTCGCCGCGGCTGGCCTCGCCCGGATCCGGGCGAAGCCGCTTTGCTGCGGCCGCCTCGCCCGGATCCGGGCGAAGCGGGGCCGCGACCCTCGCCGGCGGCCCCAGTGTCAGGCGAGGGCTTCGCGGCCCTCGCGCAGTGGCCGGCAGCCTCGTCGGCGCTGGCCGGCCACTGCCGGCGGGGGGGGGGAGGGGAGGGGAGAAAAAGAAAAGAAACAAAAAAATTAAAAAAACAATAAAAAATTCGGAAAATAATAAAAAAATCAAAAAAAAATAATTAAAAAAAAAAAAAAAAAATAAAAAATTATTAAAATATTGTCGCCGGTGCCGGCCGGCGTCCACGTCAGCTCCGGCCGGCCAAATTTGGCCGGATGGACTCAATTAGCACAATCGCAAAAGGTTTAGGACTGAATCGGTAAAAAAAAAAAAGGTTTAAGATCGAATTGGCGCAAGACAACCCCAATAAAGGTTTAGGACTTTTTTGGCAATTCTCCCGATACAAATCCATCACCATCACGCGTCTTAGACCTTTCCATATCCATTGTCACCTTACACATGTACAGGGATTAATGTCCATCGAATAATTGAAAATCTATTGTCACTTACCTTCACAATAATTCTTTTCTTGCAATAATTGATTGGATCCTTTTTTTTTTGGAAAAATAATAATAGAGCAAGTAGACTTTGATTCTCTAATTTCTACTCTTCATACACTCTTCATTTGGAAGTTATATCATCAAAATCCATTAGAGTTGATTTAGTGATAAAAAAGGTAACACATGTTTGTGGAATAATTAGAATGATCGACACAAGTTTGACTCCAAACATTGACAAGTGCAAACAATGAGGCTAGTGTTTCACCAAAAAGTGAAAATATCAAGAGATGAATTGGATCGATGGATATTGAGGAAAGTAGATTCTTTGTTGATTCTAGAAAAGAATGTCAATGGCTATAATAGTACGTTTATTAACATTTCTGTTTCCAGAAACAATTTCTATTCAGAAATAATTTTTTCTATTTCTATTTCTTATACGAGTTTTTAGCATTCGAATGCGTTTGGTAATTGTATAAAAAATTTATTCCTAAAATAGAAAAGAACAAGAATGCATTTGATACGACCTTCAAATTTTTTTGAAATGTAAATTTTTTTAGATTTTTTTAAATAAATTTCTGCAATTTTTCTAATTTTTTTGAATTTTTTCTTTTATTTTTTTTCTCCCTTCTTCGTCCTCCCGAAATAGAAAAAGAACGGGTCTCAAAACTTTTTAGAGAACATTCATTTTCTTTTTAGAATTGATTGTCAAATGGTAAATGAGAAACTCCGCTTATGATCAACATGGCAAAATTGAACAGTCCTTGTCGGCATTGAAGCTCGACTGACAATCATGGATAAGGCTCCATTCTAGTACTAAATTTGAGGCTGAATCCCAAGCGATGTTGATTCGGAAAATCCCACATCAACAAACAAATATGAACACAAATCTTACTAAACAATCTCTGATTTCATCTCAACGATTTATTTATTAAACCTATGCTTCCGTATATAAACTAACATGAAATGTTGGATTTGGTTGTCCCTGTCAATGGCACATAGCCCAATCCAGATTCTTATGTCTGTCTAATAAAAAGTGCTTAAGTATTCATGTCACAACAACAACAACAACCGCTAAGACTTCTACAACTCGGCCTTCTTTGGCTACATAGAACTTTCAACAACAAATCTCTGATAAGGTTATCCATGTTATCTCGCACTATCATCCATAGAGGGGATTGAAATTTAATGGAGAAATCTTGAAACTCATTAAATGCATCTGAATATCTCAATAATTGAAAACTCACCGGATATGCTCGCACGGTCTCCACCCTTGCCACCTCCTTAGCCAGTGCTGGCAACTCTTCTCCCCGTATTCTCCTCCCTCCTCGATTGGCCAGAACAAAGGACTCAAGACAATTTCAACCATTCGATTTCAACAAGAATTCGGAACATTCATGGGAACGTGAGCCCTTTTCCGCTCTCCCTTTGTTCCTCGTAGACCCCGCTGTTCGATCATCACGACGGGCTATCCGAACCTCGTCCTGGCTGATCTCCACGATGCATGGAAGACGCTTTTGTCTAAATGCATCCGCGTTACTTCGAGTGGAAAATATCGTGATTCGAATTTGAATTACCGAATCTAAGTCATAGACTTGACCAATGAATTCATCCTTTGAGAGCGTCAGTCGCTTAATTCCCGCCATGCTATTGACCTTCGATGCTTATCGGGGGGAAAAAAGACAAAAGAAAAGAACTTCAGTTAGTGTATCACTTGATGCATAATGTTAATAGGAACTGCTAAGTACTAACTCAAAGTAATTTCGACAGCAAAAATTTAATTTTATATATTCCTCTTCGTTAGTTATCAAATCACGCTAACGTTAGACATGAAAATTTGCCAAAAATTGATTAGAAGTAGCTCTTTGTTTAAAATTTAATAAAAATAATTAGCAAGTGGTACTCTCAAATAATTAACATCAAGTCTTGTTATGTTCTGAAAAGAGATGAATATTAGTAAACGAGCTTCTTCATGTGCACACCACAATAATTATAAATCTTAGATCAAAGTTATTCAAACACTCGACATTCACTATCCCCAACGACATTTCCATATATACACCACAATTATGGTCATGGATATTAGATAGCAGATGCCATATTAGACAATACTTTTAAGCAAATGATGAGATGGGATGGATTTAGTGGCTAATTTCTTTGAATCTCCAGATCCAACCTATGTTATTCAATCTGACCCGCACTTCATTTTTTTTCATTACTAGTTGGCCCCTGTCTAGACCCCATAATCCCCAAGGACCTAGTGGCAGGCCTCGATCCGACTAGGGCCCGACCCGAGCGCAAGGAACGCCTCGTGATTTGGACTCCAAATCGACGTGTCCATGTGACAGAGGGCAATGCCATGGCTGATCTTGGCCATGGACACGGGATCCAGTATGTCCGCTTCGTAAATCCAGAGCGTCGGAAACGTGTGACAGTAATAGACCATGTAAGGAAATAGAGTCTCGTGGCACGCCACGGGCGCACTTGATTTACTCCCGTCCATCCTTTTCACTCGTCCGATCAAAACCTCAAGCTTTGACCCTCCGACGCTCTCCATGGAGTGAAGCTTGATGTCGTGGCCTAGTATTGAGGTGGCGAAGTCGATCATGCCCTCAAAAGAGCTTACACATCGCTTGGTCTCACCTTGGGTTGGCGCTTTCTCGCACTGGCTGAGTGTGCGTACCGTGGTCTTCTCTATATTGGAATCGTCCCCAGCATGGAAGATTTGCTTCAGCTTGGCAAGCTTCGAGGTGGAGAACGGTAATCCAGAGGAAATGCTGCGTGGCAAAAACGATCTTTTGGGTGTTTTGATACGAAGATCCGGCATCCGGATCATTCCCACTCCTCAGCATCGACTCCCGAAAGTATTTGCCAGGCTCCACGCCCCTATTCACGTTCATGCCACCTGCCGCTGATGTGGCACTATTATCGACACCGTAGCTAACTGGATAGTATGTTAAGGCTGGGAAGCATAGCAGTTGTGCTGCCTTGCAGAAAGATCGAAGGTGATTGGAGAAGGCATCTTTAGCCACGAGCTGGGCAAAAAGGGTCGTTTCTGCAGCAGTTAAGGGTGAAAATTTGGATACAAGCAGAGGTGGCATGGTAAGGTTGTTGGTGATTTGTTCGTTCCAGTAACGGACGAGGTATTCTTTGGGAGGGATTGAGTTGGCATCGCCGGCAAAGGAGTTGGCGTCAGTGGTGGTTCCAGCGATGGTGGAAACAACCTATAGCGGGACGAAAGAGAAAATCAGTGAGTGAATATAAAGTTAGCATGATGCAACGGACCTAGAATAGTTCATTTAGTTTACAAGATGTTGTAACCTAAATATACTTGACAACTCAGTTATAAGACAAATAAGGCTATATCACAACTGCAATACGATGCCAAACAGACTTGGTCAAATATCCTTGCAGTATATACATGGCACGTAAGCGAAATTGTAATTAACGTGCAAATGGTTGTGAGCAAAGTAACAAAAAAAATTCGACCAAAATAAAAATGTAACAAAAAGTTACACCCACAAGATAATAAGTATGAAATCAACTTTTACGAATAAAATAGATAGCACGACAAATATTCCTGACAAATCCTTTAACTTATGTCCACAATCTGAATGATTTATGGTCCATTTTTTCTTCGTCAATGCTTCATGTTTGCCTTAGCATTAGTGATGGAGATTGACACTACGTTATATGGTGTGTGGAAGGGGAGCGAGGAGAGCTTGAGAAAACTAACATGGAGTGACAACAGCAGGACGAGGACAAGCGAGAAGAGAGACATTTTGATAAAACTGATCTCGCTCGTTTCTTTAGGGAGAGGGAATGCTGATGTTGTTGGAGGGTTCGCTTGATTGAACACGAAATTTATAGGACTGATGGTAGAGAGAGAGAGAGAGAGAGAGAGAGAGATTCCCCTAGGACAAATGAATGAAGCGAAAGAAACAAAACTTGTAATGTTAGTTCAACCTGAAGTCAATTAGAGTTTGTTATCAAATATCCTTTGCCAAGCGAAAGAAATAAAACTTATTAGTTATTCTAATTCAACTTGCAATTACTGTTGATACATAGGCCTATACTTGCACAAATGGGGTGATTTGAACCTAAGGATCGAGGGAGGAATATAATTGCGGTTATCAACTTAAGCAATCCCTCGACTTTGTTTGTTATATAAAAAAAGGGTCATGATTTCCTCTGCTTATTATCAGATTGATTAGTTTTATACATGGATATCACCCATATATAAATTTAGTTAAGTATACATGTGGATGATGTTCATAAGTTGTGACCTACTAATCAGAAGCATGATATGAAGGAAAATGAAAAATAAAAAAATAAGTAGATGCCTAGGGACTTCTAAGTTCAAAAAATAAGTTGGTGTGTGGGGGAACTACTAAGTTCTAAATAATAGAGAGCAAGACATTCGATTTTTATTGGATTCTAATCACTTTGTCATCTCGCGGAATCTGTAAGGCATTGGAGCACAAAATAAAGGAAGGTGATGGCAAAGCCGGCCTAATTGATGAAAGAATGGAATAGAATAGGAAAAAACACTTGAGAATTAGCTAGGGACAAAAACTACTTAGGTAGTAAGTTGTCATTTTACTTGAGAAAAACTTGATTAAAGAAAAGCATCCGTACATGCCTCGGACAGGACAGGTCCTAGGTTATGAAAAACAAATGGTTTAATGCAATACGCCGATATGTAAAGGACAACTCTTCCCTAATAATGTGAATAAGCAAAGAAAAGAGCATCCATCTATATTTCAGATTGGACAGGCCTTGGTTAATTAATCAAGTTGTGCAGTAATCTGATAAATTTTCAAGATGGGATACTGGGTTTTCACGTGCAGAAGAGATTCTCCACGTAACCTCAATGTCTGTGCATGCACTCCAGCGGATATACTGTGTAACCGGCTAGCCAGGAATGAATTAGGGTTAAAGTCATTATCATCGAGTAAAACTAATTATGATCACTTCTACAAGAGACAAATAAAATCGGCCTCACGGAGCTTAATCTCCCCAAATTTGATACGCTTCCTCCAAATATGGTGGAGCTGAGCGACGAGGAGAAGTTGCAGGGCCTGAAAGAACTAATCAGTGGTGGTCAGCAACGGCAACAAATGGAACGAACTCGATGATGATTGAATCCATCAACTAGGAGCCACATCTGCCTGGTCGCTTCGTATCCACCATCTCCAGTTGCACATCTGTCTTGCCGTTGCTATGTGCTCGCGATTTCATCGTCGGGATCTCTCTGCCGCCGATGCTTATTCTCTTCGGCCTTGTCACTACTCTTACGATCTTGCCATCGGCTAGGATCGGGAAGCCGAGTCGTCTGCCTCGCTTCTGCTCAACATGAACCTTGCTTCTGCTCAAGATGAACCATCATCGTGGCATTCGCCTTTGTCTCGCTTCAGTCCATCTTTTTCCGTTCGCTGATATCAAATGATGCCTCATCAAATCGAGCAGTCTCCGCTGCTGCTTACTTCCTCTGACTCGATACTGCTCCGACTGAATATCTCACTCCATCTTTTAACTCTCTCTGTCTCTGTCGTCGCAGGTTCATTCGATACACTAACCAGGAGTTTGATGAAATGCAACAGAGAAGGAAGGACTGATTGAGACTCTTTGCTTTTCCTCTCTTCTCGGTCGACAGTTGTCATCTCAGCAACGTCCCTCTGTTTCACTTCGCCATTTAGATGAGGTAAGATCACGTTATTTCAGTTCACAAGCCAAGGAATGCTGAGATAGATTGAAATTGAAACTTGAGCGCAATGCTTTAATTCGCATATCCCTTGATTTATTCATGGCATTTATACTGATGTACATGAGCTTTGAATTTGAATATATGCTGTTAGAACTTACCTCAATCCTCTTGTCATGACTTCTCGAACATTTTACATTCTCCCTCAATTCCTTTGTCACAGCAATTATAACTAACAGCCCAAGAAATAGTTACAAGAGGCTGGATGGAGCCCAGATAACTCGGAAAAGATAGTGAAACGGAATTCCTAGACGTCATCTCCAATGAGTCAAATTGGGCTTTGCCCGCTTCAAAAGCTGCAGAGAACAGACGCTGCTGATGACCAATCGATACGATTTTGAAGCGCCGACTCCTCTGTTCATTCCTCTCTCTCTCTCTCTCTCTCTCTCTCTCTCTCTCTCGGTGAAGACGACAACTCCCACTTCCATGGATGGCTCCCTCGAGAATGCCGCGTTTTGCCCTACATGGCGTCCTCTCATTGGCTCACCCGTGACTCTTGATGCAGATGCTTCGACGCGCTTAGCCGCCAATACCTTTGTTTCCACGTAATGGAGAGTTCCAGTCACACAACACTTTTTGGTGATCCTTCTCTTTCCCGGTAATTATGCATTATTGGGAACGACAAGGACGGAACATCCTATTAAACAACAGTGAGGGAGCTCATGAAAGCGTGGTAATCTTTGTGTGATTTATTCCCCTGTGAAAATCAATGCTAATTACAGGAATTGGCATCGATTTTGTAGGATGACGTTAATATGGTTAGGTTGCATTTGTTTCATGGAAAACATTTTTCAGCATTTGCATTACTCATAAAAATGAGTTAACAGAAAATGTTTTACTAATCAGCGAAAAACCCACTCTTAAATTTAGGAAAACAATTTCCTTATTAAAATATTGAAAATATTTTCTAAAATATGACTAGAAATTGACGCTTGGACCCAAACTTTATGCTCAGGCACAAGAACCTTGATGCTTGTTCTTGGGCCCTTTCCAACAGACTTGGTTCTAGAGGTCAGGGCTAAGTCTACCAGAGTCTATTGAGGCCAAGCTTGAGTCCAAAGAGGCTGGGCTCGAAACTTTGATGTCCACTCAGATACCAAGGCTTGTGCCCAAGGCTTTGGTGCCCAAGCTTGGTACTATCGCTTGGCACTCCAACTTAGGTCCACAAAGGTTGGGCTTGAGGCCTTAGTGCCCATGCTTGGGATTCTAGGCACTTGTGCCTCAATCCATGGAAGCCGATCCTAGGTCCACAAAACTGGGCTTGAGACCCTAAAACTCATGCTTAGATTCTCGGGACTCGAGCTTGGGCCTAACTCCATCGAGGTCGAGCTTGGGGTGCTAGTACCCATACTCGGATTTCCCATGCTATAGCCTAGGTCCATTGAGGCGGAGGCTCGAGATCCTAATATCTATGCCCTAGTCCCCAACCCTTGGGCTTGGGTTCATCAAGACCCCATTGTGCATCCCTAGGTCCTAGGTCCTAGACAGTCAAGCTAGGGTCCTTAGTGTCTAAATCTCTTGCACTGGAGCTTAGGTCCCTAGAGGGCAAGCCCGGAATCTCGAAGCCCATGTCCGGGTCCCACACTTGGAAGTGGGTCCCAAGCACCCCAGCTCGAGTTGCCAACTCCTAGGCTCAAGTCCATCGAGATTGAACCCAAGACCGTTAAGTCCATACCTGGCTCTCTCTTTTTTTTTTTTTTTTTTTTTTTTGCTCGTAAAAGTCCACACCGGGTTCTCTCACCTAATAGTGCGCAAGTTACTACAATGGGTACATAGCAACTTTTGACATAGGACCCGACATTTGAATTTGCCTAGATAATCAAATTCAATAGTATGTTAATTCGGTTCTGGTGCATAATTTGTTTTGATATCACACAAAGTCATCACAACTAAACATCGTCATTCTCCAATGACAAAGTATAAAATCAATGAGCGACTAAGAGTTGAGCAAACCATATGTAGACTGATGTTCCTCATGTACAAGTTTTCATGGATATCTATTTGCTCCATATAGGAGGCAAAACAAGCTCAATTTACCATCCGCATCACCTAAATGATTGATGAAATAGGTTAAGATGCAATTGGTGAGCGTGTCTCCATGATCTTCCCGAGGTAAAAATTGGCATTGAAAGAACCTGGAATTATCGCTGCACTTACCCGACGAACCTTGGATCGTAAATGAGAGAGCCCCGGGTATTTGATGACTTCTTCAATTGGACCCATAACGGATCCCTTCATCAATTGTCAAACGTGCTTCCAATTCATCGTTGACGCATGGGTCGATCGAATAAATGGAAATGGGCCATTCAGCTGTGCTGGCCCATGGGTTGCTCTCATATCGCTGGCAGCAAGCTCTTGGAACATTCATGCGGAAGTGAGCATCTTCCGCTCTCTCTTTGTTCCTCGGGGACCCCGCTTTTTGATCATCACGATGGGCTATCCGAACCTCGTCTTGGCTAATGTCTATGATGCATGCAAAACGCCTTGCCTAAGTGCATCGGTTGAAGGGGCAGTTCCCGACGTTATTTTGAGAGGAAAAAGTTATGATTTCAATCTGAATTACCGAATCTAAATCAAAGGCTTGACCAATGAGTTAATCCCATGAGGAACGCCACTCGCTTAGATGGTTAGCGAAGAAGAAAGAACAAAAGAAAAAGACTTCAGATAGGGACTAATAACTACAAAAAAGAATATTTAGTCTTGATATAGCGTTCTTCTTTATTTGTCAGATTATGATTTAGACATGAAAATTGCAAAAATGATTAGAAGTATGATTTGAAGTAGCTCTTCGTTTAAAATTCAATTAAAATAATTAACAAATGGTATTTGCACATCTTGAATCAAGTGAGATCGATCAACGAGGTGCTTCACCCAATGTCCATTAATCTCTTCTAATTGCACTTGTTTTGATGTCAAGGCGCTGATGGTAGAGATACAAGATGGAAAAACAAATTTAGAAAAGAAGAAAAATCTAACGACGGTATAGTACATTTTACAAATTTGGGATATGAAGTCATGTTATGTTCGGAAAAGAGATGCATACTCGGAAGTACTTCACATAACAACTTTTTCACATGCACACCATAATAATTACAAATGCTAGCTCAAAGTCTCACACACACGCACTTGACATTTACTAAGCATAACAACATTTACATTTATATACATGATCGTAATCGTGTATATTAGATAGCAGATACCATATTAGATAATACTTTGAAGCAAATGATGATTTGGATGAAGCTAGAGGCTAATTTCTCTCGCTCTCTAGGTCCAACCTATATTATTCAAGCTGACACATACTTCATTTTTTACCATTACCAATTGGCCCCAGTCCAGACTGCATAATCCCCATAAATCCAGTGGCAAGCCTCAATCCGACCAGGTCTCGACCCGAGCGCAAGAAATGCCTCGTGCTTTGGATTCCAAGCTGACGTGTCCATATGACAGACGGCGACACCATTGTTGATCTTGGCCTTGGACACAGGATCCAGTATATCTACCTCGTAAACGTGGAGTGTTGGAACCACATGACAGTTATAAACCATGTAAGGAAATGGACTATCGTGACATGCCAAGGGCGCACTCGATTTACTCCCGCCTATCCTTTTCACTCGTCCAATCAAGATATCACGCTCCGACCCTTCGTCGCTCTTCGTGGAATGAAGCTGGATGTCGTGGCCTAGTGTTGAGGTGGCAAAGTCGATCATGCCCTCAACAGAGCTAACGCATCGCTTGGTCTCACCTTGGATTGGCGCTTTCTCGCACTGGTTGAGTGTGCGTACCATGATATTCTCCATAGTGGAATCATCCCTGGCATGGAAGACTTGCTTCAGCTTGGCGAGCTTCGAGGTGGAGAACGGTAATCCAGAGGAAATGCTGCGTGGCAAAAATGACCTTTTGGGAGATTTTACACGGAGATCTGGCATCCGGATCACATTCCCACTCCTCAGCATCGACTCCCGAAAGTATTTGCCAGGTTCCACAGCGTTGTTCACATTTATGCCACCCGCCAATGTTGTGGCACCATTAGCAACATCGTAGAAAACTGGACCGTCCTTGCCCAATTGATAGGATGATAAGTCTGGGAAGCAAAGCAGTTGTGCTGCCTTGCAAAAAGATAGGAGGTGGTCGGAGATAGCATCTTTAGCCACGAGCTGGGCAAAAAGGGCTGTTTCTGCAGCAGTTAAGGGTGAAACTTTGGACATAAGCATTGGTGGTATGGCGAGGTTGTTGGTGATTTGTTCATTCCAGTAACGGACGAGGTACTCTTTGGGAGGGATTGAGTTGGCATCGCCCGCAAGGGAGTTGGCGTCAGTGGTAGAAACAACCTATAGTGGCACAAAAGAGAAAATCAGAGAGTGACTAGAAAGTTAGCATGATGCGAAGGAGTTAGAATAGTTCACCTAGCTTAAATATGTAGTAAGACGACAAGTTAATATCCATGCAGTATACATGGATGAAACTGTAACGAGCATGCAAATATCATAAGCAAAGTAACAAGAAGTTATACCTGCAAGATAATAAGAATGAAATCAACTTTTACGAAAAAAATAGATAGCAAGATAAATATTCCTGACAAATCTTTTTAACTTATGCCCACAATATGAATGATAATGCAGTCCATTTTTTCTTGGTTAATGCTTCATGTTTGGCTTCAGGCTTAGATAAGTGATTGAGACTGACACTGCGTTATAGAAACAAGGGCACACAAGAACCTCCTATGTATTCAAACATATATATGTCTCTTCACTTCCTATTCCGTGTTTCACATGTCTCTTTCAACATATGTAGGGACACAAACATGATCGATGAACTATAAATGTTAAGCATGCGTGCTTCAAAGGTAGGATGAGCAGTGAATATGGTGCGTGAAAGGGGAGGCAAGAGAGCTTGAGAAAACTAACATGGAGTGACAACAGCAGGACGAGGACGAGGGAGGAGAGAGTCATTTTGCTAAAGCTGATCTCGCTCATTTCTTTAGGGAGAAGGAATGCTGATAATGTTGGAGGGTTCGTTTGGTTGAGCACAACATTTATAGGAGTGATGGCAGAGAGAGAGAGAGAGATTCCTCTAGGACAAATGGCTGGAGGGAAAGAAAAAAAACTTATAATGTTAGTTCGATTTGCAGTTAATTAGAGTTTTATATCAGATGTTCTCTGCCAAGCGAAAGAAACTAAACTAAATAGTGTTTCTAGTTCAACTTGCAATTAACAAGTTTCATAGTGAATATTCTCCGCCTTCCCTTTGATAATGAAACAAATCTACATATATAAAATTCGTCTCATGATCGTCGTACAAATCAGTGGTTGGTTTTCTTTTTTGTAACGATAGTGGGTCTTCATGACTCTTTGAGAAATTAATTAATCTTTATCAATTCTGGCAATTTTCTTATCCCACATGCATTGCGCAATTACTGTTGACACTCAAGCCTATACTTCGCAACTGCAATGATTTGAACCCAAGGCTCAAGTGAGAAATATAATTATGGTTATCACTTAAGCAATCCCTTAACTCTTTTGTTATAAAAAGAGGTCAAGATTTCCTCTTGCTCAGTCTTCTGATTGGAAAGTTACATGTATGGATATCACCCACGATACACACATATATAAATATTTCAAATTTTGAAGAGAAACTCATAAATAGAAGTCAAATGCGGATAAATTTTCTCCCGAAAGATTCTACTAATTGGAGATTCACTTGCCATTAGTATGGCGTTTGAACACAAAACAAAGGAGGGTGATGGGAAAGCCCACATGATTGATGATGGAATAGAGTAGGGAAAAAAACACTTAAAAATTAGCTAGAGACAAAAACTACTTAGGTAGTAAGTCATATTAATCTACTTAATAAAAGCTTGATTAAAGAAAAGCATCCACCTATGCCTCAGACAGGACAGGTCTTGGTTATGAAAAACAAGTAGCTTAATGCAATATGCCAATATCGTAAAGGACAACTCTTCCCTAATAATGTAATTGAACAAGAAAAGAGCATCCATCTACACCTCAGATTGGACAGGCCTTGGTTAATTAATCTAGTTGTGCGGTAATTTGATAAATTTTCAAGATGGGAAACTGTGATTTCACATGTAGAAGAGATTCTCCCCATAACCTCCATATCTGTGCATGCATTCCAATAGATAAACCGTGTAACTGGCTAGCTAGTCATGAATTAGAGTTAAAGTCATCATGATAAGATGCCATTATGAGTAACCTAATTATAATCACTTCTACAAGAGATAAATGAAATCTCTAGGATGTATGCTTACTTTCCAGGAATTAGGACAGGAAAGGACTAATTGTGACGCCCTAAAACATCACCACAACACGTGTCCTTTCTAATTTTCTCTTATAGTTATTAATAGTATGTGGAAGCTTAACAAAATGTTTACAATATCCCCTACAAGAAATTGCACGAGTTTAATAAATGTACATATATTTCTTTATATTGACATCACTAGCTACCAATGTAATACAATATTCAAACAAAAACAATATATTACAAAAGTCCTGGGAAGGGTTGGATCAGCTAAAACCATTAAGCTACTCCAACAAAAACTTGCCTACACAAAAGTCACATACTAAACTTGCCTGTAATTGGCTAGCTCATTTCTTTAGGGTCCTCGTGTCATATACATCAGTCTATAGACATGCACGAAATTATCTTTTTGTGAAGTTATACCATTTCTTTCTCATTCATTCACGCCTCCTTCCATATTGATGCAAAACTTGATAATAAAGTGTTTTGATTCTCAATGTTCATTTAGAATCGTTCTCATATCAAGTCTCTAAACACCATACTGATAGGGAACGTTTACAATCAGCAGTCATTACCACAGTGGGCAATCAATTTGCAAGGACCAAAATACAAGGATGTGTGGACCTTTGGAGTGTTAAAACTTGGCACAAAAGGACACTTAAGTACCAAAAATTCGGATAGGTACATTTAAGTGCCAAGATCGGAGCAAAAATGATCGGTTAAGTGCAAACGGCGAGAAAATCCAATCAAAATATTGATGTGACACTTTTCCAGTGAGTTAAGATCGAAATAGCGTCGTTTTGAGCGCTGACTTGGCCAAATAAGCTCAAAACAACGTCGTTTTGAGCGTTGACATGACTAGATCAGCTCAAAACGACGCCGTTTTGATCTTAATTAGATTTTTATATAAATATTAATTAAATTGTATTAAAAACAAAAATTTTAAAAATTTAAAAAAAGGGGAGCAACAGCACAAGCGAGGCCCCTCCCGCCTGTCCTTTGCTTTTTATTTATTTGTTTCGTTTTTAATATTATTTAATTAATATTTATATTAAAAATTAAACTTAAGCCAAAACGGTGTCGTTATTGGTGAAGGTAAACTGACATGGAATTCCGACGAGCCACATAGATGTTAAAAATTATTAAAATAAGTTACGTCAGATTTTCGGCGGCCTTTGCCGGAGTTGGTATAAATAATCCAATTTTTAAAAAAAGTAACATTTAAGTATATATTTCGTAACTTTTGGTATTCAAGTGTCCCCTCATGCCAAGTTTTGGCACTTGGGTTGTTCTTTTCCCAAAATACAAGTACCATAATAAAAGATAAAATTACATGTATATTCAATAGTTTTAACTGATTACACAAGCTTGAATTTGCCAAAACTCGAGATAGGTGAAGTTGATTCTACAAATTTCTCTTCAAGTTCAATAATTTGATTACACATATCACAAATTCGGGGACCTCGTTGAACAACGTAGCGAGTTCATGGATCCGATGTGTATAATTTTGTTTCCCATAAGTTTCGAACCCTCCTCTAAGCTCTCGCCGGGCGGCCATCCTGAAGAAGCCAGGGAAGTAACAAAGCTAATCTGGGCTTTTAGAACATCATTCCAAACTTCATGTCCATCAAAAGCCCACACCAATCAGAGGGTGACCAAGGCAACGCCACACTCGGATTTATTATGTTCACACATCAAACCAATGCTGGTGGTACGAGAGATTGGTTCGAGAGATTACCTTAAGAACTCAGGCGAGAAACCACGAGCAACTTATTAAACAAGTGAGTCATATAGATCTATCAGATAAATCTTTTACTACGCCTCATTGCGATCTGCCTCTATGAAGTCGACATCGTGTCTTTCTCTATAGCTATTCTTAAGCCCACCCAATTATGTCTCTTACGTATCAAGATGGATTCCATCGAGAATGATTGCTCTAGCAACAGTTTCCGTTCCATCTTATCCACATGTCCCTATACATTTACCATGTGTCTGTGTCCAAAGCTGGGGACATCGATTACGAATGAATGGATTAGTATGCTTCCATGACATCCACAAATTCAAGCTTTTTCCCCTTTTTGGGGGCGTAGTGAAAGGGACTAAACTTTGGTGTATAAGCTCAAGTTGCACTTAGGTAAGGTCCTCTCTCTCTCTCTCTCTCTCTGGTCCACTTTCATCTATTGGGCTACCAAATGATGGTTGTGGACGAATAACACCCATTGTTCTCTCTTTGTCGTGAAGTTGGGTGATTATCTGTTGCTTACCCATGATGTATGGCATGAAAACACATCTATTTTCTTCGCCTGCCCTCTCCCTGTTCCTTCTTGTGTGTATTAATATGCAGCAGAATATGCCAATTTTTATTCGAAAGGCAAAATTACATATATGGTTTTCGAAGTTTGACTTCACGTGCAATGTAATCTATGAATTCTTAATTTGTTCGATGCAGCTCTTGGACTATTAGTAAATATTCAATTTAGTCCCTATAGTTCATGAAAGTTTTCCATGCCATGGAGTTACGGAATCTACTGATGTGGTTTCTAGGTCGTTGAGTATGAATGGTGGATGATGACAAAAAAGCAACACATTGATAATCCACACCATCAAATAATAATAAATATTAACACCCTAATTTTTTTCCTTTTCTAAAGTAAATGGATACAAAGATAGACATATTAACTCGTTATTTTAAAAAAAATTCAACTTGGCATATATCAATCTATCTCATCAAATAATGTCTCATTTGTCATTTGAACAAACAGAAGGACATTGACCATTTACTAATAATCTAAGGATCATTATTGAATAAATAACAAACCTAAAGACAACACTGCATGTCAAATTAAAATTCAAGGACTATTCATGTCATTTTTCTTATCTAGAAAAAGATTCAATAAGATAAGTTATCACAATAAATGGGACTTTTTTATAAGAAAAACATGAACTCATATACATGACTCTTTTCAAGTTAAATTATGTGAAAAACGATAGTTATTAAAAAATAAATTTGATGTGCATGTAAGTGACTAAAGGACCATTCCCGAGCACAACAAATGGATAAATTCCAAATTCTCAAACCGTCCCTCTCATGGACTTCCAAATTGGTCGATAGTGACTGGTCCATGAGTTGGACGGAAGCCAACTCAATTCAATCCACATAGATCGGCCGTGTCACGAAACGAATCTACAACTCCAACCAGAGGGAGAGAGCGGATGACCTGGCAGTGGGAATGCCACGTGGGAGCAACTCATTCGCCGACAGCGACAGGGAGCCGATTGCTGTGGGACCCCGACCGGAAAGCCTTATCTCGGCCGCCGTGTTTTCTCCCTCAAAGCAGAGCAATGACGAACTCCAAAAGAAGTGAAAAATACAAAAAAACAGCTCGAGAAAGCAAGCGTACTTTGGCGTCTGAAATCTGCTTACCGAAACTCAAACCATACAGAGTTTTCAGATCAAGAGGGTCCACTTTCGTTTGGACTGAGTGGGACATTGCTGAATCTTGCATGAAGCCATTCTATATAAGTTCACATCAAGAAGTTCTTTGTGTTTTCATCCACTGAAAAAAGAAAAGAAAAAAAGTAAACCTGATCAAAACAGGGTTGAGAAGTAGCTCAGAAAGAAACAGAGGAACTTGGAAGAGCAGGGTACGGCTCTTATTCTTCAATCTTTCTCCCATCAGTGCAATGTTGCATCTCTCTTTACCTAACTAACGTTAACCCTGATCGTGATCGACCCAGCTTGAATATAAATAAGCAATGAAGCTAGAAACTTTGGCTCTATAGTTATCTAGGTGGTCGTTCTATGCAATTTCTAGTGATTCCAGATTGCGAAATGATTGTTTTATTAGAAGAGCCCAATTCCGTAAGATTTTGGTTCTCTTTTTGCGCGTTTAACTGAATATTGTCGTAGTTGACTATCCTTAAAGTGAAATCTTTCTGGTTACTAATCGCCAGCTGGGGTGAGGCAGCACAAGTGAGCTCAACTCAACTTGGATAGGGGAGCACCCTTGTGTTTTGGTCAAATGCCCGAAAAGCTCAGAGTCTTTAACATAAATCTTTTCCTGCGTAAGAGATTGATCTGAGTCATGGCTTCTCATGTGAAGAGCAATGGCGGGATCTCTATTGCCATGGAGAGGACCAGTCAATGGTAATTACACTCCTTCGATGAATTGATGCTTTGTCTATCCGAATTTTCCATGTTAAGTTACTGATTTCGTGAATTATTCATTTTATGCAGGCTTCTTTCTCAAACAATTCCGACTGATGTTGAAGTCAAAGTAGGCGAAGCAAATTTCTTTCTCCATAAGGTATGGCGTGATGGTTGAGTTCATGGTCAACTTGGGGAGTAATTTAGGGACTGGAAATGAACATCAAATTCAATTGCTTCTTGGCAGTTCATGCTAGTGGCAAAGAGCAACTACATGAGGAAGATGGTGATGGAGTCAAAGGAAGCGGACCTGACCAGGATCGATCTGTCTGACATCCCCGGAGGACCAGAGATATTTGAGAAAGCAGCAAACTTCTGCTACAACATCGACTTCGAGATCACGGTGAAAAACGTTGCTGCTCTTCGTTGTGCTGCAGAGTACCTGGAAATGACGGACCAGTATTGCGCCAACGACCTTGCGGGCTGTACTGAGGACTTCCTTGCTCAGGTGGCCTTCTCGAGCCTGTCTGGCACGATCCACGTTTTGAAGTCATGTGAAGATCTTCTTCCCATGGCGGAGGGCCTCAAGATTGTCCAAAGATGTCTCGATATGGCAAGTGCCAAGGTAAAGGTTGAGTTTGCGGTTGCTTCGCCTTGCGATTTGAATGCTTAGGATGAGGGGCACAAAGAGATATGTAATACGACCGTGGTTGCTATTGCAGGTGTGTAAAGAGGCGATCTTTCCGAGCCAATCTCCTTCAAACTGGTGGACGGTCGAGCTATCTGTGTTAAATGTTGTGTTCTTTGGAAAAATGGTTGCTGCAATGCAACAAAGAGGTGCGAAGACCCTTATCCTGGCCATGGCTATTATCACATACGCAGAAAGATCTCTCCCAGGTCTTGTACGAGACCATTCTGGCGTCGGGACCAAGTCATCAGATATCAACGACTCCTATGGTCTAGATCAGCAGCGCGAGTTACTTGAATCTACAGTCATGCTTTTACCCCAAGAGAAAGCTGCTTTTCCCATTACCTTCCTTTGCTGCCTTCTCCGAGCTGCTATCTTTCTTAAAGCCTCGACTAATTGCAAGAAAGAGCTTGAGAAATGGGTATCTTCAATTTTAGAGCATGTGACGGTGGATGATCTTCTCATTTTGTCATTCAGCTATGATGGCGAGCAGCTCTTTGATCTGGAGAGTGTTAGGAGAATCATTTCAACTTTTGTGGAGAAGGAAAAGAGTGTGGCTGTGTTCAATGGCGACTTCCAGGAGGTTTGTTCCGCACATATGGAGAGAGTTGCCAAGATGGTCGATGCATATTTAGGAGAAATTGCGATATACGGTGAACTCAGCGTCTTGAAGTTCAATGCGATCGCGACCCCCGTGCCTAAGGCAGCTAGAAAAGTCGATGATGATCTGTACCGAGCAATCGATATATTCTTGAAGGTAAGCAATATAGTACTGAAGACTGGTCTGCAATTCTAGAAGTACTTCTTTTGCTTTCTCATCGAAATTCAGAATATTGTTCAAATTTCAAAAGAATATGGAAAATTTATATGTCCATCGACATGTTAAAAATTTGCATTTTATGTTAGTTTCAAGTGTTTCGGATTTAAAAAAGATCAAAATAGATTTGAATTAAGCAACATGTATATGCTAATCCAAATGAACTTTGTGGAGTTGCATGGTGTTGGGCTTAGTGATTGACGAGATTTGATCATGATTAATGAGTTATTTGACAGTGAGCAATACCGAATTTGCAGGCTCATCCAAACCTTGATGAGATGGAGCGAGAGAAAGCATGCAGCGTGATGGACCCACTGAAACTTTCGCATGAAGCTCGGTGTCATGCCTCACAGAACAAGCGGTTACCTGTGCAGTTCGTTCTGCACGCACTCTGCCATGACCAGCTGAAGCTCAGGAGCAGGATGGACAACCACGACGTACCTGATCCCGTGGCAACGAGGAGCCAAGTGCTGGCTGATGTGTCGTTGGTCAGGGAAAACGAAACCTTAAGGTCCGAGCTAATGACTATGAAGATGTACATCTCTGATGTGCAGAACCCGAAGAGCCAAAGAATGACTTCCTCCAAGGGAGGCGCCAAAAAGACTACCTTCTTCTCTTCAATGACCAAGACACTTGGCAAGTTGAACCCATTCCACCACGGGTCGAGAGACACTTCCAACATCGACGACATGGTGGATATTACGAAGCCGAGAAGGAGAAGGTTCTCCATCTCTTGATTTGCAAATGACCCCTCTTCCAATGCTTATATTGGCGTAGGCGTTCTGTTTCTACTCCGATGCAGGACCTTCCTTTTTGTGGTTTGCTGAAGTCCTTTTTGTCTCGCATTTTTCTTTTCAGTCTCCCGGAACGCCGGGAGCTACTATGGCGCTTGTCAGTGTGTAAAAAACTGAATATGTTGATTCCGCAAGTGTAAGTATCTTATATCAGTGATGGCAAAAAAGGCATGTCCTTATCATGATTCCATAGTCTTCTTGAATGGATCAATTCATTTTATTTTAGCCGTCTCGCTGTCTGATCTGTATCATATTCCTTGCAATTTCTGAAGAAAACTCTTACGTATCCAACCATGCAATTCGTTTCTAGCAATGTCTGTAGCATCCGGGTCGCTTCTGATTGCTGAGTTGAATCCTCATGCCTGATGGAATTATTCAACATGTTGTAACTCTCAAGCTAAACTAGACGGACTCCCAATGGCAGCTTTCATTTACCCGACTTTGTCCATGGTGCTATCCATAAAGCTTGAAGAGATAACTCTCACCCACCACAAGGATGGAGAAGCCAGATCAAGTTATTTTGTCAAGAAACATCCAATATTCGATGAATTGAGAAGAAATATACTGACAAATCATTCTGGGAAGGGTTTGTACTATTACAAGGAGAAAGAGCACTGCAAAAACATTGTGGCCTTCTATTACAGAACAATCTTTGTCTAATCAACGCAGACGATAGAGATGCCACAACGGATGCAGGATTTCGGCCTGGAATTGGCTGGTCATCTTCGAATATTATGTACTTCTCTCTTTTCGACAAGTCGTTTGTTAAGTAAACCACATAGCCGTCGTTTTCAGGTTCAAGTTTTCTAAGCCAAATGGAAGAATTCATTGTCTGTTTACATGTGAACCGACTCTCTCGCTCTCACTACTCTCTTTTTGGTCGCGGTCGCCTCAAAGCCTCCTTAATGCATTGAAAACGAGTCGGAAATTCAGATCGACTTCATCTACTTCTTCATTGCTCTTCATTGCATACTAGCATTCCAGCCAAGCTCTCGTCCTCTGATCTTTCGATATCATCCACTCCTATTGCGCGATTGGTCAGCTTCGCATCATCATTTCAGGGGATTTCAGTGCCGACAGCAGCATCATAATCTACACCATTCGAAAGTTTCAAGCGAGGTAAGGCCGGTCATCATCTTGGGGAAGCATGCGGGCTGAAACAAGACTTGCCCGAATCCGGTTCCACCGGACAGGATTCGTAGTGAATCGCGGGCCATTCGAGACCTACGAGACCAACGGCTATGATGAATTCGGACCCAATTGGAAGCAACAAAAATAGCACCTTGTAATGTCGTGCGTCTGACGCGGGGATCACTCCACATTTACAGGGGCTCCAGTTTTCGTCTTCGAACTAATGACTCTCGCGTCAATCCTCTCATTTATTACTCAACTACCAAATTTCAATTCACAGTTCCCATTGCCACGCTTTCGATATTTTCTATCGACTACATTCATACCAAACAGTGGACCCCTGGGGCTGCTCAGCTGTACCCATTCGCGATGCTGTGTACCATTTGTACGCTATTGTAAGCTGATATCAGCACAACGTTCTTTCCCTTTCGACAATTGGGCGAGGACTAGTTGGCCTTAAGAGGTTCTCTCTATTGTTGCAACTTGTCCGTGTTAGGGTGCGCATGGTAAAATTTCTATTCCGAAAATTAATTTCTCCATTTCTATTCCCAAGACGAGTTTCTAAGATAAAATATATGTTTGATATCAATATAAAATTTCTGTTCCCAGAATATAAATTCGTTTAATAATGACATAAAATTTCTTATTCCCAAGTGGTGGTGGTGGGCGTGGTGTGCAGGGGGCCAGGGACGACTGGTGAGGGTAGGTGGGTGGGCGGCAATTGGCAACCGACAATTGGCAATCGACGGCGAGGGTGACTAGCGACAGCCGATGAGCAGCGACCGGTGATCGGCAAGCGGTGGCAAGCGATGGGGTGCGGGGGCCAACGGTCGATGGGGGTTGGCAGGCAGTGACAAGAGCAAGTGATGAGAACAGTTTTTATTTCTTGCTTTAGTTTCGGAAATAAATAAGTGAAAAATTTTAGTTTCTGATTTCTGTTTCAAATCTATTTCTAGAGTAGAAATTTGTTCCAGAAATAAAAAAAATAAAATTGTGTTACTAAAATAATTTATATTCCAAACCTATTTTCGGAAACAGAAAAATAGAAAAACAGAGAAATACAAGTATTTTCATGCGCACCCTTAATCTGCCAATCTCCATTGCTCAGTGGCCCAAGGTCGACCAGGCATCATTTAATAGATATTTTCTTCACCAATCTGGTCGAACCAGGCATTCGAGTACTAGCTGAAACTAGAAGTGCACGGTCCACGGGTTTCCCAAACTGCGGAGCAGCAGAAGAAATGGAAGTTAATGCATATGCACGGAGAAGAGGGAAACAACAGGGACGGATCGAGCGAACCTCGGCGTGGGAGAGAAAGTAGAAAGCAACAACTCGGACGCGCTGCTACTGGTCCAAGCGGCAGTCGGGAGCGGTCGAGGACGCGCCATCCCCTGATTCGTCTCTTGTTCGAGGCCAATCTGTCTCTGTCCGAAGCCGGTTCCACGGACGCTTTGTGGGGGTTGGGTAAAGAGGAGTGACATCGATAATGCCCAAAACATCACTCCGAGTCAATGGAGGACGTAATTCCAGCACGTGAAGAACTTGCCGGAAAATCTGCTGTCAAAAACAGAGGATGGAAAAATAAGATCAAATATCTAAAGGCTACCCCATTATTGGGGATTCGCCTTATCCTTGAGGCCGTGTTTGACGGTCATATAATAAAATTCGGGATAAAATAGAATTTATCATATCTATTATTTGTTGCTTGCTCAAGATGAGATAAAATCAAATAGAAGAGGGATATAGGCCATATAAAATTATCTCGTGGAGGAGATAGCATAAATAGAACGTCTAATTCCATCTTAAAAAAGTTATTTTTCTCGAATAACAAACTTATTTAATTAAAAAAATTGAAATTATATTTCAATATAAATAATATTTGAATCCTAACATAAGAAATTAAAAATAAAAAATAGCTTTTAATTTAGTCTTTTTTTATTGATATATTTGACCTTAATTCTATCTTATAATATAAATTCAATATATAAATATAAATATATATTTATTACATGTTTTAGGTATATTAGTTCAGTTTAGTATTTAATAAAATTTTATTAGAGAATTATGGAAGGGGAAAGAAGAAATACAAAAGAAAATACAAAAAAAAGAGGAAAATAAAATAAAACAATAAATAAAAATAAATTAGGCAATAATGTGGCAAGAGATTTTTACTATTTCCATTTGTGAACATTTAGGTTTATTTATATTGATATACTATTTATACTAAGAAAATGTATATGTGAATATATTCAATTTTATCAATACAACTTACCAAACAGTGGATAGGATATAGCAAAATCTCATAATTTCATATTCAATCATATAAAGTCTTATCCTAGTTAGAAATCCGGACGATCAAACGTAATATAATATTTTTGGAAAACCTATTGTTAAAACATGATGGAAAATAAGATTCAATATCGGAGATATGCAAGCTTTGTCTTAAGAAAAATTCCACCCCTCAAAATACTGAATTCGGTGCAACAAGTTCTGGCGGCATACAACAGATGTTTCCCTTTACTCGGCACTGAATAATAGACAGGACGGGAACAACAAAGTCATTCATAAAAACCAACATATATATGGAAAGAAAAGAGAGTTTTCTTACTATTGGTATGTTTTGATTGGGGTTCGGAGATTCTCCTTTTGTAGACAGATGACTGAGAGAAAGGGTTAACAAAGAAACAAATCAAATCAGGCCACAAAGCCGCTACAAAATAATGGCTTTCAAGATTTTTCTAAACCGATGAAATATCTGACAGAACTCGCGTGGCGAGATCGTACTGTATGTGGACGCACGCAATTGATGAAGCCATTTATTGTACTTGGCACTGCCCGTTGAAGGAGTAATGAGGAAGGGAGGAGTGAGAAGGGGAAGAAGGCGAGGTGACAACTGGAGGGAAGGGGACAGCAGACTTGAAAAACTTCGCCAGCCCGACTCCTCCTGAGGTCGTCGCTACAAACTCCAGCGTGGCTCAGACATGGCCAGGGGAGCGTTAATGAGATCCGCATGAGAGTCCAAAATGGTTTCCTGTCTGGACTGGAAAGGTCGGGTCGCCATCCGTCCGGCACTGACATGTTTTCCTTCGGGGACAGTTCCATATATCCGCCCCAACCCTCCAAATCCCGTCGCCCACCGCCTTTCGTTTTTGCTCGCTAAGGAAAGATCCACACCTTCTCCCTCTGCGCGCGAGGTATGGCAGTGAAGGAGAGTATACGCAAGAAAGGGCTGTGGACGGAGGAAGAAGACAGGCTCCTGCTCGACCACGTCAGGGTCCACGGAACCGGTCGCTGGAACCGCATTCCTAAGCTCACCGGTTGACTTTTTATTAAATGCTGCTCCGTCTCCCCGCTTCTGTTCTAATGCGCTTCTGTTGCAGTGCGTGATCTATTTCACATGCTTCTCTCTCTCTCTCTCTGACATAGGCCTCAGGAGACATGGGAAGAGCTGCAGGATGAGGTGGCTAAACTACCTGAGCCCCGCCGTGAAGCGCGGCAAATTCTCCGAGGAGGAAGACGACCTCATCGTCAGACTCCATAAACTCCTTGGAAACAGGTTGCGCTTGTTTTTCTCTCCTATGCACGGTCACATAATACGCAATACTAGTAGGATGCCAGCGCGTTGCCCGGATCTAAGAATATATTTGTTGCATTATTCTAAATCTTGTTGTCAGCACGAATTTTCAACAAAAGAAATATAATGAAATGCTTAGAACTATAGCAAAATAAGATATCCACGTTGATCTGATTGCTGGCCAGAGTGCGATGCATGTTCATCACATGAAATTTGCATTGAGTGAACCCATTGACTGCATATTTTGCAGGTGGTCACTAATAGCAGGAAGGGTCCCTGGAAGGACGGACAACCAAGTGAAGAACCACTGGAACACCTACTTGTGCAAGAAGCTCGGGACCGGAAATTCCAAACATCCAAAAAGCGACCCCAAGCCTGAGTATCGAGCTCGGGAAGAACAGGGAACTGCCAATCTCTGTCATCCCATCAACGATCCGAATGCAGGTAATTGCGATCGGCTCCCTCACCATCAGAGCATGATTAGTACCGCTAATGCCGATGATGTCGAGGTTGAAGAGGTCTCGATAAGGGGAAATTTTCTCGTGGGAAGCAAGGGCAGCGATTGTGAGGAGTGGATGCAGGATCACTGCGTTGGGCTTGGATCTCCCATGCTATCTAGCGACAGATACTTCGAGCTGAGCAACGTGGGATTGGAGGACCTCGTTGTGGACAGTTACTCTCTCGACCAGATGTGGCAGCATCTCTAGTTTCCGTTCGGCTTAGTGATGACAATTTGGTTTATGTACCGGGTCACCGTCGATTCTAAGGTCTTACATCTTCCTAAGACCAATCCGTCGACAAGGTCGTATCAGTGATTAGCGGACCATTCCACAGTTGTGACCGATTAGCGGACCTCTAAAATAACGTATTTCTATCGAAGTGGTTTTATTGCAAAATGTAACGTGTAAGAATTAAAACAGAGGAAGATGAAAATTGAAGTTTTGAATATCGATGGCATGGCGGGCCAGGTGGTGGAAAGACTCGATGGATTGGCAACATTCCGTCGCGAATCGGAACGATCGTTTTGGGTTTCTCAGCCAAGTTAGAAAGTTGAGTGGACCGCCCTAGGCCTCGCCAGATAGACTTGAACCGGCACTAGGACCCGCATTACAAGAGGGGTCGAGAGCGAATGGAGCAAAACCAAGTCCCTAACGCTTTTATATTGCGGACCATTTGCCTTGGCCATCCAGCGATGCACCAAACTCTTTGTGCTTAACAGGATAACAACAAAAAAAAAAGTCCTCAACTTGAAACAATCAATTTAGTGATGAACTTTTTAATTTATAATTTAATTTTAATCTCAAACATTTTGACAATTTATCAATTTAACTTGCCAATTTTAATCGGTAATTACTAATATAGACATTGACTATTTTATATGATATGGCTAGTGCTGAAGCGGAAAAATCTTACATTTTTTTAAAAATTGTTGAATTTTTTGTTCTTTTTTATTTTCTTCTCTTTTGTTCTTTCTTTCTTTTTCCTACTACTGGCCTAGCCCACATTTTTTTTTATAAAAGAAAGGACAAAAGAAATAAATATATAAAAAAAAAAATTGACAACATCAATCCACGTTAGCGATTTTCAAGTAAAATTGGTTGGATGGATTATATTGACAAATCATCAAAATGTTTGGGAATAAATTTGTTAAATTAAAATATTTTGAAGTAAATTATCCATTGTACAATCAGTTTAAAATTGATTTAGTAATTTTTCTCATGCACAATGCATGCAAAGGGGGCTGTGGAAAAATCCACCATTGTGCGATGCAACAATATCATTGACCCCAAACTCCAATGCTCATTGTTTTCAATTAAATCCGATCATAATCTTGATAGTTAGATCAATTTAATTTGTTAGGGCCAATTGATTTTAGGGTGGATCGATTAAAAAATCAGAACCTGAAACCTACACTATAACTCCTGGTTCTCAACATTTGGAGCTAGAAATTGAACCGTTTATACTTGGAATCAGGCCATTTCCCGAATCGACCAGAAAATTGGATTTGTTTGGTAAAATTAACATCTTGAGATTATAGATTATCTTTTTAATTTATAACTAGTGAAGTCTCAATAGTTTAGTAATCTCGTGAGCTCACTTCGTGCTGAAGATTGTGAGTTCGGTTGTCCCTAATTGTATCACTACTTGTTTATCATCGTAATTTTCTCGTCCATGTACCTTCGACAGGTCAAATCGATGTTCTTGAGCCAGCCGTGTAAAGGACCAGGCTAGATTGAAATTTGGGCGGGACATGGGCCTTGGACAAGTGGGCTCCAAATATTGGACTCGACCCGCCGGCCCTGTCGGAACGGGAAAATGTGTGTAAGTGATCCTTGAGGTTCTTGTTTCTGAATTCGCGAAGGAACTCGAACGTTGTCGATCAGGCCCGATCAATCCCAAATCAGCAACCTGTCTTTGCGATACATGCTTCCTTTTTATTCCTGGAGAAATGGAACTTTGGTAAAGAAACACCTACGCAGTCTTTTTCATGAAATACCTCTGGCTTATCGTTTCGAGCCTTGATTGATTCAAGAAAAAGGTCTTTCGAGCCTTGATTGATTCAAGAAAAACGTCAATTTAGCATCTACATAAAGACGTTGTTATTTGTCAATTTCCACACCAAAGAGAAAACTTACGGAAACGAGGATTGGATAGAGAGATAAACGAAGATTATACATATAGACCTATCGATCCGTCTCTTCTTCTTCTTCTTCTACTCACGCAGAGAGAGCCGGCGAGAGTTTGAAGTCGAGATCCCACAGCTCGAATGATCCCTTGACGAAATCATAATGCGCTCCCCTCACCGCGATGGTTTTCTTCACAGCGGCCTCTCTCACGAAAGGATAGGTCAGTAGATTGCCTAACGACACGTTCACTGCCTCCTGCACTCAAAAGAAACAGTTTTTTTGAGTGAGTCGCAAGTTCACAGATTGCTCTTTTGAACGTTCGTGCACCCTTAAGTGCGTTTCATAATCCAGGCCAAGGACTCATGTCTTATTTCAGTAGATGATTAAACAGTAAGAACGATTTCGATCAATGTTCTTTCAAAGGTTCAAGAAATTTGGCTTCAAAGTTCAGATAAGGTAGTTCGTACTCCGGGAAAAATAATTCAGACTTCAACTGACTGAAAAACTATAAACTTTTGCATCCTAACCACGGTGGTAGGTGCCTCTTGTCAAAGCTTCAGGAATCGCTTTTGGTTTGCCTTGATCATATGGAAGTTGGAACCACATTAATATGGTGATTATTGAAAAACTGTGTGTGCTGGTGTGTGTGTGTGTGTGTGTGTGAGAGAGAGAGAGAGAGAGAGACCTTCTCGCAGTGAGTGCATTGCTCCGCAAAGTCCAATTTGCTGTGATCCGATTTCACCTTGGTCTTGGCAGGCGAGCATATCTTAACCCAATGTTCGATGAAATCACTGAAGAATCCATTTGCATTTCATAAGAATTTGAAAATAGTCACGGTTAGCAACTGATACATCAGGATCCATCAAGCCTATCCTGATCTTGAATGCATTGAGCAGCAATTTGGCAAATCGAGGAGCTTTTTTCAACACATTTGTGTGTGGATATGTATGTAAGATTGTTCCCTTGTATAGTTCACCTACTTAGGATAGCAAAAATAGAGTCGCATTACCTGGAGGTGGTTCCATCGTCCGCGATGGACATGAGTCCCTTTATTCCTCCACAGCGGCTGTGTCCGATCACCACAATGTTCTCCACCTGAAGTACATTTAATTCCACCCTTTTCAAACTTCTTATTCAAATCACAAACCACGACGGATGCAGGAACTTGGAATAAAGAAAACCTCGCGAAATTTTTTTAACAGTGGTGGGTGAGTGAGGGGAAAGGAACGAAGAAAATTCACATGAGATCCATAGATTAGTATTATAAAATCTCGGGGGTCAACCCCTTCGTTACGTCATCAAATGGGACGGCGAGTAAAGTTTCAATGTTCCAGGTACCTCACTGCCTGAATTTCACAAAATTTATTTCCAAAGCCTATGAAAAGGAATCGATCAACTTCAGTTTACATGCAAGGGCAAAAAGGAGGAGCAACCTAGCCAACTTGTCTAGACTATAAAGCATTATGCTGGAATCTCTCTACTTTTAAAGAGTTTTGGAGCCATGGACATCGCTTATCTTGTGGTTGGTAGAGTCGCAATAATGTGGGGGACAATCGAATGGTTAGACGCCGAGAGTCATCGACCACCACAAACAGGAAAACCCAAAAAAAAGAGAGGGTAAAGAAAAAGAAAGAAAAAGAAGCATCCTTTGACAACGTCAAGAGGATTAAGTGACGATAAAGTTGATTTTTAAGAAAAGAGAGAGGGCCAGTTCTTTATTGTATTCACCTTCAAATGCAGGACCGCATATTCAATGGCCGCCCCCACGCCAGAGTACTTGGTCTGCAACAGTTAACCCGAGGAGTCAAAATCGGAGTTCCGAAGGAAAATATGGAATGAAAGGTACAGTGGCAGGTCCTTCCACCAACTTAAGGGCAAACCTGGTCGTATGGAGGTACCATGCTGGCGATGTTCCGCACAATGAACGCCTCTCCTGGTTGGAAGTCGAGGATGTGCGATGGGCACACCCTCGAGTCCGAGCACGCAAATACCAAGAACTGCACTCACGACAGCACCCGGGCGTGTGAAATGAAAATCCGGCGACAATTCTCGAAGTAAAACAGGCAATTCCACAATTTGACTTCCACCCTTGTTATATTATGATTCGATAGATTTTAAACAGGACATCGCCCGAAAAAGAACGATTTCATGATCAGGACTAAAACTAGCTCTTTAATCAGTCTATTATGCATATGTTCGATTGCTTCTGATACAATTTTTCTCGTCACATGGTTGGAGCTTCCATCAAAGCAACAATTCAAAGGAAAAGAAATCATTTGGTCAAAACACAGACCTTAGGACTCTGTCCCTTTGCAAGCTCGCCATACAAAGCAGGATTCTTCCTGAAAAATAAGGGGAAAAAAAAAGCTCATACCATCCGGCATCAATTCAACAGGCATAATTAAATATTCTTTTTGTGTCATTTTCTTACACAAGTGATCATCTTTTCTTTTAATGCCATGTACTTGTCATATTTATTGAATTACATGCAGATGAGATGCTCGAAGAGGTCCACAGACTAAGTGACAGTCTTTTCTTTTAAGGTCATGTAGATGTCATTTATGGAATTATATTGCAAAAACGAAATGCTCGAAGGTCCACACAAACTGCTTTCCAGCGACAATAAAAAATAATTGGGAAGGAACTGGGCATATTCGAAGAGGCCGAGGGAAACGATGCTTCCGCCCTGTCTCTGACTTACTCGAATTTCTCCTTCTTGAAGCGGACGAATCCGGACTTGATCCGCTCGACCGGGTCGAACCCGTTGCCAGCAGCCACCAGCTCCGCCGTTATCTGCTTGACCTTTGCGGCGGCCACGCCTTGGAGCTCGCACTTGTCGCTGAAATCCAAAGAACCGCCGAATAGCCGTCAGATCGTCGTCATAATGTCATCACTCATCACTCATCGTCCGTTAAAACGAACGGAAAAGGGTCAAACGAAGCGACGCTAACGAGCCAAACGGTGGGCCCACTCAACTACTACAAACGCGTGGGTGGAGGGGTTGGTTCGGACGATCGGGCCAAAAAAACTCCATGCCGCGAGGCGTGAGATCGTAAATGACGCTTCAGGACAGCTTTTATAGGCAAAATAACGATGGATAAAGAGAGAGAGAGAGAGAGAGTTCAGGCTCGGAAACTGAAGCCGTCGTTCGCACCTGAGAATCTTCGACAGCTCTGCGATAGCCTCCTCGTACTTGCCGTTCGCCATGTCTTCCTTCTGCGCACATCATCGGAAAAAAAAAGTCAAACGGGATTCCCCCACCATAATTCCGGCCTTTCGTATCCGATCATTCTCAAGACTCGATCATCAGGGCACTGACAGAGATCGCCAGGGGATGACGATCGCGTCAGAGATCAAGCTTTTTCACGAGCCCACCCTCCGTTCAGGATCACGGTCGGTCGCAATCGAGAGAACCCGACATGCAACGCGAGAAAAGGCACGCGAAACCGGGAAAAAAAGGATCGAAAAAAGGGGGGTGGGGGATCGAACGGGAGGAGATCGTGCGGGCTGGGAACAGGAACGACAGGGAAAAGCAGAACAGTTGCAGAGAGAGTGTGAAAAAGGGCTGCATCCGAACGAACCTTCGCTGCGAGATTCCTGCGGGAGCTGCGCGCTTCTGAAATCGGAGAAGAGGAGCTCAAAGCCAATAAGCCAAATCTCTCTCTCTTTCTCTCCCTAACCCAAAAGCTCTCCTTTTAGGAAACACACCACTACCCCTCGCAAAACTAATGTCGCCCCACATCATTTTTTTTCTCACTGCATTTATAGACGAGGGTGGCTGACCCACGCGCATTTTGGACCACTCGGCACTCGATCCGGACCGTAGTTAAACCCATATTAGGCGTTTTTCTAAGACGGAGTTTATTCTATTCATTATGTCTATGAATATAAAAAACAAATGATGGAAAGAAATTATTCTGTCGCTATTGAACGCTTTGGGAAGTCCGATTCCAAGGGAAGGAAAATAAGAAATAAAAATGCTTCGGAGGAAATTATGAAGTTAGCCCGTGTATGCAACTGTTTGGCCGGTAGTGACGTTGGGGTAGCCGACACTTGGATATGGAAGGGCGAGGGGTGCAGGTTCGTGATTGAGCATTCCTCTCGCCCATGAAAATTGGGAGGAGATGGGCCCTACCATTTCCTAAAGCTTGATTAGGTCACTGAATCTGACAGGCACGAAATCATCAATGTTGGAATATTGATGAATCCCGAATTATCAGGGAAGTGAGTAAAATGCAACAAATCTTATTTATCGACGGAGAATCGAGGGAGAATCGATGAATAATAAAAGATCAAGGAGGTTGTTTTGAGGAAAAAAAGGAGATTTCGTTTTAAGTTCTTATCTAGAATTTTCCTATTTATAGAAGAGGTAGTTGACCATTTCACACTAGGACTACTTTAGGTGTGAGTGAACTAGGACTATCTATTAATATTAGAACATTGATGGATCTCAAAATATCTGGAACGTTAATAGAATTTAATGGATTTTATTTATGAGCGATTAACGGGTGGATTCTAATGGGGTTAATGGTTGGAATGAATCTGAGGAGGCCCCTTGAGATGCGACGATGCTTCGGCGAAGAGAAGAGAAGGTCAACTAAGGGGAGGGGGCGCATCGTGGCAATGGCTGCCACGTGTTTCAAGGGGGGTGATGGCAAAAGCCTAAACGGAACAGATTTGATGATGCTTTCCTTTTGTTTTTTTCCCCCCCAAGAGACCAAGAAGGCCAAACCAAAAATTTTAAAAAAAGGAAAAAAAATTGAAGACATGAACCGTCGAGCTATAATTCAGTGTACAGCTAGAAATTAATAAATTCATAAATTAAACAGATTAATGAATAAAGGGGACGGGATCGCAGGGGTTTGACTGAACCAACCATGCCTGCGGGATTCTACGGAAGCGCAAGAACTGCTGAAACACCGCCGGCCACCACCACATCCCCCTCCCAAAACCTCTCCTTCGAGGGTTCTCCGGCCACCGTACCCTTCGCCCTGCATTTACAGAGGAGATGGCCAACCCACGGGCCCCCTCGTACCGCTCGACCCTCCCTCTTGACCCGTGCCCATGGTCAAACCCAGGTCGAACAATGATTGCTTTATTGATTGTGTCCAGAAGATTCTCTTTATTTTCATTATCTCCTTTGGTTAGGTTAGCATGTGGTGGGTAGAATGAGCCAATGTAGACACACCAGAGAGGTAGATAGTGTAACAACCCAGTCCATCGAGGGTGAGAGTGATTGTTGAGGCTCTAGAGCTCAAAAAAGATGTGGCTCCAACTCAAGAATGTCATTAAATAAGAATGAACTGAATCTAACGTCGCTTAAGTATGGTGAGATGATGTCTTAACTACTAAAGAGGCATTTTTGGACGAAATCTAAAAAGTAAAATTGTGCAGGCTCTAACCCAAAGTGAACAATATCATTGACAAGTGGGGCTAGAGTTCGGGGATGATCGGTGGTGCGAGTGCAAGAAGTGACAAAAAACTATACTCTAATGCTCTATGATACATGTAACCAAAAACTATACTCTAATGCTCTATGATACATGTAAAAACCCATTATCATAAGCTAAAGGAGCTCCGTGGCGAAGCCTTCCACTTGCATTCTTGTTAATATAAATCGAGTACTAATAAACCCATATAATAAATTTTCTTTTGTCGGCGACTTTCCATTAGAATCATTTCCCCATTGGGTTTCTTATATACAACTACAATTAATTAATTCATGACTAATTTATATCCAATTATTGAATGTTTCGGAGGGAATCCTTATGACGACTCACACATAAATCACTTGATTGGTGATTAAACATTGCAACTTCGAGAGATACATGATTGAGTGCTTCTCGCACGTGAACAAAATTTGCAAGAGATAGGTCCTATCATTTCTCAAGGCCCGGCTTAGGCCATTCAAAAATAAAATATTGAACTGACTTAAAATTATTCGTAACATTCTTAGGAAGTGATGGGTTTTTCACTCACGAATATTCTTCTAATACTTTCCCATCAAGTGAATAGAGATCGATTACGATTTTTGGGTTCATAGTTCATTTCGTATTAAATGTAATTAACATTTCAACAATTAAAAATTCGAATAAATTTTGAGGAAGCACCCGATGGAAAAAGTCAAAGGGTGGGGAGGATGGATCATGGCGTAGGCCGCCACGCGTTGAACAGATCAGATTAGGATGACTGCTTTCCATTTTTTTAAATAGACAAAAAAGGCCAACCCAAATAATTAAAGTTTAGAAAAGGTGAACGTGGGATCCAAGAGGTCGTTAAGATGAACATATAAAATAATCAACGGAGCTGAATAATCGACATGACCATCGAGCTATGATTTAACGTGTAGTTTTGGAAATTAATTAAACTTATAAATTAACAAACTCGATGAATAAAACAGATGAGGAAAAGCCGGTCATGGAACAGATGCTGAGGTTGCTCCGTGTTTAGCGCGTATGAAGCGTTAAGGTTGGTTTGGTCAAAAACTAGAAAAGTTCCATCGCCAACTGCAGATCCGACTTCGCTGGTTTTTGACCGCAGTGTGTATGTGAATCAGTTCATAAACATGCCAGGAACGCTAGATAGGCTGATTGAATTGAAGGACCCCCTTAAGATTTATTCTTTTGGCAAAGGAAAGAAATGACCCGCCATTGATCCCTCTAAATGTCAATTGGTCAACATTTTTCCCGTGATGACGCCTAGAAGGAGCCTGAAACTATAGGTGCAATCGGGTCAAGTCAAGCCAAGCCAATTAGCCGTCGGAGCTTTGGCATTCGGAACTCAACTGACTTTCCCGGGAGTTAAAACTTGAATGACAAAAAGTAATCGAGAAACTCAAACTTGACTTGACAAAGTGCAATCATATGTATTTGTTTTGTATCTAATCTTCCATGTATTGAAATCTCATAAATAAAAAAGGAAATACAGATACTCAATCGTGGGTGGTGTGGGGAATTTCATTATTGGGTGGACACACGCAAAAGAAATAAAATCTAACTTTGATACATTATTAAAAAGTCCAAAAAGTATATAGATAGTAGGAAATCATATATATATGAAAAGCATATAAACCTGTTGTCAGACAATATGGAATATTTCAACAAAGTTCGTGGGCCTATTGACCTGAGTATGAGTGAACTAAAGCTGAATTCAACATCAGCCGAGCTAATCTCAAACATTCATATAGATAAAACCCGAACTATTCGTCTCGGTCCGCTTGCGTCCTCCCCTAAACCAATGCGAAGCATGTCGTGAAACGTGCTTCTCCTCGGAGATTGAGGGAAAGAAGTAGAAGTTACGGCAGACAAAGCATGTGTATCGGATTGGTCGGAACCTAGGAAAACTAGTAAACAACGCAACGCCGTGTGAACTACGGACTCAATCTATGTCCACTTTCTTCAATTAGCATCCTAATATTGTCATAAGAGAGTGTGAAAGGGACGGTGGTCTCCCGACTGGCTGGACCTCCAATTCCCATACCGGGCACCGATAACCAAAGTCCAATAAGATGACATTAAAGCACAAATATTTTAGTAAATCTATAGAAAATTCTCTGTCCAGACCGATGAAATTCTGGGCCCCTTAACTTTCGATCTGGGTACACGAAAGGATGACGAAATTGGGATTGGCTTCAGGTCACAAGCAAAGGGTCATGTCAAGACTCGACGTGAGAGGACGGGAGGAAAACGAAATCCGCTTGAAAATTTCGACCAATCGGGGATCGGATGGGGTTGGGGGTTGCTGAAACGAGAGGCACGAGACGATGGGATGTGGACGGAAGACAAAAAAAAAAAAGTGGGTCGGAATAGATTACGATCGCACATGCCCCCCAATGCCCCCAGAGGGCCAAGTTGATCCCCGAGCATGGCCGGAGTTTCGACCTGTCTGGATAAGTCCCCATTGATTACCTCAACTGTCCGAACACGACCGCATATCATGCCAGAAAATTTAGGAGGGTTTGAAATTGAGAGGATTTGAGTCTGGTCATCTAGGACAGGCTTCAGCTCAGGGAGTTGGGAGACGTTTGTCGTCCTACGATGGACTTTTTGGCGTTGGGCCTGCTACGATTCACATTGCTTCTGGAGACGAAGCTTCGGTCACCGCTCGTCCGGCTTAAATGATGCGCATCTCTATAATCCCTGATCTAGCTCGTTCAGTTCCCTCTTTAAAAAAGAGAGAGAGCACATTGCCTTAGGGGTACCGCATGAAAGGGCTCAAGAATCCTTAGTAACGATGGTTAGGACCTCAAACCTAATGAGCACGTGACGTCCTAGATTAACTTATAGAGATATTATCCATTTTAACCCGTCCCATACCAAACCTTATGGTTTTATCATTTGAAGTACGGGTAGACACTTTTTCAGGAAGTCACTTATGGCAAAAAAGAGAGAGAGTTATCCCTCCTGGTAGTACTCTAACCTAGGCTTGCTTAATTTTAGAATTCTAAAGCAAAACTTGCCGTTATGTCAAAAAACATATCCGTGAGTTAATTCCAATTTTTCACATATATATCTCAGAATCGTTATCCCTCGTTCGATATATAATTCGGTTTAATCTTGCCCCCTTCGCCATTCTAAAAGTCTGCCAAGAGTTGCTCCTTGCCTGGGCCCTCTGGCCTCGGTGATCACTCCTTGTCCTTGTTCGACTGGATTGTTACAGGCCCACTAGCTTTTGCTTAGTTCATCCCCGAACCTCACACCTATTAAAGGGGTCCCTCGCTTTGGCCCGTCCCATATCAAGTCTCACAGTTTTATTCTTTAATATACAAGCATACACTTTTTCAGGAGGTCACCCATCTTGGAAGTACTCTAACCTAAGCTCGCTTAATCTTAAAGTTTCAAAGCAAAGTTTGTTGTTAAGTCAAAAAGTGTCTCAATGAGTTAATTCCAGTTTTTCACATATATATCTCAGAATCGCTTTCTCCTTGTTTGGTACATAGTTCGATTCATTCCTGCCCACTTTGTCATTCTAGATGCCTGTCAAAAGCCGCTCATTGTCCGGGCCTTTTGGCCCTAGCGTCGACTTATGCTCTCGTCGGACCAAATCGTTACAAAGCATGGATATTCTTAATAGCTAACTACGTCCATGAAATAGAAAATAAAAAATTAGTACTACTTGACGGAATCTCCTTTCTGGGTCAGATCAAGACTCGAGGGCTGAAGTTTTCAGATCAAGAACTACTCTTAATCAGGGAAGGAGGCTGGTGATACGAAAATCGTGCTCTAAAATCTCTTCCCCGAGCTAAAAATAATTAAGTTTCTACTCGAAAAGTAAACTCATTTCGATCTATTACGACAATATATTAAGTACTTCGCTTTAAGGGGGTAAAAATTAACATGCATTTCGTTTTCGTTTTTCTCTGTACCCATTTTTGTTTTTGGGTATATCACTTGATTGCGAGTAGCAAGAGGACATACCGAGACGCGGTCCTTTGCACAGCATAGCAACATGCACTTGCTGAATTTTCCGGCCATGCTTCGCTCCCGGTCCTTCCCTGTCTTATATGTAGCTGGATTAAGAGCTTGCTTCTTAATTCAATGCTCATTGAGACATGTAATTATATTGCTCGTAAGTAAGAAAGTTGTACAATTGAAATTCGCGATTAGAGGAAAAGAGTACAATCACAAAATGAAATTTTACAGTTTCAAGTTCCAATGCTAGAAAACTATTCATAGTCTAATCTAACTTCTAATATATGTCTTTTCTTGTCGTCAATAAAGTATGTCGCGTGAAAAGAAAATTAAAAAGTACATCCCGTGACATTGAAAAATTGTCCTCCATGTTTAATATCATGCCATGTGGAATGTTCAAAACATAAGAGGTGGTGAAATTGTCCAATCATTTCTAATTTATCGTATAAACATTGATTATGCCCTAAACTTTTTTTAATATTCGATAACTTAGTTCTAAATCCCTTTTCGCAAAATTCAAATGCAGTCATTTTGATCAATTTTTGGTGGAAATCACTAATGTAGCGATGTACTACGTAGTTCGACCAGCAATGAATGGACATAAATTGATCGAAATGACTACATTGGAATTTTGCATGAAGGCTATGATTAAATTGAAAAAATTAAAAAGTTCAGAACTAATTTGATAAATTTTCCAACCACTAGCTTCACTAATAATGATAGGGTTAACCACTTCACGATAAACTTGGGATCTTGGACAAGATCAATGCCTAACAAATTAACCACACACTATTACCGCAGGTTCCTCCTTTTGCATGAAACCTAATCACTATACACTTAATGGAACGGAACACCAAAGTTGTAATTAACAAAAGAAGAAAATAACCAGAAACATACAACCTTTCTAGAAACACCAACTCCATGAATGCACTCAAGTTTTTCATCGTCTTCTCCACTCTAGCAAACATATGCGCATTGCGAGGTATGCAGCAGAGAGAGAGAGAGAGAGTACCGTGGGATTTAAACTGCGGATGGGCCCTAGTAGTGTGCGAAAATGCGATTTAAACAGCGGATGGGCCTTAGTAGTGTGCGAAAAGAAGAGGAATAAAGGGAGAGAGACTTTCTTCGCTGGTGTGGGGATGGTGAACTGAAGACAAGACGAAGGAATATGAGAGAGAGAGAGAGAGTTAGGCAGTAGATATGGACGACAAAACGAGAAGAATATGGAGAGGAGAGAGCAGGAGAGGGTCCAATTCCTGAATTTCCTTCCTTTTATCTCTCTGCCTTTTCTCCTTTTGATAATGTGATGGATTTCGTGCCATGAATTTGTCTGATGGTCATGGGGATAGAGAAAAAGAGATATTAGACGAGAGAAGGAAGGGCCTTCGACGATGAGATGAGATGAGAATCTGACGTTGCAGATTTCATTTGCATTTTCCTCCAGTCATTTTTATCCCTTTGCCTTCTGTGGTGGGTGTTTTTTTTCCTTGCCTTTCCTTCTTCGTATATTCGAACTCTTGTTGTTACTTTATGCGGACCCACGCTCATGCAATTACTCACGTAGAATTTTAATACAATCTTTGGTAAAAACTTTTTAGGCTAATATTCGATCGAGTCCATCCAGACTCACTTATTGATAAGGTTTACTTGTTCAAGCTCTTTGAGTATCTTTTCTATTTAGGTAAATGAACAATATTTATCACTCACGGCTTTCTATCTAATCACTCTCTCCACCATACACCCAATACATTCTATGTGACTCCTACAATTCAGCAACTCGTATTGACAAATGGTATATACATAACACTACTACATGACGGTTGCTACCTAATTATTCACGTCAGGCATCATCGATTATTTTTGAAGTCCCTCATTCCCTTACTCGACAATTGTGACAACCTACATTTCCAAGCCTCTTTCATTAGTGGCTTCCGAGATTCATGACATCCACTGCCTGATGATTGCGTTAATTTCACTTCTCCGTAGCTATATTGATGTACCCAAGTGATTTGTATCCAAGATTATCGGTCCCATCACCTAGATAGCTACTTTGTATCTAGCTCATCATGAGTCGTGTCGGTTGTAATCCTTTCTTAATTAAACCCAACTTCATTTACCGACACCTATGCTCCGGGACTTAATTGTTCATTGTTACATCTTTTGTCTGTTAAGGCCACTCACTATGTCGACTAACTATACTTGCTGACCAAAAGTCATCAACACTTGGCAAGTTTCATATCTATTGCAATCCGTTCGTCTTTTTTAGTCCGATTCGACAGTCAAAGACTTGGGGCATTTTCCGGTATCAACAGAACTTAGATTAAGAAAAATTCATTAGCTAAAAGACGAAATGTAGAATTTTAACTTAAAGGAAAAATCAAGTGCGTCCGTCGTACATTTTATATTAAGTAAATAGTGAAAAGTAGAGAGCAAATCATCCTTAACATTTTATAAATTAGTTGGTGTTTCAAGATAAGTCAAATTGTATTCATCAGCCCACCTCTACATATCCACACGGTGGGGGCACTTGGCGAGTCAAGATCAAATGTTTTGACTTCGGCCTAGAGATTTCATTAATTTTTGGTAACAAGGATTGGGAACATCTATCAAGTAATTTTGAATATATATATATATTATATTTGGATCTTAGTAAGTTTTGAAAATGCTTTGTTTGAACTCTAGGATGCTAAAAAGATGGGGTATTCCCTTCTTGGTCGAGAAAACAAAAATAGATAACAGAATTAGGGGGCTTCAAAGGTAAGGAACATAAACTCTATCGTATTCCCCATTTTAGAGGGATATTTGAGGAATTGGTTCACTATAATAGCCGCCATTGCCAATGAAAGTAGAGAGTGGTGGTTGAAATGCCTATTGCAAGATTGGCTTGTGCTTCACACAGTTGCTTGATAACCCGCCGATTGTGAAGGAGTGAGACTTGACGAGTCGCAATCAGACTTTTTGACTTCAGGCTAAAGACTACATCAACTTTCAATAACAAAGATTGGAAGCATCTATCGAGTAATTTTACGAATATATTCATATATCTATTACATTGATTATCAAAATAATGTTGTAAATAATTTATTGTCAAAAACAATAACGTATGGATAAAAAAAAAATTCACGTTAATTATAGGGTCTATAGAAAATTCTACAAACAAATTTAGTTCTTAAAACTGTCGTTTTTAAGGTTTGCTATTATCGATAAATCATGATGAAGACGTTTCATTCATTTCTTTCTTTCTTTTTTTTCTTAATTAACTTAGATTTGTGACTTTCTTGATTCTAGCAATTCTTATACATTCGAAACTCCTGATATAATTCTTTTCGAAATAAAAGTAATCAAGTGCAAAGACCAAACCGAACCAAAACCAAGCCACATTTCAATTATGTCCAAAAAAATAAAAATAAAAAATTATAATATACATATAATTGGAGGGTTAGTTTAAGGAGCGCCCGGTACGGTTTGAAAAGAAGTCCGGTAAGGAAGATGCAAACGCAATTGCCAAAAAAAAAAAAAAAAGTTAGACAGAAAAAAGGAAAGAAATAGTTAAAAAAGAGACAAGCGTTTCGCGCCCCGATCTCGCTCCTCTTCCGTCTCAGGATCGCTGATCAACTCATCCGACAGGTGAGCCTCGCGCTATCTCCGGATCTCCCGGTGAGAATTTTTTTGTTCCGTGCTCTCATCGAAGTATCACGGTGCTTTCAAATCAATTGTTAACTGCCCATCTGGTTTATAACTGAATTTGCTTTGATAGTGCTTCTTGTTTTGCTTTTGATGTTGCTTGACTGCTTCCCGGACTCATCTCTGTGTTTTTGTCTCAAACTGCTTGTCTTTAAACTGCTCCGAATATGGTGGACGACTTGGTCCTTCGCTTTGAGTTGTTGTCGTCTGTTGGGTCGTTTGGCTCTGTTCTGTTTTGTTTGTTTGCTTATGGCTACTTGTGTATATTACTCTTCGTATGTCTCAGATAAAAAGCTATGGAGGACGATCATGCTGTCACAAGTGAAATCTGTATTCCGTACTTTAGAAGTTGCATAAATTCTTCGTGACATCTTGTTTTGTTTATAAACAAATTCGACGATAGATTATCAATGGCAGCCTTAAATGCTGGCAGCCTTGAATGCTTTTTCCCGAAATCGTCTAAAGGGGTTGCTCCTTTCTGGTTCTTGGTAGTGTAAGTACCTGTAAATATCTTTCCGAGTGTTTGATCATGTCATTCATGACTGGTACTTTCTTTCTCTGAGAATTCTCTTCCTGATGAGCAAAGAAAAGAATGGCAGCTGCTACTCACTTGCGATATGCCATCTAGAAGAGTTCATTGCTGTTTGGAATGGGAGAGGAGTGAACTCTTCTCAGTGTCATTACCGATGATTTTGTACTGCAAAGTACATCTTCAGAATCACTTTGCATAAGAAGAGGTCATTGGTAGATGTAATTCAGTTTAAACAAATTAAGATTTCTTCAAGAACCATGCTGGCTGTTGGAGGCATGGAAGTTTTTCAGCGTGAATGATTACTCTGAATTTAGAAGTTTAGATGATTTTACAACGTACTCCTTGCCTTGATGATGTCGATACCCACTTCTCCTTGAATGTATTCGTTTCTAACCGTGTCTTTACTAAAAAACCCGCAAAAAATCTGTATCTACCCAGCACTTTCAAATTGAAATTGTGGTTTTCATGGATCATTGCATACTGATTGTTGCTTACGATGCAGGTTAACATGGATCCAACATATCAAAGGTAGGATTTTTGCTTAGTTGTAAAATGACTAAAATATTGTTTCATAAATGCTACCATGGCATAGCTCCACAGAATCTTGTTTACCTGATGATGCAAGATTCTGTGTTGTTGCCTTGTTTAGCAAATCACATTGAATTTTGGTCTTCCTTGAATGATGTGATCATAGTCAATTACTCAGTAGAGAAGAAGCTGGGCTGGGCTCCCATTATCAGCTGTTTCTTGCATTAGTTCGGCCATTAAGAAGCTCTTTGTCTTTGCTCCAGAGAAACGGCTTATAAATGCCGACATTTTCATGTTCATTCTGTGACTCAATCATTTCCTTCCCGGGCTCTGTCCTTCATAGAAGACTCGACTCAAGAAAGACATCTTTCACATGTTAAGGGTGCTGACTGCGAGAGTGCTCATTCAACTTCCCGGAAAAATTTACACATAGTAAGAAGCTAACAATGCTCAGGGTACTGGTTTCATACTTCTTTTCTAGTGGACTTCTTCTATGAAGCTCAGCATTTGACTGTTTTATTTTTGTTGAAGCTGCTTTCCAGTATCCTAAAAAATTGTGTTACCAGATATCTGATTAGTTGTGTTTTTTGTCATAGTCAGCACGTCTGATGGAGGAATTCCTTGAGCTTGCCAAGGAAAATACGGATAAGGATCTGGAAACCTGTGGCATCCTTGGTGCTTTCCCTGTAAGATTTAATCTTTAGTTTGAAAACAAGTAACACTTAATCTCATTATCATCATTTTAACATGGTTTAAGAAGCTTTGGAGGAGGCTTTAGCCCCGGGGGGGTGTCGGTTGTTGTTGTGGGGTGGGGAGGGGTCACCTTATGCAGTTCATATTGTATACCTCAGTAAGAAAAAAAATAGTTCTGCTGAACGCAGGATGTGCTTTTGAACGAAGATATTTCTCGTCTGTCATGTGGAGGTCTTTGATCGAAACTCACAGTCAAAGTTTTCTCCAGACACGTTTATTGATGCTAGGCAATTTCTTATAGCTGAAGTGACTACATCGAAAATCAGCAATTCTCATCCTTCCGGTCATCTTCATTTTCTTTTTCAGAAGTTGTAGTGACTTTTTGTTGTGATCTCCAGAAAGGGAATCTTTTTCTTTGACAATATAACTTCATTCTTCCGCAATTTTTTTGTCCATCCAATTTACGATTCACGTTTGCTTTCTTTGTATTTCCACTTGTGTATTTGATGGAGAAGGGAGATGCATCCAATGATATTTGTCCAGAATGACCTGTATATCAGAATTTGTTTTATCAGAGAAATAGCCCACTAAAATACTGCACTGAGTTTGCTGTAGACTTGACGCTGCTCAGACCCGCGATGCAAGGATCTGCACCTGAGATCCAAAGTACCTTCACAAAGTAGATTATATGATTAATGCGTCATGGTTTGTACAGGATAAGGGTATTCTATATGTCACGACTTTGATCATACCCAAACAGGAATCAACTTCTAATTCAGTGAGTTACAAAGACCCATTTATTCATTTTCGTGAAGTCCTATTTTATTTTTGGAGGTCCAAGTATCTGCAAATTGATTTGGTGATCTGAATGACAGTGTGTGGCTAAGAATGAGGAGGAAGTTTTTGCAATTCAACACGAACACTCGCTGATTCCAGTTGGATGGATCCATGTATGAGATACGACTCTGACTGTGCTTTTTTGCTTCTTTAATGTTGATTTCCTGACTCTGCTTAAGATTCTTAAGCAATCTTGTTTCTTTTTGACATATATTTTTTTCTCAGCGAGGCAATCCTGATTTAGTTTCATTTCTTCTGTTGTGCTTTGCTGATTTCTGCTTTAGTGCATATGTGAGGATGGTAAATCATGGAGGATTCTGGATTATTAGCCGTATCACTACGAGATTACTTAGGATTTATTAATTGTAGGGACTAGAGAGTATGGTAAGTAGTTAATATGGATAGATGAAGGAAAGCTATAGGGTTTGTACTGAACAAATAAGATAGGCGAGAGTGCTAGCCTGCTACTGCATAGTGCAGCAGTTGCTCAGTGTTACCTTTTTTCTCTATTTATTCCCTTGTCTGTTTTTTGTTCTTTTCCTGCCTCACCAAGATAGTAGTAGAACTTTCTCCGGTGTGCTACAAATTTCATTGTTCCCTGATATGGATGAGGAAGATTGAGGCAAGTTTCTGATATTTCTCTCTCCATACAAATACATGTCCCGTTTGTTCTAAAGAATATTCTGTTTGCTTTTCAGACACATCCATCTCAGAGCTGTTTCATGTCATCGATTGACTTGCACACTCAGTATTCATATCAGGTACTTGATTCGCTCTGTCAAAATGCTAGATTTGTGAACTCTCTTAGGCGATGTAAGAGGACTAAAGAGATGCATTGGCAAACTGAATATAGAAAAGAGAACACTTTTCCCCCATCTTCAGGACAACCTAGTATATTGATGTTAGCTACATTAATTCCTTGCCTGAACTGATCTTAATTGTACAGTCTACGGTGAACACCAGTTTAGAATATTTTCAAGGCAAAGGCAAACAGTTCCTGCCAGCCTCTCTTGCAGGGATGACTCGCGATGTTTTGGCCGTTCTGTTGTGACACTCTCTTTTAATGCCTAATCACAGGTCATGGAACCTGAAGCATTTGCAATTGTCGTGGCTCCAACTGATGCATCAAGGTCTGCAAACATTTCAAATTTTCATACCTGCGATCTAATTTATGGATGTTTACTAATAAGAAAAATAGCAAATAGCTTAACTGACATCTGTTAATCAACGATTTATAGCTGCAATCTGCTTATGGTTTTCATGCGTAGACTAGATATGGCAATATATCTTTCAAAATCCCTGCAGCTTCAGCTTCTTCACCACAAATGCATGCCTACATGCTCATCATCATTACCATCTGTACGCTTAACCTTGTTCATGCCCTATTCTTTTCATCTTCTCAATGAGAGCAAGGTGCCTCTGCTTCAGAATCGTTAGTGTGCACATGATCAGGAGTAATTACATGCTCCTGATGCATTTTAATAGTGCGATTGAACGCATAAGAGCCTCATGCATCCATCAGTTGAGATGCACCGAAAGCAATGTTCAGGATTACTAAAAGAATCCCAATGTTTGACCTCTGCCAGCTCTATTTTCGGTAGAAGTAATTTTCTGGGTGTTTTCAGAAACACGTGTATATGTTGCCCTTCTCCAATTTCTGCCACTGGCCAAGTTGATGTAGTCCAAGTCCTCCAACAGGCTGCTTTAAAATGTTGTGCATATTGCTTATGCTTCTTCTATCTGACAAATTTAAACTCCCTAGTCTCCCTGAGTACGGAGAAATCTAGAAAGGAAGAAGAATGTTGTTTTTCAAAGGTCCAATAAGGATGAATGATCTTGGAAGGGCGAAAGATTAACAATTCATCGATAATGTTTTTCTTCCATGTACGTACATGCACATTTGGTGATTTGTATACGAAATGAACCCGTGTTAATATTGAATTCAGGAACTACGGCATATTCCGGCTATCCGAACCTGGTGGGATGAATGTCCTGAGAAAGTGCCAAGAAACGGGATTTCACACTCATGGGGAAACTGCCGATGGAGGACCTATTTACGAGCACTGTGCTAATGTCTACACAAATTCGAATCTGAGATTCGAAGTTTTCGACTTGCGACAATGAAGCATCCCCGACAAAGTCAACCGAACCAGCAAGCTAGCAGGTGCGGTCAATCAAGAAAGTACTAAGGAACTGTTCCTAGAATACACGGCAGGCAGATCTTGGCCAGCATGTCTGTACGTTCTTGTGCTTTGCTCCTTGGGCGAGCAGTGGAGCCAACGAGGATTTATCCTCGTGGACAACTAAAATTCAGCTGTGCTTAATTTGATCCTTGTTACTCCGTGACTCGACTCTATTCTGGAATAAGCAGGAGCGGATCGTTTTATAATGTTTTTGTGGGGAATGCGCACATGTTAATTTTCCTTCCACGCGCTGTGCAGGCCTTGACCTTGAAGCTTCCTTCCCCATTCTCGGTCGTCACATGAAAGTTCCAACAAGGTGAGCGAGAGGAGAGTTACCTAATCCCACTTCTCCTTTTGCGTCTGCCTAAAGTCCACAATCATGAGCTGTAAAGTGCAAGGTCGTTCCGCCTGAAATATCCTTCACCACTTCCATATCGTTTTCAGAGAACGTGAACGAAAGGGGAACGACGGAGAGGAAGTCGCTTTCTCTCAGGAGGATAAGGACACAAATCCAAGGAGAGGAAAAGAAAATTGAGGGCGGCTTCAATGTCATTTCCTTCCATTCGTGTTGACATTTCATGTGACCTGCAGATTTTGTCTTAAAGCGTCGGCTAATTGTTAAGTAATCAATTGAGGAAAGTTGGGTAATTTTCAAAACATTGTTTCGGAATTTCGCCCTGCCTAAACTATCATTCTCAAATGATCAAGAATCGAACGTGTCACTGTCTTGATGAAGGAAAGTTTTACTCAAATGGACTGTACATCATCATTTGGGTATTGATGAAAGGCAAAACCAAAATTGAAACTACAACTGTTGCGATCTGAACATTCCAAATTCACCTAATCGGGAATCAAAGAATTCGCCGCCTATCTCCTACGTCTAAGTCTTGAAAATCTCCACGTCGGGTCAGGACTCATCATTCATCTCTCAGGGACTCGAGAACTTTCACTCTCAAAAGTCGAAAGAATTCACGTTTCAATCTTAAAGCAACTACGAGTAGCTATGACTATGATCCGATCTTTGATCAATCACCCAAACGGGTTTTTCCTGCGTAAACTATCATTCTCAAATGATCAAGAATCGAACATGTCACTGTCTTGATGAAGGAAAGTTTTATTCAAATGGACTGTACATCATCATTTGGGTATTGATGAAAAAAAAACCAAAATGAACACTACACCGTTACGATCTGAACATCCCGAATTCCACTAATCGGGAATCGAAGCGAATTCGCCACCTATCTCCTACGTCTACCCTCTTGAAAATCTCCATGTCAGGTCAGGACTATCATTCATATCCCAGGACTATGATAGCATCCTGGGGAAACAACGTCGGCTGAAGAAATCTTTGCACGAATTGAATCAATGAATCAATGATTTTGACCACTAAAAGCTAGTCGGCAATCCACAGGGCTTGGCTCAAAATGGGTGCACATTCTTGCTCAGCCCATTGACGCTGGTGAAGAACCCGAGCCCGAGCAGGTCTCGCCGGTACGGCAAGTACGACTTGCGTTTCTCCGACTCCTTCACGGCCCTGCTCTTCACGTAGTGCTTCTCGTGCGCCGACGGCGCCGTCGCCTTGCCCTTCCCCTTCCCTTTCTTCGCCTCCTCCACCTTCGCCTCTTTTCTCCCCGCGGCCTTCTCCGTCGACCTCCTCGCCTTCTCGACGCCACCGTCGCTCCGTTTCGCGTCGGCGGGAGGAGTCAGCATCACGACGGCATCCCTGCCGTCGCTGTTGCTCCGCGGCAACAAGTCCCGGAACCGCCACAGCTTCGAGGATCCGGTCGAGTTGCTCTTCCGGCAGTTCCCCGGCGAGGGCGGCGTCTCCTCCACGATCCTCGCCGTCCACTCGCAGTACGTCCCCCGCGGCTCCTCCGCCCCGCCACCGACGCCCGCTTCCGCGAACACCTTCTTCAAAGGCGGCCGGTGCACCGACGGCGAAGGGTCCGCCTCGGAGTCGTCGGCGCACACGAGGTCGCGGTTGAAAGAGGGAAGAAAGGGCGGATCCGGCCGTTGTCGAAGACGTCGTCGGCCGAGACCGGGGAACCGTCCGGGTTGAGGCAAGCGAACTCGAAGTCCGAATCCCCGTCTTCTCCGTCTTCTTCTTCTTCGTCTTCTTCCTCGAGCTGAGGCTCTTGCTCCGCAGATGCGGTCGCGGCATCCGACCCATCAGGCCCGGCTTCCGAAACGCGGAGCTTCTCTTCGAAATCCTGCGCCAACTCGTCGAAAGGCTCCGAGTTTGCGGTCGAGTAATGAGGATTGAAGGAAAAGGAGGAGATGGGCACGGCCTGAAACACCTCCATCTCCGGTGGGTTGGCGGCGGCGGATGCGGCGATGGGTATGGGCTTCTCTGAAAACTGGTTTGCCTCTGCGAAAACGATTTGAGAAATGGGTGTAGACGGAGAGAGAAGGAAGAGGAATAAATAACGGGGTAGGCGGTGGGGGCTGGGAGGTAGCTGCGAAGTTTCAGACCTTCTGCTGAATATGAATATATATATAAAGATGTATGAACGCGTTCCCGTCTGGTTCATTCACGAGGAAAAATTCAGACTTTCTTGCGGCAGACGAAAAAGCTCAGCTCCCTCCCTCCCCCATCTGTCTCTGTCTGCGCGTGTGAACGAGGAAGCTTCCCATCGGGGCTCCGACCCGAGCCCCGGATCCGACCCGCTCGTGATCCACGCAGCGCTCGCGCGTCCGGGCGGGGGCCGGTTTGACTTGACTTTTCTTTAACGTTAAAGAAAGAAGGTTTTCGTTTCCTTCTGTTTTCGTTTTGGTTAAGGTGGGGGAGGTCGTGAGGTGCCGTGAGGTGCCGAGAATGTTGGTCTTGGGGTGGGAGATGCGGAGCACAAAATTCTTTCCTGGTCTGACCTCATGCATGACGTCACCCGAGTTGTTGGCCTCTTTGCGGTCGAACGACGTGGAACTTACATGGAGATTGGCCAGATAAATACTCTAACGTTGTCAAAGTATGCTCTTTTCCCCTTTTTTGAACGACGAGAATGTGGCTATGTCATTAAAATTTATGTCGTGGTACACACTCATTTTGGGGTGTTAACTAATCCATCTGTTGGTCTTGTACCCTTTCATATTAAATCGTTAATGCTCTTGCCCATCTGTTGTTAGCACAACAAATTTGCTATAACTGCTTGATCTTGGAAATGCACTGCTTTCTTCCTATTTTGCGAGATTTTAACAGCATTGAATTGCCCTTCGAGGTACTCTTTTGCCCCTTCTCTTCTTATTCGTGGACATAAAACCCTTCTGAAATTAAAGATTCCTCTCGAAATTGAATTTTACAATCAATGCATCACACGATAAGAATAATATATGACATTCGATTTCTTTATTTTATACATTAAACTCGAGTTATGTCTCAACCTAATCCAATTGACCTTTCATGAATTGAACCATTGCCTAATCTTAGGAGTAGGGTCATGAGCGACTAATTCAAGAGATGGACGCACGGAACAAATTTAAGCCATTAATATTAGGTGCCGTGGCAAACACTAACTAACTTGCTATACTTAAGTACTTACAATTTCCAATTGTAAGCAATTTACCGGATTAGAAAAATGTGGGCGGTTCCTTAGTGGGCTTGCAAATCTAGAAGTCGATATCATTGACCCCTATCAATATGACATCCGCAACTCAAATCCCGCTGGCATTTTGACATCCTTCCTCATCCTCAGCACCCGAAGAAGTCAACTAGTCTAATTCGAAGCTTCCAAAATCAAAACGTGTGGTCAGAAGAGGCAATGGACCTAATTTGCGGCGCAAGCCCGTCGTGACCCAAACGCGTTGCTCTCCTTTTTGGGCCTCAATTGATGAGCAAATCCACCAAGTAATCTTTTGTTTTCGGACGTTGAAATTCCATGCAAGAGAAATCATTTTTCAGTTGATTCAATCGACTAAAGCCTTCAATCAGGAACGAGACGCCATTAAGCCTTATTTGTTGAAGACGGGTCTTGGGTACGCTCCCTAGATTCGAGCCCTAGGGTCCCAAATGAGAGCATAAGGGGTTCTTGGGTTCAGGAACCCAAGATCACGGGGACCGTAGGGCCTAGTTTAAGGTGTGCCAACGGTTTGATTTGAGTTTTCAAGAAATCCGAACATAACTGAACCGTTTGAGTATATATTAACTTTGAATTGAATCGTGACCCAAATCGAATATAACCTAAATTGAAGACTCGGTTTGGTTCGTTTTGATTTTTCAGTTTTGATTTTGTTTTCTTGTTTTTATATAGAAGAGGTTTAGTGACAAGAGAGAAATTGTGTAAATTAGAATATTAAAAAGAGATGAGATTTTATGTTCGGTTAACCGAACCAACCTGAAACTATGTGAATTAGAATTAAAAAAAAAACAATTATTTTTCATTATATGAACTAAAAACTGGAACACAACTAAAAATGCATGAAAGTTTGTCTTCATTCGTTTTGATTCCGATTCAATTTTGACATCTCTACTAAGCATGTACATCTCGATCTAAGTGATAGCATCACAATTCCTAGTGGGGTTGGGGTGTTGGGATCATGAGTTTAGCCTCGAGCGATGTGTCTAATCCTCGGTGACACGAGTCCAAGGCGTGATTCCCTAATGTAGCTCTTGAGGTCCCAAGTTTGAGCACCACTCTCGAGTCTCATTGGTATGTATTTCATCCAAACCCATGAATAAAGTGGATCATTCTCCACGCGAACACTCCCATACTTTAGTATTTGGAGTTTTGTGACATCAAGGTGAAGAGTTAGTGATACACTTTCGGGCTAAAACTTTTTTTTTTTCGCTCACTCATTTCATTGCCACATCGGAGTGAAATCGTTCGGGTAAGTGCCACTTCCGCCAAAAATCGTTCGATTAAGTGCCAAAATGCATACGTGGAATTTTTCAATGATTTTTCTCTTTTTTTTTTTAATAAATTTCGACGTCGACGTGGACATTTTAGGGAAAACGACGCCGTTTTTACTCTTTTTAAAAAATTTCGATTTTTTTTTTTTTTTTTTTTTGTTTTTAGGGCCGGCGAGGGCCACCGGTGACCCTCGCCGGTCCTAAAAACAAAAAAAAAAAAAAGCAAAATTCGGCGAGGGCCACCGGTGACCCTCGCCACCTTAAAAAAAAATCAAAAAAATCAAAAAAAAAACAAAAAAATCAAAAAAATTAATAAATATATTAAAATATATTAAAATATTGTTCACCGGCGCCACGTCGCTTTTCCGGCGGCCACGTCGAATTGGCACTCAAGTGAACGTTTTTTAAAACTTGTGGCACTCAGTGAGTGAAAAAAAGTTTTGGACCAAAGTGAGCGCCGTGCGAAAGTTATGGCACTCCTAGTGTCCTAACCCCGACATCAAGGTGAAGAGTTAGTGATACAGGAGTGATGATACAAATGATTCATAGAAGTAGCATTAGGTCATTTGTGCTAGGAGTTTTATGATAGAATGGTTATAAATTATAGGAGCTTTAAAGACGAGTTGACCCCTCATGCACGAACATAATAAAAAAATAATTATTTTTCATATCTGAACCGAAACCCAAATCGAACTAAATTGAAAATGCATGAAAATTTGGATTAGTTTGTTTCATTTTGATTTCAATTTGGTTTTCCCGTTGGTTTTGACACCCCTATTTAGCATGGAGGTCTTGGTCTAAGCAACAAGATCATAGTCTAGCCCTTAAGGTCCCAAGTCCAAGTGCCAGTTCTTAAGACCCAAGTCCAAGCGCTAGTTCTTAAGTCTGATCAACGAGTATGTAGTTCATTTAAACCTATAAATAAAGTGGATTATCCTCCACATATCACAAATTAGGGATATGCAATCAAATCGGTTCTACTCGGGAATTGGATCGGACTACCCAAAAAACAGGTCCAAGAATCGGTATGGGAAAATGTTTGAAATTTTTGGAACTAGTTATAATCAGTCCAAGAATAGGTTCTGAGTGAATACCTCTTTAAAAATCGGACCGGGCTACCTTGTTTTGGAACTAGTTTTTTTACTCGTTTTTATAAGCTAAAAAACCAATACCCTAATTTCTTTTTCCCATAGATTCTGACCTCAACACTCATTTGTCTTTTGTCCTTCCTCAGAACTCTTCATCAGTCTTTCCTCTTTTCCTAAATTTTTGTGGATGAATGAGAAATGGAGTTTTATAATTTATATTTTTATATTACATATTTGAACTTTTTATCATTTATGAGTACATGACTATGTATTCATTTTTGGATTGTTATTTTTTATGGATATGGATTTCTATTGTTTATTTTTTACTTTGAATGGTTTTGCTACTCATAGTCTCAATGATTTTGTTATAAAAAATGAAAAAAAAAAGGAACAAAAAAAAAAGGGTCTTAGGTAGACCGTGAAATCAAATTGAAAAAATAGGGTAAAGTTTAAAATCGATTTCAAGAAAATAATATAGGTTATAGGGTCCAAAATTTGAGAACCTGTTATAACAAAATAAGTTTAAGGTTTCAACTCTAGAATCTACCCATCGTGGAATCGATTACCCATAAACCGAATGCTCCCATACTCTAGTATCCTTATGAGTGGGGCTTTGTGACATTAGGGTGAAGAGTGGCTGATGCAAAAGTGATGATACAACTAGTTCATGGAAGTGGTGTGTTAAAAGTTTTAGGATAAAATAGTTAAACTGAGGAAATTTGAAGGAGTTGTTAGCTTTTCGTGCACAAACTATCGGGAATTGATGTCACTTTCTTTATAAGGCCTTCACAAGCCAAAACGATACGTTGTGCTAAAATATTTTGTGTATGTCGCTCGAAGAATTTGATACCAAGCTAAAATTAGGAATGGTACGATTTAAAAATGCAGTTTATCATCCCGTTCTTAAAAATAACTCTAGAAGGAAGGTCGATCTATTATTCTCAGCTTATCTAGGGGTGCACAGGCTATTTCGCGAAGAATCCGTCGGTCCATGACACATGACGAGGCACGCGGGGGGACGAAAGAAATCCGAGGAAGGGGAAACAGTAATGGACCCGCAGTACGTTGCCCGGCAGCCCGAGAGTCAAGGGGAGAGCGCTCATTCCCTTTTTAATAGAAATTCCAAAAAAGAAAAAAAGAAAAAGAAAAAAAAAGAGCGGTAGTTAGTTAGTTAGTTAGTCTTAACAGAATCGTGCCTACCAGTTACCCTCCCGCCACTCTCCCACCCCAAAAAGAAAGGAAAGAAAAGAATTTTGACATATTGTTCATGTCGATCCATTACCATCTCTCTCCCTCTCTCTCTCTCTCTCTCCCTAAAATTAAACCATTTCTCAGAATTTCAAGGGTTGCGAATCTCTCGCCAAAAATCCGTTCTCTTTCTCTCTGGCTGTCGTCTGACAACATTTGATTGCTCCGCCATGACCGAGGTTCGTTTCGTTTCCCATGTCTGATTTCCTGCTGCTCCATCCCTCTTGTTCAAGTGCGGCGACGGTGGGCACGATTCGCACGTCCGCAATGTTGCGCCGTGTTTGATCGCTCTCCCTCGTCGGAAAAAACCCAGAATTGTACTGTGTTACCTCGGCTTCCCCCACCGAGGGAAACGACGACGGAAGGAATAGAGAGACAGAGAGACGGGGGTCAGGGGAAGAGAACCGGGGCATGCTTGCCGCCGCGACCCAAGTTGCTCGGGCAAAGAAGTGGGTTCGCGAGATCATGAGACGATCCGTTCGATAAAAACCGGACCGTAGAAAACCCGTCGGATTTCTGGAAAAAAGAAAGGACCGACGACCGTCGTCATGTCTAGCTCCGCCTCGACCTCGATCCAACTTAACACGACGGCAAGCGCGGACGGTTCCGCCCTCGCCTCCCCGCTGTCGCCACAGACCTCCCCGTCCCCCCCATCCCCCAATGGCAACAACGCGTCATTAGTGGGAGCGACATCGCCGGCCAACTCGACCTCTCCACCTGTTTCGCCGCCATCTCCAACGCTGCCGGGTTCCAACTCGTCCACCTCGCCACCTCCTCCCAATTCCAGCGCTTCTTCGCCTCCTCCTAGTCCCGCACCGCCGTTGCGTTCCCTGCCGCTGCCGCCGCCCCCGGCACCTTCCCAAACAACACCGCCTCCTAAAGCTTCCCCGCCACCGGCACCTACGTCTAATTCAGGTTCCTCACCGCCTTCTCCACCGCCCACACCTCCAGCATCTCCCCCTCCCTCCCCTCAGCAATCTTCGGCTCCATCCGGATCACCTCCGCCTCCTGACCAATTTTCACCTCCTCCGCCTCCCGCACCGGATAGTGGGACAGGCGCAGTTGCAGCACCGGTTTTTAGTCCTCCTCCACCAACTTCCAGCACCGGACTGTCTCCTCCAATAGCATCTACTTCCCCTCCACCGCCTTCGGCTCCTATACCTAGTGGGTCGCCACCCACAACACCTACCGGTTCGACTCCCCCAACGAATTCCTGGTCAACTCCTTCATCTCAAACATCTAGCAGACTTCCGAGTTCCCCCGGCAATTCCACTTCTGGAGGATCTACCCCATCCTCATCAGGCACTTATGCTGCCATCGGTGCGGCAGTTGCTGGAGTTCTTGTCATCATAATGGTCGCAGGGTATTTCATAGTAGACAGGCGGAGAAAGAGAAAAAAGGGGGCCTTTGCCTCACGGTATATCCCGCCCACTAGCTTCTCAAAGAATTCAGGTAAAAAGACCATTGGCTCTTTTTTCTGATATTGAGTGCATATTCGTACGGATTTGATATTCTCCTTCTGACCCTCTTAGCAGATCAATATTACTACGGGCAGAATTCGCATATGATGGGTGGAACTGGCCAATCAGGTCCCTACTATGCGCCGCCAGCCCCGGGTTCATCTATCGGAAACAGCTCCGGCAGTCAGGGGGGAGGGAACATGTGCCACGGAAGTGGAGCAGACTCCAGTGTAATACCAAGTTCCAAGAGCTTCTTCACTTATGAAGATTTGATGGAAATAACCCAAGGATTTTCTCGTCAAAATATCATTGGCGAGGGTGGCTTCGGGTGCGTTTACAAGGGTTGGCTACCGGATGGGAAACTAGTTGCTGTCAAGCAGCTCAAGGCAGGCAGCGGACAGGGGGACAGGGAATTCAAGGCCGAAGTAGAGATTATCAGTAGGGTTCATCATCGGCATTTGGTGTCTTTGGTGGGCTATTCGATCGCCGAGAACCAGAGGCTGCTCATATACGAATTCGTCCCCAACAAGACCCTTGAGCACCATTTGCACGGTCAGCAGAGACTTGCCTTTCTTTTCGTCGGTTGAGAGTTTTCTTTCTCATTTTATTACTCATATGCACACTGGCTTTTCACATCAGAAAAAGGATTGCCAGTTCTGGAATGGACCAAAAGAGTCAAGATCGCCCTAGGCTCTGCAAAGGGTCTGGCATACCTACATGAAGATTGTACGTATTTCACTTGTCATCAAGACTGTTCGCATATATCCCCTTCACAGCTGACTCATAATGTCCAGGAACTCCCTAATTAATATCTAGGCAAATTGAGGTGGAAAGAAGCATACATTACAATGTACTAATCTATTCTATACCCATGCTAGCATACATCAGCCCTATTAAAGTGATATATGGTAGTATGTGTGACTATTGAGTTTTTTGAAGTATATAAAATCCTTCTTGATCTAGCATATCTAATTACTTTCTTTCCTCGTATCTTATGTTCTACAGGCCATCCAAAGATTATCCACCGAGACATCAAGTCGGCAAACATTCTGTTGGACAATGCCTTTGAAGCACAGGTATTTATATGCTTCACTTGTCGACCCCCTATCTCTTTTTACCACAAAATGTACTTTATATGAGTTAATAGCTAGGGGGTTCTAATATGTTACCTTCTCGAACACAGGTAGCAGATTTTGGACTTGCCAAACTAACGAATGACGCTAATACTCATGTATCCACAAGAGTCATGGGGACATTTGGGTGAGTGTTTTTGGACAGATCTTTAACATAAAAGCATAGAGATCCACAGTAATATCTCATCTCAACGTCAGTACTCTTCTCTGTCAAATAATAAGGCTGGCTTATGAATAAGGATGCATATGTGTTGCCAGATACTTAAAAAGGAACTGATGTTTTAAAGAGTAATTGCGTATAACAGGGTAGAAGGATCAAATATCAGGGTACTTGACGCCTTACATTATATATTTTTTTAGAACTAAAAGAATCGTCAGCTCGCTGTTACAGCTTCCTTTATTTCTATCTTTCTCCAGAGGGTAAAAGACTGGATTTCTGGCCCTTATTAATGATATCAGAATTCCAAAATCACCAATATGCTGAATGCCAGGATTCCTCAACTTCTTGTTCCAAATATCAAGTGCAGTTTGCTCCATAAATAGAACATGAGTTAGATTGCGTCACTTCTGTTGCTCTTTCTTCAATGTTTCATTTTCGATTTACAGGTACCTGGCACCAGAGTATGCATCTAGTGGGAAACTGACAGATAGATCAGATGTATTCTCCTTTGGGGTTGTGCTTTTAGAGCTTATCACTGGCCGTAAACCTGTTGATGCAACCCAGCCTTTGGGTGACGAAAGTTTGGTTGAGTGGGTAAGAACATCGCAGAAATTCCTTCTTTTCAGATTGTTTACAAGTGCCATGTTGTACTGTTGAAACAACTGGGAATTTGGTTTGGTCCCAGAGTAACTTTTGTATTATTTTACAGAACGTTAGTGGCTCTATCACAGATGGAGCTCAAATTTCCATTAATGATGAAAAAGTTGTTGGAGGAATCCCATGCAATTCGTTTTTTTATTAAGAAAAGAGTGAATGAAGAAAGATAAATGAGCAATTTAAGTACGAGCACAGAATACTGACCACTATGAATGCTCCACTGTCAAATGACAAGTTGCTGATCTGATGATGGCAGGCTCGTCCATTGCTAATCCAAGCCCTTGAAACTGGGGACCTGAGCGAGCTAGTGGATCCACGGCTAGAGAAGAATTATTTGGAGGGTGAAATGTTAAGAATGATTGAGGCAGCTGCAGCTTGTATACGCCATTCTGCTGCAAAGAGGCCTCGTATGGTGCAGGTAGTTGAAGTGATAAACTCACCCTACACTACTTTAAAAATGGTTCGCATATTTTCAAGCAAAAGTGACTGATCATCAAAATTAAGCGGAGAGTTTGCTTCATTTGGGCTACTCTATTTGTTCAAATATGGTCATACAGATTTTTCATTATCTAGCCATCTTTCACTTGGAATGTAATCTCCAATGAAAAATATAGGCCACTGTTGCAGATTCGAACAACTAATCATGTGGCATTTTATTCAGGTTGTAAGAGCACTTGACAGTGATGGCGACATGTCCGATCTAACAAACGGGGTGAAATATGGTCAGAGCACCATCTATGATTCAGGCCAGTATAATGAAGATATAATGAAATTCAGAAGGATGGCTCTCGGCAGCGGTGATACCTCAGACTACGGACCATTTAGCGGAGATTACAGCTCTAGAGAGGTTTCCGGGTCTCCAAAGATGTCGTGGAGGTCTCGGGACAGCTCGAGGGAGTTCACGAGTGGTGAATCCGAGACTCGAGCTATGAACCCACTGAACTCAGAGAAGCGATTTTCTGGGGCCCAAGGGAGCTACGGCGTGCGTAGGTTTGGTTGAAGGCGACAAGACATGCACATCTGTGTGCGGGCTCCTTCCCACTGAATATATCGAACATAAAGCAACAGCCGAAGCCCTTGGCTGAATGGAAGGCCTCTGCTTGATCTTCCCGTGAGATTATCGACCAGGACACCGACGCGTGATATCTTGTTTCGTTTTGTTTCCCCAAATGACCGGCATTGTTGGTCAGGGGCACGGGATACATGTAGATCGTGAGTCGGATTCAAGCGACCCTTTCGAGTGACGAAAGAAGCGTGCACAGCATTAGGAGTTCATCATGTTCATCTGCTGGTACATTCGCTAAAATAGCTATTGAGAGTGACCCCCATTGTGATTTTTTTGCTGATCTTTTTGGACTAAGGAAGTGAGTGTCTGGTTATAGTTTCAAACCAAGTTCTGGGATTGTGGCCCTTGTCTTGATTTAACTCGATGTGCAAAGAAAAAGTTTTCCAGATTTTGCTTATTCCTCACGTAACGTAGGGATTAAAACTCTTGACTTTAAACATTACTCAGAGCCTCTCGTTCAAACGAGTGCAGGGTAGACAGTTTCGAAGGCATCACGAGGAAATCAATCAGTTCCCGGTTACGCTGCCAGCAAAACAATGCTACCGATCAAGATGTTGCTCCGGCTGAATCTTGAAGAAGATGGAAGACCAAAAAACAAAAAAAAATCATTTGGACGCAATGTCTGATCGTAAGAATGGATCCGGGAGTAGAGAGTGTACGTACAGAGAATAGAGGCAGAATCCTCTGTTTTTCTCTCGGATCATCGCCGACGCCGATGAAGAGTTCATTAAGCTGGCGAGTCATTTCTTTGTGGAGATTAAGAAGAGAAAGTGGTCGCTGAAGACAGATTTGGTAAAGGAGTGCGAGCGAGTCTATAGCCTCGATCTGTGACCCTTTTGTTTGATTTGGTTTCGGTGTGAAGGGATTCCGAATGTTTGGTGCAATTCTATGAAACAGAATGTCCATTCCACCTCTAAAATTCAAATAACAAGATTAATAGTTAGTTAATGTAAACATATATGATGAACAATACATGATTATATTTAACTAATAATGGTTATAAATTATACCTCATAAACAATTATATGTTTTAATTAGTAAAAATATGAGAATTGCTATTTCACTCCATTCCATTTCATTTCATTCTATTCCGCCGTACCAAACCCAATCTTATAGAATCACAGATCTTGGTGATTAGGCCTAGTTTGATTGAGCTAAACGTGATACTAGGCTTAGAGCTTGTCCAAGTGGCCCCATGCGGACTTCATTATAAGTCCGGCCATCCATGGGCTCGCTCCGACTTGCCCAAGTGAAATCGGCCTCAAGATCATTTTTGAACTGGCTTGGATAAGGCTATTTAATTATAAGCTAGCAACGCCGATCAGACTCGAGTCAAGCCCGGATTGAGACTGAACATGTCACGTAAAATTTTAGCATGCTCAGGCAACAAGTTATGGCCGGCCGGATCAGGCATGAGGACTCGACTAGACAAAGAAATTCCCTTCTTCCATTATCCATATAACAAGAGAACAAGCTCTACAGAACTACGAGCAACCATTACAAACATATAAGATCAAAAGAAAAATTCCTGACAGAACTAGAATCCATCACGAGACGTGACAGATATACTTAAAGCTACGTATTCTCTCCTTCAATTCGAGTATACCAATACCATCAGGGGCCGAACGTGGGCTCACAGTCATAGTCATTAGAGGGCATCGTCTTGCTTCCTTTCTTGAAGTCGAAGACAACCCCGCCATCTAATCCCGGTTTCATGTTGTTGTTCCCTTTGTACTCTCCGTACCTGACCGGCCTATTGGCGGTCCGGATCTTCTTGTGATCGAACCCGAACTCGATATCGATCTCTTTGGGGGGCCGAGTGGCAGCCTTGGCCGCCCCCGCTGCCACCTGTTTCTTGCTCACACCCTTTGGCTTCTCGCGGCGGCGACCGCAGAACCGGCCGAGGCAGCAAGCCACGGCGGACACCAGGACTATCACGGCGAGCACTATGAAGACCCCACCGAAGGACCCATCGGAGTGGGGCCGGGAGTAGGGCGGCGGCTGCCCCGGGACGTTGTAGGGGTACATCATGAGAGGCTGCTGGGTGGTGGTGGTGGTGGGCTGCTGCTGGGCGGTGGTGCTGGGCTGCTGCTGGGTGGTGGTGGTGGTGGGCTGCTGCTCTAGTTGTGATGACATGGTGCTGTGAGGTTGTGTGTGTGGGAGTGGATGTGTTGGGACTGAGAAGAGGAAAATGGAAGCGCTTGGGGCGGTGTGTTTATATGAGGGGTAGCACTAGCAGTGTCCCGATCTGCTTTGTTCTTTGAGTGAAGGCGGAGATGGATTTTATTTACAAAAAAGCATGGCCTGTGACAAAGGGTGAAGTGCATGTGTTGAGTCTGTATTCAATTGTTTCTTTATTTTTCTTTTTTTGTGGAGTTTAAACAAAGACAAGATACGTTCTTTGGGGGTAATAAAGCAGGAGCTAAAGGTGGAAAAGAGATCTCTTGGGTCTCTTTGCTGCGGAAGAAAGGGGAAGCGAAGTTGCTTGGAAAGGAGAGAAAGTGGGATTTTGGAAGCTTTATTTTGTTCGTGGAGACAAGCATTAGGCAAATTGAGATGACCATGAAGACCCCCAAGACCGCTCTTTTTGACCCCCCATCTTTGAATTATTGTGGGAACAGGAACTCTTAATTGATGTGCTGCCAAAATACTTCCAAGACCCTTTTGTCAGTGGTGGGCTAAGGAGAGCAATTTTTTCTCCAAATGGAGACACAGGCATTCAAATCTGCAGGTGCTTTTTCACCCTGAAATTAAGCACTCAGTTTGAATAGGTTTAGCTTTGTCAGGTTCTGAAGAGGCCAAAAAATCATCTTGACCATGAAATGGGTGAGAGCCCTCCTCTTTGAGATTCAACCTTCAAATTTACGGAAAAGGCAATGTTCAGGATACCAAAACAAAACGCTCGAGCGACATCAGGATATTAGCTACAAAGCTTAAGAAAGATGATTACATAACGACTATTTGAATTGTTGATTGAAATCATATGATCAAATAGATAAAAGTGAATGCAATCTCTACAAGGAATCACTTTTTTATTTGAAAAGGATTGAATGCGTGATAATTTTCCATGATTAGATAGTCATGGGGATCTGTGAAAGCAAAGATTGCAATGGGTTGCTCCAAATTTCCAATTTCCAAAGCAAGGCAGCTTACCATAGGAGACAAGACGGGGTCGTGCTTTGGGGCTAATTGTGCGTCTTTATTCCTTTCTTTTGCAAAGAGGAATCTCTCTGTTGGACTATTTTAAGTGCGCCTCTCAGGTGTGGGGTGTCTCCTTCCTCTCTTTTGGATGATTAGAGAGCCCTGGGAACCCATTTTTCTGGTCACCGCTATGATGGCATCAAAGTGTCCAGCATAGTGGCAGGATCCATGATTGATCAAAAGCATCCAGGAAGTTATCATTTGATGCCAAGCATCAATAATTGTTTTCATTCTATCACAAGCGGTCGGAAGGAGAACTGTGTCCCAGTGCATTCAGCTCAAAAAAACAATTATTTCATCCTTAAAAGTGAACTTGCACCAACACTTTCTTACGTCGAATAGGAAGAAAAAGGATTTTTCAAAGATTGGTTATGAATAATATTTCGGAAAGAATCAATTGAAGCATATTAAGTGGATACTGTTACACAACATTGGCTCTTTATTCTCATCGTACAAAAAGACTATCTATCAGCCTCCATAAGCTCTTAAACCAATACCTTAAGACTATCAAGCCTTGGAAAAGTCTTTTGTTCACAAGATCCACTTAAAGTGGTGAATGAAGAGCATATTGGCAAAAGGAGCTCATCTTATTGAATAAGAACTAAATTTTAACCCCTTTTATCATGAGTCCTTGAGGAGGGTAGGAAGTATTTAGAAGGGTACCAGGAGAGGAATGTATATGAAACCTGAATCTTGCCAACTCTTACCTTCATTTAGATTTCGCCTGGCCTTTTATAATAGAGGCAAGGGTATAACAAACTTTCGAATGGTTTCTAGAGCCATTGTCATGGGGTTGAACTATTAAGATGCAGTGAGATCCATCTCATCATTCAAGGAATGCACAATGATTACCAAAATTATGATGATGTTTAAAAATAATTAGATTCATGGGTTGGTTCCTACTCGCTAAATGGTTAATTGAATAGGTAATGATTATGCTTGTCAAACTAGTGGGTCGGGTTGGGTCATAAATGGGCTAACCCAAATCAATCTATTTGACTCGTTTATGATTCATTTATTATAATGTAAATTTTTTTATTTATACCCAACCCGATCTATTCCCAACTCATACATGATCTATTTAACTAAACCTAAGAAAGCTTATTTTTTATGATTTTTTTAAAAAAAATGATATTGTTAAACACTTTCATACAATACAAATCTAGTGGATGATTTTTATAATTTTTTTTAAATAAATATTTTCCAAGAAGAATTTTTTCAGAAATATTACAATATTATTTTGTTTTTGCCTAAAATTTGAAAATAAATTAGATAATATTTTTTGTTGTCTTGGTATGAAAAATATGATTAAATTTTCCTCCTTGACTCCATTTAATATTTTTTATTTTTATTTTTAAAATCAAAATTAGTTTTTATTTTTATTTTTAAAAATATAATTTTTAATCATTTCTTTTTTCTTTTTCTTCTCTCTTTGGTCGACCACTGGTCACGACAACGGCAAGCGCGAAGAGCGAGCTCAAGTCTTGCCAAATTGGCGAGGCTCAAGCCTCGTTGGTCGTTAGTGACCTTGAGCTCAAAACTTGCTTGGCCAGTCATCGGCCATTGCCATGCTGGTCACTAGCTAAGGAAGGAGGAAGAAGAAAAGAAAAATTAAATATAAAAAATAGTTATAATTTCAATTTTTATAAAAAATATTTTTAAAAGTTAAAGAGGGAAAAAGAGGGTGTGAGGCTTGGGTTGGAAATGGGTTCTAAGCCCAATCCATTTAAGACCCGTTTATTTTGAACTTTTAATTTTTAAGCCCATTTGACTAATTTCTTCAAAATATAAGTGATCTATATATGATCCCTTTATGATTTAAATTGGTCATATAGGTTTAAGGCTCATTTTGATATCTCTAATAATGATTATGGATCCAAAATCCATGCCAGGAGCCTATTCCCTCATTGTATGGGTTGGTTTCTTTTGAATATCTCGTTGATTAATCCTATCCATGTTTTCGTGAACAAATAAAGTAAAAGCGGAACTCTAACTCACCGAAAATCGGTGGCATCACAACAAGAAGTGACCAAAAGAAAGACAAGAAAGATCTTACACCAACCAAAATCAAACCAAAACTCCAAATCATCACCTAAACACTACCATCCCTTCTGTGTAATTAAAAGCAGCTGCTCTCAACTGCATATTTTGCTTCACTTTGATCCATTTGCCATGAACAAGACAACACTCGTGGACAGCATCATGATCCTCCTCCTCTTCCTCTTCTTACCTTGGACATGTCTCTCTCTCTCTCTCTTCTCTCTCTCTCTCTCTCTCTCTCTCCACAGACTTTAAATAAACTCAAGACAAAAACTAAAAACAAGTTTTTCTGACAAACATTTTGCGAAGCAAGAACACTAATTGGCAAAAGCACATTTGAGTCTTTATTTCTTCTCGCGCCTATTCAATTCGAAAGTTTCTTCTGAAACTGCACATGTTATAGATCGAATTCCACTACCCAGATGGTATTTTTGTTTCAATTTCATCATGCAACAAGAAAAGACAATGTTCCGCAATAAATGGAGTTATCCCATTTCCTGTTTCTGAATTTCTTTTTCTTCTTTTCTTGGTTTCTTTTGATTTGTTGCTCTGCAGCTGGTGCTCCCGTGGGAATCTGCTATGGCCGCGTCGCGAACAACCTCCCCTCGCCGTCCTCCATCGTCGAACTCCTCAAGTCCAACCAAATCTCGAACGTCCGCCTCTTCAACGCCGAGCCGGCGACTCTCCAGTCCTTCTACGGCGCCGGGATCAACTCATGATCGGCGTCCCCAACGAGGACCTCCCTGCCCTCTCCGCCGGAACCGCAGCCACCGCCATCCAGTGGCTCCAATCTAATATCTTCGCTCACGTCCCGCCGAATCAAGTCCGATACATCGCCGTCGGCAACGAGGTCTTCCTCAAGGACCCCTACTTCACTCCCCACGTCGTACCTTCAATCATCAACCTCTACAGCGCTCTCCGAGCCTTAGGCCTCTCGGAGAGCATCAAGCTGTCTTCGCCGCAGGATGCTTCGGTGATCGTCAACACTTACCCTCCCTCGTCGGCGACGTTCGATCCCAGCCTCCGGTTAGCGATCATCCCGCTCCTGCAGTTCCTGCGCGATACCGGATCGCCATTCATGGCAAACGTGTACCCGTACATCAGCTACGCAAGCGAGGCGAGGCACATGTCGCCGACTACGCGCTGTTCAGGGGAGGAGGGGAGCCCGTCCGGGATGGCCCGCTGGCATACGACAACATGTTCGACGCGAGCGTGGACGCGTTCGCGTGGGCGTTGGAGAGGGAAGGGTTCGGAGGGGTGGCGGTGGTGGTGGCGGAGACGGGGTGGCCGACGGCGGGAGGGGAGGCGGCGAGCGCGGCCAACGCGCTGGCATTCAACGGGAATGTGGCGAGGCGGGCAGCAAGCGACGTCGGGACGCCGAAGAGGCCCGGCGTGGGCCTGGAGGTTTATCTGTTCGGACTGTTCGACGAGAACGAGAAGGTTGGCGAAGAGTACGAGAGGCATTTCGGGATCTTCGGGCTCAATGGCGCTAAGGCCTATAATTTGAGCTTCAACTGAGTTTTTCTTTCTCTTCTTTTTTTCCTTCCATGATACCGTAAAGAAGACGACTGATGACTGGAAATTAAATTTATATTTGTTGGCCAAAAATGGGCTAAATGTATTTTCAAGGACCTAGAAAACAGAATGAGCAAACCAAATTCAACTGATGTAATACAATCCAGAATGGATGATCAACCTGAAAATGCAATACAGATGTGAATGGTCAATCAGGATTGTCACGCCATTCTCCGTTCGTACACAGAGGAGCTAAGCATTGACGGGTAAATGCCTTCTGAGCTGCATCTGGTTTCTGTCTAGACCGCGTTTCTGCATAAGAGCAAACTCGCTAGGTTGCCGTCGACTGTTGGGAAACAATTCACCTGTGACTGAGTAAAAAATCGACCCGGACCTCGAAAGGGGCCCGCATCTTTGAAAACTATGGGTTTGGAGGCTGTGCCGGTTGCGGTTTCCCGTTGCAGATTATGCGATTCCCCCCATTCGCTACATCGGAGCAGTACTTTCTCCAATCCTGCCGGCTGCTGGGCAGATTCCTTATCTTGGTGTGACAACCCAGTCGATGGGAGTGCGGCTCCACCTCAAGATGGCAAAGGGGCATAAATGAATCGAATCCTACATCGCCTACAAACAGTGAGATGATGTGCCTTATAAAATGTGGCACTGGTCTTAACTTGCAATAAAGGCCTTTTACTGGGCAAAGCCCAAAAGAACAAAACCGGCGATGGCAGTATAGTTGCAGCCCAAAGCGGACAATATCATTGCGAGTGGAGTGTGGGGCTAGAGGTTGGTCCGCAACTCTGCCCGAAATCGAAATCACTTTGTAGCAATCAACAGCATGATCTAACAACCCCGCTTTCCCTAGAGAACAAGGACTTCCTCGTCCGTAACAATGGCGACCAGGTATTGTTACAAACAATCGAACATGGATATCTTGATTGTACAGTTCTAGTTGGCCCCGAAGAACCTGCCCTCGGATAAGCTGGAGATATTTTCTCGATTCTCCTAAGGTTATATCTGGTCTGTGGCCGTAGATACATCATGGAATCCTTGTTCTTCTCTGCAATCAAACTCAGCTGATGTGTGAATGGTTAAATTTCAGAATTAAAAACTGACCTGTTACTCATTGCTGGGCTTTACTCTCAGAATTCAGAAAGATATGAAAACTTGAAAGATCTGAAACAATGTGACATGCATTCTGTTTTCCTGATATTGTTAGGTTAAAATCACAGATTTGACAGCCAAGATCATAGGCTTGTATTTCTCTGGCTCCTGGTGCCGTCCTTGCCAACATTTCACCCAAACTTTGATCGAACCTTACGAGGTTCTCTCATCAAGAGGTGACCTTGAAGTGGTGTTTCTCTCATCCAACAAGGATGAGGAATGTTTCTTGACTACTTTGCTAAAATGCCTTGGCTGGCGATCCCTTTTTCTGATTCAACGACCATCGCTAGCCTTACAATTCTATTTAAGGTCAACTCAGAACCTCATCTTATGATACTCAGCTAGACTGGGAAGGTCTTGACTGATCAAGGGTTCAGTCTTATCGAGGACTACGGAGTCAATGCTTACCCTTTTACGGCCGGAAGGATCAATTCCTTGAAAGAGGAAGAGAAGGCTGCTATGAAGAACCAGTCCTTGAGCTCTCTCTTGGTTTCTCCCTCTGGCGATTATTTGATTTCGAACAATGGAATCTAGGTAACTTTCGCTCGCTCTCTTTCCAAAACGACCTAACAAGTGTATCTTGATGGGTAAGTAATTTGGCAGGTTACTGTATCTGAGCTTCAAGGAAGTGTTGTTGGACTGTACTTTTATGTTCACGAACTGAACTTGGGTCGTGCGCAGAATTCACTCCAAAACTCGTACATGTTTACAATAAGCTCAAAGAAAGAGAAGTTTGAGATCGTAGTAATTCCTCTGGACTACGCAGAAAGCGACTTTAAACTAGGATTCAAGACTTGGCTAGCCTTGCCTTTTCACGTCAAAAGTTGTCACAGGCTTGCTCGGTATATCAAAACGGGCACCCTTCCAGGGCTAGCTATGATCAGACCAGACAGGAAAACCTTGCATCAGAATGTGGTCGAATTGATCAAAGATCACAGCGTCAAGGCCTACCCCTTCACGCCCGAAAAGCATGCTGAGCTTGCTGAGATTGCTAGGGCGAAGAATGGAGGGCAGACGCTCGAGTCAGTTTTGGTTTTGGAAGAACGAGATTTCGTGATCAACCAAGAAGGTTCAAAGGTTAGCCCTTTCGTTTCTTCTACATAAAATAAACTTCGATCGTCTATTAAGGTATGAATCAACAGGGCAAGTAGCTTTACTAATGACCATATTTCTATTGAATTTGGGCCTGCGCTAGATTCCGGTTCCCAGCTTGGTGGGGAAGAACATCTTGCTCTATTTCTCAGCACACTGTTGCGGACCGTGCCTTGTGTTCTTGCCAAAGCTTCTCGAAGCATACAAGGAGATCAAGGCGAAGGACGACACTTTCAAGGTCATTTTCATCTCCGGATTGCGACCAAGCATCCTTCGACACTTGCTATGCAAGCATGCCTTGGCTAGCTCTCCCATTTGGCGACCCGAGAAAGGACTTCCTCTGTGAGAAATTCAGAATCAAAGGCATTCCTGCTGCCGTAGCTCTCGATGCCGGCGGCCAGACGGTCACTAGAGAGGCACGGAAGCTCATAACTGCTCATGGGCTGGCAGCTTATCCCTTCACGGAAGAGCACTCGAAGCGTTTGGAGGACGCTGAATCGTGACGAAAGGGAGGGGAGTGTAATATTCAGTGCATTTCAAAATAAAGACTCCAAGGCCCCTGTAAAGAGGGTGAAAATAAAATTAATTTTTAAGTACAATTAATGTTGTAAGCTACAATTAGCTCAATCCTAAATAGTAATTCTAACATTATCTAACATCCTCTCAAATTCAATGTGACTTGAAAGAAGTCAATAGGAATTTGGAAGAAGGATCTAGAAAACGCACAATTGGATATCCTTATTAAGGATATCACAGTGTATGAAGTAGAGACATGTCATACAATGCCACTATGCACATGATACAAATGAAATGGCAATCAATTTAAATGTGCTTGATGCACTTATGAAAAACATCATTATATTTTATCTGGATAATACTTTAGTTGTTATAATGAATGATTGTTTCACTATTACGACGCACTGCCTTGTCTTTTAAAGTAATTCCAACTCATATTAGCAAGAACTCGATATTCGGATTCTATCTAGAGTGAGCAATATGTGTTGTTACGCTATGAAATAAGTGAGCTACCAAAAAAGAAATAGTAGCCATAAGTGAATTGCCCAAAAGAAAATAGTGGAGTGACAATCTAGAAAAGTGGAGGTTATGGAATAAGTAACTCTTGATTAAGTGAAGCATTATTAAATCTAGTCCCTATGACCATGCTCTGATGCTATGCTCAAAGGCTGATGTAAAAACTTAAGATAATAGGTGGGAGAAGATGAACATCTATTGCTATATGAGATGTTTTAACACTATTCTCATGTGCAAATCAGATTAGCAGTGGCATATGGAATTTGACTTAACTGGTGGATCCACAAGCTGCTGTCTGAAAACAGATGAGGGGTCGGAGATACCAAGAATCTGCGATGGGGAATGCGATTTTGCTGACTGAGATAAGAAGATGAAATTAATTTTCTGACTCGTTCCTGTTCAGATAAAGTCGCAAAGCGCGGACTCGAATCTCGACAATTGCATCGAGTCTCAATGCACTATGCAGAATTCGCGTCTCTTTTTAATCCATCATCATGAACTTCCCGTCCTACCATGTACATAAATGAGGATTCCTGTTAAAGTAATCCCACATCTTTGCTCAATTAATCACCTAAGATGCAATTAAAGCTTGAGAAGGAGAAGAAAAAAATCCATTGCAAGATAAATGTGCGATGACAAGGAAAGACTAATTTTATCAAAGATATTGATACATATACATTATGCGTTAAGATGAGAAAATCTTGACACGGATGTCACTGCAACAATTATAGGAAACTGTCATCGAGTATAACTTATGATTCTCTCTATAATTCTAGTTTTACAGCCTTGATTTCCTCTAATAATGTCGAGAGTTTCAATAGATACGTTATACATGTTATGGGCGCAAGCTACCCATTACCTATCTACCTGAAGAAAAGAAACTCCAGCAACTGCTACGATTGTAGCACGTTACAATCTATCTTCTTTTCTTCAATCACATCACAATGTGGGGCACCGTGTAGTATACCTTCAGAGCAGGATTCTCTTCTTGGGCATAGTTGCACCAACTGATGAACCGTCAGGTCATCAAATCCATGCCTTTCATAGCTTGCAAAAGCCCCCAATGCACCAAGAAACCCTTCATGTTGCAGAAACATTGCTTGGGCCTCGCCTTTTGACCTGTAAAACAGGTGTATAGTCCTTCAGAGTTTTGGCAGAGATGATAGGCAATCCAAAAACTAATAGGACAAGAGATAGTAAAACACTTTTTGGACTGTTCGACAACTTGAATTTAAGTGCTAAGAAGAAAAATGGGAAAGAGTTGAAAATTTTTAAGTCATCAAAAAAGAGTGAACACAAGCACATGCACAAAAAGCTAACAATTTTCCATGCAAGGTTAACTTACTGTCTGCACAGAACCTATAGAATGCGACAGCCAAAGTCCAAAATCTAAACAAACTTTGTATTCTAAAATCAGTATCAAAGATTAAAAAGTACATGGCCAAATTGAAGAAAAAGGAGAGTTTTTGAGATTACCAATAATGAACTGCAACAGAGATAGTATCCATGGTATAAGCATGGCCCCGGATGAAAAAGCCTCCAAAGAATATCCGCTTGAGCCCATATCGAAGTGCATTTAAGTAGGCAATCTGAGGAGTGAGAATGAAAGAGAACATTAAAGCATTTATTTGATAATTCTCTGTTTCTTTTCTATGACCACCATCAGTGACCCAGTTTCTTATGGTCTACCATCACGAGGTCTTCTTACAAATCGAAAATGAGAAGTAAAACTCTCACAGAATATTGTGATGAAGTTGACATATTTAAATAAAAGGTTTTAGAAAAGTTGAACACACTCTTCACTAAGCTCAACAATCGAAATCAATATTACAACCTAAGATGACAAGAGGATAAGATCGTTCGACAGAGGATCAGAAAAAGAGAGCCATGAACATAGATACAGCCTCCCAGGTCTATCCTTCATTATTAAACATATGGAAAGAAATCAAATCATCCAAACAGCCTGCCTGTAGGAGGCGCCCTAAATGATGGTCAATTCTGTAGAATCAGCATACACAAAGTTGTTGCAATCTTCCAATACCGATTTTTTTAAGCCACTGTGATCACTACAGCTCCTAGAGAAGACCAACAATATTGCCAGAACTACTTCTTTGCTAGGAGTAGGAGGAGTAGTAGTAGTAGTAGTAATAATAATAAATATTTAAGAAAAGCGGTACAAGAACAACTAGATGCAATCAAGATTATCAGAACATACCTGCCCAATATTATTAGAAATCATTCTCAAAAGAGACCGTGAAATATCTTCAGGTTTGTAATCTTCAAGTTCTTTATCGACTGAAACTGCTTTACCAAAGCTAGAAGCAATGTTTGTCGACAAGAGACCAATCTGTGCTCCCAGAGAAAATAAGAAAAAATTGGAAAAGATATGTTTAAGTCATCTGTCTTTAGATGGAAAGTAGCAAGCTAGAAGTTCTCGGTATAATTAGTAACAGAAAATGTTAAAGCACATTAAACGTGCACTGAAAATTAAATTTCCTACATGAATAGTTTCATATTTCTAGAAGCACCTAACATTCTTATTATTTTTAACTACCTTGACCAGTGCTTTAACAAAGACCCCTTGATGTATAAGAAACTAAGCTACTTAAGTTACATGTACGGTTCTAGGATGAGATGCTAGTTTCTTCTAAATTCACAATAATGAAGAAAGACCAGTTTAAGAAGTACCTTTGCATAATCCGTTCCTCCATAGATGTCCCCAACAAGCATATCTATGACTCTGTTATTTCCAACGTGGCTCCACTCAAGCAACTCATCAAAACTGTAAAAAAGGACAGATTCACCTTATTCGGATGAAATAAATTCAAGAATCAAAATCAGTTTAATTTGAGCAGGTGAAGACAAACACCTCTGGCATTTTGTCAGAAGTCTTCCCAAACCCCAAAAGGTGCCTCCACCTACACTTGTCCCACTAACTCGCTCAAATTTTCCATCCCCATCCACCTGCAAATCACAAAAGCAAAGAGTTTTGCATTATGAGAATAGTTCAAGATAGTAGAAGAAGAAGAAGAAGTTTAAAAAAACATGATTAACCTTGATCATGCTGACACCTGATCCAATATTAACGAGGAGATAGGGGAACAAATCTTTATGATCAATCTGCACAAATTGTTTCTGGCCATCCATGTAGATAAAGGCTTCACGCTGGACTGCCTGTCAAAACGATTTGCAATCGACATTGAGATGTCATTCCAAATAAAGCCACAGAGAGAAATATTTTTTGTTTATGCAGCATGATGTGGTCATTCATCCTCCTAATATGACATGTGCAAACAGAACCTGAAATTCCAAAACATTATGGACAGAGAATCAAGATATATTTATGATATAATCAATATCAACAGTTTAAATGCTTTGATGCCAACTCATTTTCCTGATCTAATCGCAGAAAGGCCAACTCAGGAAACAAGGTCGGTTCAACTGTCAGAGGATGATTTCAACCAGCCAAAACTCTTCTGACGAAGACTCTAGATGTGAAAAGGATAGCTTCTGAAGAGTAAAAAGAAAGGCCATCTCCAAATCATTGGACTTTCATGGTCAGATTAATTGCATGTTATGAAAGTAGAACCACGTTTTAAATGTCGAGGTTTTTTTTTTTTTTTTTTTTTTAACTCATGATGTTATCTTCGTTTTTGGCAATAAGTCTTCAATTGGACTTCTCCCAATCTAGATGTCCTTAAAATCCACACAAACTTGCATATGGCAATCTCCATACTCATGGAATGTGGAAGGACAGGCCTCTCATCTTCCCCCTTATTCATAAAAGAGTTTGATACTTGAAGAGGAAATAGATGGAATGATACTGCCTCAATCCATAAAAGTATAAATTTAACATTAATAAAATGTCTTGACTTCTAGTCGAATTTTAGACCGGAGTAATGAACACTATAATAATCCTCTAAATGAGAGACACAAAGCTTGAAAGACATCATATATTCAAGGGAAAGAGGAAAGGCATTTCAATGAGTACCATTTCCATAAACAGCCAACTTAGAGATTTGTTTTCCAAAGCTTACCTTTAGCAGAAAGTTTGCTCCTGCGACAAGACAGTCCATTTCGTCTCCCTTATCAAGTACAATCCCAAGCTTTTCTTTGAAGAGATCCGTAAACTTGAATGCCCCACCTCCTGTGGCCTTTCGCACAAGAGACCAGTAGTCAAGAACTTTCCGAGTAATAATCAGCAAATTTCACTGTTGTGGGTGGAAAATCGAATCTAAAGATATGTTTCTTAATTGTCTTCATCAGTAACTCTGTCCTAGATGCAATCTCATCGAAGACGTGACATAAAGAATCACTAGACAGTATATTCTTGATTAAAGATTGTGATCCAAGAAATCAAGGTGACAAAAAATTCATACGGAGACGTGCTTAAACCTAACATCATTTTCACAATTGATGCACGGATGCAAAAAATCCAACGACCAATTCTTAGTTTCATCTCTGATCAATACCTTGATAATGATCTTGTTCTTGGAAGGAACCTCATGATGCTGGCCTGCAGTCATCTTTGTCCATAAGAAACGGATTGAAGTCAAGACTGACTAGATAAACACTACTTTCTGCACAAAGTTGTGCCTTTAATGGCAGCACAGGTGTACACTTAACTGCATTCAGTAAATGCAAGCCGGTTACATGATGCCAGGCCAGCACCTAATTCAAAATGCCGGGGGGTTTAAGACCCGAAATTGGTGGAGCGGGCTCCTCAATTTCGACTTCAAGAGAAACTTAGGACTCAGCTTAGAAAGCTCCGCAGAGCACACCCTGATACATAGAAGTAACGAGAATACCTCCAACGTGCAGCTGTTTCGACCGGATGAACTCGATGCAATCATTGATTTTGCTGGTTTCGAACTTTGCAAAGTGAAGCCTCCCTTCAGAAAGAGGATGGTTGCTCTCGCCATTGGAGACCCCTAGGCTCTCCTTGGAAGACCAAATTTTGTTATCTTCGGGTAACCAATCACTGT